>VWZT01004148.1:0-56903 GCA_013397055.1 Pachycephala philippinensis
CAGGCCAGATGGGGCTGTTGAAGCTTGAGTGGGTTTTGTTGATTACTCTTGGCTCTCCAGTTTATGGATCATATTGTGGATGGGAATTACAGTATTTTGAGTTGTCTGGTACTGTCGGCGGTGCACTGTTGAGGTGGCAATTGGTATTTGTTGGTTTTTTTTTTTTCAGAAGGCATACTGCAGATGGGTTCTTTGATAGTTTAGACGTGTTTAATTGCTTAATGTTTTTTGTTTTTACAGCAGTTATTTTAAAAGTTTACTTGAGTCTTTTTGGATTTTTGAAATACTCGTTTCGGAGGAAGTCTATGTTTAAAGTGTACGGAGCCTCTGGGCCAGTTACAATGAGATTTTTTTTTTACTTATTTTTAGTTAGGCTTACTTTAACTGTTACTAGGGTCAAATGTTGTGATCTACTTGTTACACTAGCAATAGAAACAGATTCTGCCCCCACATGTTGCGATGGGATTATTGTGCACTGTGCACCAGTGTTAACTAAGGCATCATATTTCCGTGGTTCTGATGTGCCAGGCCAACGAATCTACACAGTTTAAAAAACATGGTTTTTTTCTGGCTTCTACCTGGCTAGAGGCAGGGCCCCTCTAGTCTTGATTATTGTTCTTTTTTTGGGTATATGTTTTAGAGGTTCCTTCAAGGGGGTCGGACATGTCATCTTTTCTTTCATCAGATCTGGCAGTTCGGCTACGGGCAACTGGAGCTACTTTTTTTTCGGTGGAACTCTAAACACCCCAGTGTAGCTCATTTTTCCAATGAAGAAATATGTGTGTTTCTGAGTTGTCATCAACCAGCTCTGCTTTTCCTTTTCTATGTAAGTGAAGGCTCTGAATAAGCAGAGGTATGGATATGTCTTTCCCTCTTCCCATTTTAAGCTCTGCATGTGTTGATGACAGTAATGGTGGTGTCCTTTGCCTCCCCAAAAAAGAAAATAGGCCTTTCTAAGTCACATTTTTGCCATTCTGCTTACACAGCGATGTCTTATCTTCTTCCTTTTTATCTTCTTTCTCTTTGCTATTACATCCCTACCCAATATCCCACACTCTTATCTGTACAGCAGCTCTGATGACATTTAGCTGTGTCATTGCTCTGTCTCTATTCCTATTTGGTGGTATTTGATGTGATGCCTAAAGAATACTAATTTTCCCGTGCCTGACCATTGATGCAGGGATGTTATTCCATGGGAGGGAAGGCAGAGCCAAGGTGTAGCAGCTGTGTGGATTTTCCCTCTGTGTAAGGGAGGGCTGCTACATGTTCTTATGCTGTTTGTTAGCCAGGGGAAGCAGGGACTTCCAGCTACACTCAAGATCAGCAGCCATTTGTTTCTCAGTTTCCTCTACTAGGATTAGTAGTTTCTTCGTCCTAATCCCAGTCCTAGTTTCAGTAGCCTGTTTTGGGGGTTTATTAGTAATTGCACCCAGTTTGTTAGAGGAGGAGGAGATGGGGTTTCCCAGCCTTTAATCTCTTTCCCCTTTAAATTTAATACATTATCTTTTAAGAATGCTCAGTTTCCCTTAGATGTTAAAGAGACCACCTTCCTGGTAATTTATCTGGTAAGCTTCCTCTATATAGTCTGCAGCTTGTCTGGGGTGTTTAAATAATTAAATGCTCATTTCAGAAGTCAGAAAACACAACACCTTCTTGAAAGCAAACTGTGCCAAAAATCTGCGTTGGGTGGGTGGAATACGCTCTGTGGGATCGACTGTTCATATTTCAATCAACAGTAATTATCTGGAAAAGCATTCAACCAGAACAGATTCTTTTCTTATGAGAAGAACACCCGAAAATCCTGCCTGGATGTAATTCCTTTTAGTAGGAGAAAAATTTCCAACAAAAAAAGGGAACGAGAATTCTGACCTCTTGCTCTGAGTGAATGGTGAGGGGCCACCTCACCCTTCTGAGTGCAAACCATTAACTCCAGCACTACCCACAGGTAACAACTCCGACTTAACAGTTGATCTCTGGAACAAAATAATAGAGCTGGCACTCTCCTGGCTCTTGCCTTTGTTACTGCCTGGGTAGGGGAATGTCTGGTGGGATCTTAGAGCTCTTCTCATGGAATATCACTCAAGGATGCTTCTCTAGTACCAACACTGTACTAGCATAAAGTACCCGCTGTACTGACATAAAGAGCTTATGGACACAGTCACCACTGCTAGATGGCTTTATTGAGTGTCTTGAACCACATTTCTCCCAAAGCTGATCCCCTAATTTCCAACTTTCAAATGAAATTAGAGGCCTTTTTATTGTTAAAACTGTCCACAGTGCCAAGTCTTCCACCATCACCACCAGAAATAAGTCATGTTTTCTGTGGCCCCCCTCAGGCTTCTATTGAGGAACCCAAAACATCCCTTTTACAGGGTATTTCCATATCATTCCCAGCTCCTCCACCCTGACTGCAAAACAGCCCAAGTACTGTAGGAACCAAGAAGCCACCATCAGCAAGTTCTTGAGGCACTGTCTGAAGAGCTGCTTTCACCAGGGCATAATTAACTTTTGGAACCAGGGAACCTTTAGCACACAAACCATTCATAGGCTCCTTTACCTTGACTATTTCTACATTGCTGGTGGTTTGGACATTTTCAGCAGTGAAATGGGTTCGAGATGAGGCCCTGGAGCCCTCACTCCCTGCCAAACCTAGATGACACTTCCTGGTCTGTAAAGTCTGTATTTCCACCTTCTCAGGTGGAACAGGTTTGGCCATTCCAAGCTCTTTGTGCAGTGATATCCATTCCTGAACAATGTTTTTAGCAAAACACTTTTTCACAGGATACAACTGCCTTCACAGACGACTTCATGATCCCTTGACTGAAGGCTTTTACAAGCAGGATCAAAATGCTTTGTAGCTTCTTACAACAGAGATCTGGGGAAGACTCAGTAGCTCTTTAATTCTCTTGCCCTCTCCATCTCTGGTCTTCCCTGGGCATTGTTTTCTGTGTGGCCTAAAACTTCAGTCACACTGAGCCTGGACTGCCTAAGGAGAGAAAAGAGAGTGCAAAAGCAATTTTATGGTTGTATCCTCCTGACAGAGACATGACTACAGAATCCCAGCTCTTGAAAATTTCTTCTAGAACTAGTGAGTTTCAGTAACTCACATGACCAGTGTCATGGCCTTTCTTCCCCCAAGCCTCCAGCTATCCTCCTTATTTCCTCTCTTTAATGGGGACAGAAAGAAGCCAGCAATAAAGGAAAGACTGGGAAGACTAAATCAGCAGTTCTCAAACTGGTATGTGAACAACACCCAGAGCCAAGAGAAGAACTGAGGTTTAGAAAGCCTAGTGTGCAGTGGTTTCTTTAAATGTTTGAACACACAGACCCAGACACCCTCCTAGCCCACGACTGGAAGGGGCAGAGCTGTTCCTCACCACTCTGCCAGCTTCTGTTCGTACAGCTCCCTGCGCTCACGGCTCCTCTTCTCCTGCAAGGTCTCACCAGCCAAGCCATACACTGCCATTAGGATGCCTCCTGCAGGGATCCTGGGGGAGGATGCAGAAAAGTCACCAGTCACCCAGGGGACACACAACAGCAATAACACTGGCATCAGCAAAAGGAGCATGCAGGGGCCAGCCAGATGCCGCATGAGGGGAGCTCATCACACCACAGACGAAGGTATTCCTGTTCTACTGTCACAGCTTCTCTTCAGCTGTGAAGAGAACACCTAACCCATAATTCAGACAGTGACACCCCTGCTTAGCTCCCATCCAGCTCTGGAAGTCCTTGTGTTTTCACTGGTAAAGCTCCCTAGGCTGCTTCCAGGCATGCCCACAGCTGACACCACCCTGATGGTGCCAAGCAGCACAAATAAAGCTCATTCTCCTGTTCAGGTAGGATCCCCAGATTCACTTGTGAGGATATTTGCAGGTCAGCACTTTAAGAAGAAATCCCAGCCCTGCTTGAAAAGTCAGATTTCTCCTGAGACAGAGGTTATTGTCCTGAAGGACAGAGCCTTTGAGGGAGAACCATGGGTTCCTCCATGCCCCTGGGAGCTTTAGGACATTCATGACTGCAAGACACACACAAAGACATGTCACCTTGCAGCCCCAGCCATGCAGCTACTCCCTCAGTGTTTCCTAATGGCTGCTGCTCCACATTTCAGCTTTGGTGGCGCCTATGTTGTCCCCTCTAATAAGCAAACAGCAGCAAATAAGATGCCCTACTGAGAGCACTGAGCTCTCACTACTAAGAGAGCAGCAAAACAAATCAAGAAACAAAGAAGAAAAGAAAAACAATTTAAAGGTTGGAAGAAAAATTATCATCGTGAGGTTCCAAGAGAGATACAGAAAATCCCTCAAGGCAAGAGAGGAAGGGAAGCTCCTGTAGCCCCAGCTATGATCCCAGGCTCAGTGTGTGCAGCAGTCACAACTCACCCAAACGCCGTTCCGAACACGATGCCGCCTGCCAGGCCCTGCAGGCCCAAGTGCATTCTGAACAGGGCTCCTGTGAAGGCTGAAAAAAGAACAAACCCACTGAAACCAGAGCAGCCCCCCCACAGCCATCTCACACCGACAGAGAGAGTTGCTTCGCTGCATTTCTCTTCTCCATGAGCTGACATCTGCTTTTAACAGAGCAGAAACCAAGTGCCATGGCCAGTGGGATGCAACCTCACCACACAGTCACCGTGGTCTCTGCACTGAAACATTGCACAAAGTTCCTTCAGAAAAACTGCCAGAGTTTTTCCTGTATCACAGAAATATCTATGAAAGTAAAACCAAGCTCTCTCTAGACTGGAGCTGATCTCCCTCCCCCATTTTCTGTTCAACAACAGCTAATAATAGTAGCTGCCATGTAACGCAGAAAGGATCAGTAAAAAGTGTATCCAACTGTAAGGCCAATAAAGCCTGTAAAACTGAACAAGCAGATCACTTACCCAGAGCCCTGCTGCCAAAAGTGGGCATGCAAAACTTAGCATGAAAAGGGCAGCCTATAAACAGTGTGCTGAATTGTTACCAAGAGTGGAAATAAAAAATGCTTTCCTTATTAAATAGGTGCTTGAGAGCAGGTTGTGCACCAAGTGTTGCCTTTACCCCATACAAGCATTTTTCATCCAAAATACTCCAGAAGCTATCTTGAAGTGATAACCACAAAACTCCCCAATGGTTTCAGCAGTGCATCAGTTTCTCGGTTACAAATAAAGGCACGCAGCAGACAAACAACAGAGCAAAGTCAGTGGAACAAGAAGCAAAACCCAAGAGCACAGAAGCTGCTCCAGCCCAAGGGATGTGGATACCTTCTCATGCTTTTCTGCTACAACCCTTGCTTACAAAGAGAAAAGCACACAAGGTTACAGCACTCTTACCTCCTGCTGCAGCAAAATTACTGATGGTGGTTTTATCACGGTACACGGACAGGCCCGTGCTCACCACGCTGCAAAGGTAAGGCACAGAAGTTAGCAGTTGCACGTGGAGAAAGAGAGGTAGCAAAACACAGCCTGAAATAAAGCTGGATTTCATTAAGTCAGCCCTCAGGTTGCCTCTACCTGCCTGGCTGCCCATCTGTTCAGAGCACACACGTGCCAGCCATGACTTCTGTGACTGTACTGCGAGCAGCTGCACAGACACAGGCCAGGGAATATCAGAGTTCCTGAAAGGCATCTGGGATATTCTTTCTTTTTTTTAATCCAGTATTTTTTTCCCCCATCATACAGAATGATAGAATCAGAATTATTTAGGTTGAAAGTGATGTTAGTGATCACCCAGTTCCAAGCTCCCACTGCAGGCAGGGGCACCTTCCACTGGACCAGGTTGCTCAGAGCTCCATTCAGCCTGGCCTTGAACACCTCCAGGGATAGGACATCCACAGCTTCTCTCAACTACCTGTTCTAGTGCCTAGGAACATGTAATACAGTCAAGGATAAAAGACTTTGAGCAATGAAAAGGTCCTGTCAGTCAGTCAGTCCTGATGTTGGACCTTTATCCCAGAAGCTGATCCATGTGTCACTAAATCTTGCCTTACAGACCGTCCCCACAGAACAGCCTAAGTCACACTCATGACATCAACAGGGTCACCTACTCTTTTGGCACTAGATTTCCCTCTGGGGTAGGTAAACCAGCTCCTCCAAAAGAATCAGCTAAGCCCCAGAACATTCTCTGTTCTCAGTTCAGCAGCCACATCCTCCCCAGTACTTCAGGGAGCCTCCTCCATGACATCGGCAAGCCAACAGCAATCCTCCTCTCCTTCCCTACACAGATAAACCAAAACAATTTGGTTTAATTGTGAAACTTAAAGTTTTCGCAACTGCAGGACGAAACTTTCAGCTTGGGCTTTACAGAAACAATGCTGAGCAGCAAATATCTTAGTTCAGAACCTTTTCTAAAGGGCTGGTGAAAAAGGGGCTGATCTGACTGCAGGAGAGACACCTGGTGGAAGATGACGAGGTTACATGTCAAATCCAAAGAAATCTAGGAAAACCCAAAGAAATCAAAAGCTCCAGCAAACAGCACACTAACTAAGCCTAAAAACAGATACTAAACTAAAAGGAGACACAGAAACCACGAGAGAGTGAGGAAGAAATTCTGAAAGGAACAAAAAAATTAGGGAGACAAATATAAAATAATGCCAGTCAATACTGTGGGATCTTAAAAGCAGAAGGAGAACTTTTACAGAACCTGCAGAGAGAGTCAATGCAGGTTTAGGACAACACATAAATTTACTGGTTTGAACAATATGGAAGGAGATATTCCTAGCTTAAAAGGGCTTTACTCAGAAGACCATGCTTAGTTTGATGTTCTATTGTCAGAAATGCACTGAAGCATCCAAGGAAGAAAATCAGTGAAGTGGAACACTATCTCTGCATTGGTTTTGTGTGTGTAAAAAAAATCTGAAGGCCTAAAGAGGTCCACAGAACTGGTAGGTCTGATATGCAGCAACTGCTCAAGAACAAGACAATCCCCTGCAAGTGTCTGAGGACAGGAACAAAGAATTGTGAGCAACACCAGTGTATATAAACTACGAGTAGTGACAATTGTAACACCAGTGTATACAAACTAGGAGTAATGAGACATAGCAGAAAGGACAAATATCAGTGTGGGTTAGAAAGCACTTCCAGAAACTGCCAACACACTTTAACACGCCCTCAGAGAAAAACGCACAAGAAGAGATGAAGCAAAAGCAGAAAGAAAGGAAAGAACAGTGTTCAAGTCAGTAACAGCAGGGATCAGATGTATGAACAGGGCTTTTCCATGTTTAGGGTTTGTGTTGGTTCACTAGCAGATGTGAATTCTGGAGCAATTCTAAAAGAACTCTAAATTCTTAAACCCTCTTCATGCTCATGCCTGATCAACCAGACTCATGTTAAGGCAACACTGGGAGCCTCCATCAATCACCAGAGCTGTGGGCACTGCTGGCACAGAAAGCTCTTGGCCACTGGTGCTGAAGGACAAGGACAAGCACAAAGCAGCTCTGCTCCCACTGTCATCGGGAAACACTCACTTGAATATCGTGGTGAAAGCCGTGATCCTCCAGCTCCAGCGCCAGCCGTAGCGGATGAAACTCCGGAGACCAGCCCGGTGTGCAGATTGCTGAGGGGACAGAGAGGACATGTCACAGGTCACAGCCCCCTCCTCCTGCCAGCACCGCCAGCCCGCTGCAAGGCAGGGCATGGGACTGATGTCCCTTGGGACTGATACCCCAGCTCCGAGGGATCAACTCAGCCACCTTCAGAGGAAAGCTGCTCCCAGCCACCAACAGCAAAACCAAGAATCGATCCCAGTTTGGAATGTCAACTGGTCTTTCTGATCCTGCTGCTGAAAGACATCTGGGTGGACTGGGAGGGCTTTTTCAGGACAGTACAGGAAAGCAGCAGAAGAGAAGGGGGAAAAACTAGAAACTACTTCATTATTATGAGTTCATAAGTATTAATAAGTAATAACCATCAATAAGTAATAGTAAGTAAGTAATAACCATCTACATTAAATGTTAAGAGACCATGAAGCTCTGCAGTTTAACACTGGCACTTAAAAGTTTGAAAAGGATTTTTAAAATATGTGATAAACAGTAGCTTCACAAAAATTAAAAATGTTGCAGTTAATACCATGAAAGTAAATAAATCTTCTCTTCCAGTGCTTGTGGTGTAGGTGCTTAGCCTGGGTTCAGATACACCAGTCACCAGAGTGAAGTCAGGCAGTGGTAATTTGCAGATCACTACATCAGGGGCCAAATCTAATTGTAAGTGATGCAAAATTTACATCAGGCAGATTTTTAAAGGTGTTTTCTTCCTCGTAATCCAGGTAACCAACACTTTAATTGAACAACAAGCACCTAGAAGTTCAAATACACGTATGAAGTGTCACAAATGTTCTTTGTTGCGCTGTTGTTCTAAAAGAATTTTAAATGGTTTTAAAATTACTCACATGAATAAGACAAGAGTACAATCCCGGTTTGCTACTATGAAGTCTCCTGTCAGCACAATAAAATTTAAAAGCCTTTTCGAGACACATTAATCAGCCATTTAACAGAAGGGTATAAACTTTGTTACCAACTTTCTCTGTAAGGAAGGACACTTTTTTCAAGCTAACCGCTGAAATTTGGGTGACGGGGAACCGCTCACTCCCGCAGCACCTGACCGGGCGGGCTGCACGCACTTACACACCCCAGCAAACTTTCTGCCACCAAGTACCAGAATCGGGCACACACACACGCGTCTACAAACACGAGGCCACCCGGCCTCCTGCGGGCTCCGGTGTCACCCCAAACCGCGGCTCCAAGGGCAACTTCCACAGCCGAGGCCTCCCGGGGACGCTGCGGGCCCCGGCGGGGGCGCTGCCCAGCGCTCCCCCCGTGCATCCCCGGGCCCGTACCACGGCATCGGCGCGGTTCTGGAAGAGCTCGCCGTGGCTGCGCTCGATGAAGGCCTTGCGCGCGCTGAGGAAGGCGGGCAGCCCCCCGTACAGCCAGCCCACCACGCCCGCCGTGAACGCCGACTTGGCGATGTTCATCGTCTCCTCCGGGAACTCCTGCCGCTCGCTGCAAGGGAAGGGCAGCGATGGGCGCGGGGTCGGCCGGGGGAGGCACGGCGGGAGTGCCACGACCCAGCCCAGCAGAGCCCCGCCCGGCCCATCAATCCCGTCCCGTCCCACCCGAGCCCAGCCCGGCGCTCACTCTCGCCGCCAGAGCTCTCTGAGCCGCTCCCAGCCCGTCTGCGGCAGCGGCGCGGGGCGGCCGAACTCCCCCTGAGCGCCGGAGCGCTCCGCCATGGCCGAGCCGGCAGCGGCACCGGGCGGGGGCGGCAGCGCCCCCTGCGCCCCGGCGGGGCACGGCACGGCTCGGCTCGGCTCGGAATCGCTCGGCACCGCTCGGGTCGTCCCGGTTCGTCTTGGCTCGGAACCGCTCGGCTCGTCTCGGCTGGGCTCGTGTGAGAGACTGCAACTATTACTGATTCATGACGCCAAACATTTCCACATTTGTGCAGGGCCAGGTTTGCACCCCCGAGGGAGGAGCTGAGTTTTGGGGACTCTGGTGCCCGGTTTGCGTAAGACCGAGGAGGTGCAGCCCCCGGGCTTTGAGGCCGCGAAGAGGCAAATCCTGCAGGGCGAGAGGGCGCCTCTCATGGTGCTCATTGCCCTCCCTCACAACTCGCTCTGTTGTGAACCCCGCTTCCCTCAGGAAAGGTCTGATGGGGCATTGCTGGCTCGACTGCGCTGACACAGATGCAGCTATCGTGTATTAGAAGGTGTCATAAACTATCAAAGACCGCCGAAGCGCCCCTAGACTCATTTGTGAGGCCTTTCACCACAGGACTGAAAGCTCCCCACCCACCAGGGGAGGTGCCTGGGCGTTCCCACCGAGCCCGTGTGTATTTTAACCCACAGGGAAGCCAGGACTTGGTGGTTCGTGATATTCTTCCCCTGCTTCTGAGGGACCATCACTTCGGCCAAGGGGCACCTGAGCTGCAACAATCGAGTCTCACGGTAAGATCTAGGCGTGGAACAGCTGGGGCTTTGCAGACCTTTTGGTGCTCTCCTGATGAAGCAACAATGCATACTGCAAAACTTCATTTTTATTTGTTTTATTCCAAAAAGCACTTCATTACAAATGGTTTAAAAATATCATACAGAGCAGTTCAGTTTCTTGGAGTGCTTGTCTCTCTGTTGACTCAAAATAGAAAACCAGAAAACCCTTTCCACTCTGGCACAGTTTTCCTGGGAAACCAGGCTCTTTTAATGCCCTGTTCTGTTTCCTTTGCCAGGTGGGAGAACCCCAGCACTGGTCCCAAAACCCCATTAAACACGTGTCCAGTTGCCACTCCCTGTACCAGGGCTCAGCAGTGCTGCGAGGCCTCTGTGAGGGCACACGTGCAGGTAATGTTATTGTTCCATGCAATTTCCTTCTTCCCTGATCCACACTGACTGCAGAGAGCTGTTGCTATCATTCTATTCCATTATAATGTTCTGCTCCTGTGCATTTCAGGAATTGAAGTCCTTCTGGGCTGAGAGGCTGTGGTGGGCATAAATGCAGAGAGCACAAGCAGCCTGTGACCACCTCAAAATGGGTAATGTGAGCAGTAGCTGCTACTGTGTGACTGAAGACATTCCCTCAACCAGGCTGAAGGAGATGAGAAAAGAAGTGGCACAGCTGTGGGGAAGAAAAGTGAGTACTGAAGTGAGCAGATGTATTACCAGTCTCAAAAAAACCCAAACAAAAAAACAAAACAAAAAAACAAAAACAAAACAACAACAACAACAAAAGAAACCTAAAAAAACCCAAAATAATCCTAGAAAGATTACAGAAGGGGATCAGAGCAGACTCTGCACTTTTGGAAAAAAGGAGTGCTGAATCTACCTCTGCCAATACTTTCTGTGGGTTCCTAAGGGTTCCGAGATGTCTGGCCAGGCAGCTGGTGAGAGATAATTAACAGGGGCTCAGTTGTGCAGGGCTGTGCAGGCACCCAGCTCATCTGTTGGAGGATGAACCACCTGTGTCTCAGTTGCCAAGCACATTGCTGATGATGGCCCCATCACCACCACCTGCTGCTCCCCTGTGAGGTAGGTAGGGTAACTCTGCAAGGATCATTTACCCTTTCAATGGCATGTCAAAGCCTTACCATCAACCTCTAAAACCCAACATACCTATAAACTCTAAGCTATCCAAAAAGGTTACCCCCAAATCCCAGTACCTGCTTCTGTCAGAGAACACCTAATATCCCAAGAGCTATCACCCAGCTGAGAAAACATTTGCCAAACAAAGGGGCAAGTATCTGCCAGCTAAGTGCAGCTCACAGTCTGTGCATCTTGCTGTGACTTTTGGTAAAAAGTCCAGTAAAATTAACAGCAAGACTGAATGGGATTTAGGATCATTCTGAGACAGGTAGTAACTAAATCCTAAATGCTAACACCCCTCCTCTAGGCGTGACTGACCACCCCATTAAATAGGCATTATCCAACACGCTACTTAACATCCTTGTGGTGACAATAAAACCAGGCCCCACTGCCTGGAAGCAATGTCCAAGTCAGTCTACTGCTGTTCTCTGTAGCTCTAGAGTAAAAGATAAGTCTGAGAGAGCAAGAAATAAGTCAATACTGATCTTCAGATTTCCACAGTGATCAGTCTGAGCTGAAGAGAAAAACAGAGAAGTCTCTACAGTTCTGTTTTCAGCCGTTCAGAAGTGATCTCGCTGTAGCTCTTCCTCCTTTTCACTTTGTAAGTCAAGGTTTGGGAATATTCAGACAGCAGGTGCTCCCAGTAGCAAGAGACATCCTCCATCTCCAAGTGCTCAGTGATGAACTGACGTCCCCTAGAGACACACAAGGCACAGTCAGGACTGTTTTCCAGTTCCTACAAGAGTCATGAGTTTTGGTTTGGATGTATATAAACTTTCACCCTTCCTTGTTTCAAATTGTGGGGTTGCAGGAATAGGCTGCAGGCAGCCTTGGCCTTGATAGGTTACAGCTGAATCCCTGGGAAGAGGGAAGGCCAGCACTGAATGCAGGTGTGCCAATTTTGGTAACGAGAGGCATGTGACTGCCATAAGAGACAGGTATAAAAGGCTGTGCTGCAGGATCACAGGGAGATACTGAGCTGAGGCAGAGCTGACCAGGTTGATGCTGGCTGGTGCCTGCCGCTGCTTGCCACCATCTGCCTGCTGCTGCCCTGCGCTGGACTTTTTGGACTCTGACATCTGGTGCCCTGTGTTTGTATGTATCGTGGCAATAATTGGCTTTGAGCCTTAGAAGCCCCTGGCAGTATAAGCCCAGGTGAGCCGTGAGTAGCCTACGCATGCCAGTCTGGGATTGGGCTGCTTTATGGGTGCCCGTGCCTCTAAGAGGGAGGGTGAGCCCTTGTAGCTCTTGCCCATGCGTGATTACTGCAAATGGTGCCACAATTTTATACAACTCTGTTGGCCTGGTGTAAATCAACATCTGGAATTATGTTAGCCCTTTTGTCCACCGACACAAATGAGAAACAACAGGCATTGCTCTGTACCAACTATTCTAATTTTACAGTTTTCATTCATGCTCACAGCTCTGACAGTTGCAGTGCTTGTGCTATCCTCAAGATGGTATTTGCTATCTGGGATAATAAATATCAGATTTCACTTATCACATCCAGCTAGAGCAGCACTGATGCATGCTGCTTCAGAAGCCAGCCCCAGCCAGCACGGACAGATAATGTTTACAGCGCAGACACAGCTCCCAGGAGCCAGCTCGCCTCATACTGAGACGAAAGCTCCCAACCTCTGCCAGCTTTCCGTGGGGTTCCTGACACAGGTCACATGTGAACCAAAGAGCTAAGCACAGAATCCTGTTCTCTGGTTCCCTCTGCTTGTTATGAGTGTTCCAGCCCTCCTACAGTTGTTGCAGAAGATTAGTTATACTGCACCCTACCAATACTAGGTTGTCTTTGATGGGCAACCTCTTCAAAAGCAGTGAAGAAAGTGTTTTGGAAGAAGACCGCCTAATATCCAGGTAGGACACACTGCTTACCTCTCTGAAATTTCTTGTGCTATGGCATCATTTTCCTTTACAAACTGTAAGAGCTCCCTAAAATGAAGACACAAAAAAAAAAAAGCTATGAAACAACTGGCTCAGTGGAGAACATCATCCCTTAGCTAAATTGTTGGGGAGGGTGAGGTTAAGAGTCTTCAACTGAGTGAAGGTGCTGCTCACCTCAGAGCACAGAGAAACTTCTTGTCTTGATTGTTTCACATCAGTTCTGGACAACATGCTGAAATCTGCGAGCTAACGAGTTTTGGCCGACTGGTAAGTTCCTCTTCCCCCTTATCTGTGCTGCAGGGCCCACTTGCAAATTTCAGTGTCTAGTGCCTGCTGATTTCTGAGAGTGACAGACCTACACACTCTAGTGAAACTGTACTCCCCAAGTAATATGAGCAAAGGATTCTTTGGGGGCAATGATGAGGAGGAAAGACCATGACCTCCAAGAGTCTTTGCCTGATGCCTCAGAGAGGAGGCACTTCATGGCCTAACATAAACCATCCCTCCTTCCCAAAGGCTTCCCCAGGGTATGGAATGCTCCATGGAGTGGCCTCAGGCCTCACACCTGACATCAGCGAGGTCTGACCGGACCGGGATGTAGTGGACCCAAGGCTTCAGCTGGGGGTAGAAGAACTCCAACCACTCTTCTCCAACGTGAAAGACGAGTGAGCCGCACAAGAAAAGGTGTTTCAAGCGGAAACTGGCCGCCACTCCCCGGAAATTAAACAGGTACCTTTAAAGGGATGAGCAAAGAGAGGCACCTGATTACACATTTTGTGTGAGGAAATGCACTAAGGTGTGCTGGTCTCCAGGTAGCAGTGAACCCTCCCTGACAGGCAGCAGCTGGGGGCCTCCCTCACATTGAGCAGCACACCAGTCACTAAAACAGAGGAAAGGCATTTATTTGAAGCTGCTCACAGGAAAGGTAACCTAAAGTTAAGGATGTGTTCGGTGAGTTTCTGCTGTCAAAACTCAGTGAGAAAATCAAGGTGTGAGGTTTTACCTCTGATAAAGGCACCTGCCTGTGACAAACAGAAGGAGGCCTCATGGACAACTGCCAACAAGGCGTGGAAGGTCACAACATGGATCCTGTGACCTTACGTTGACTCTGTCAACCACAAGGAAATTTTTACCAATTCTCTCTTGCCTTGCAGTGAAGGTTTTCTGTTCACTGTTGTGCTTTGCCACATCTATCTCAGGTTATTTTTTCCTCTGGGATTCTGCTTTAATCTGAATGTAATTGTTCCATAATAACTTGGGAATGCAACCCTAGGAGGTTAAATGGGCCAGCACACAACAGAAGGACTTTGCAGATAACAAAGAATCCACAATTTTGTTTTCAGTGTTTTCTGCCAAGTTAGTAAAGTGGGCTTGACTGTGGCAAGGAGTTATTTCTCTTAGCAAACTGTATCTCAGAGGGATGTTTGTTTGCTTACTTGTTTTCTTTTTCAGACCTACATTTCTCCTATTATATGGAAAGTTGTTTTTCCTGCGGGTAAACCTCCCCAGTACATATAACTAATCTTTGAAGTCAAACATTTTGGGATGGGGGAAGAGAGTTCTTCCTTTAATGAAGCTATTTTGGGTGAGATGGAGCTTATATATTATATATATTTTGGGCAAGATGGGAATTACAGCTAAACTTAGTTCAGCAGCAAATGACAAGGGGTAAATCTGAAATCACTTTGCATCCTTTGTATTACTTAGGAGCTCAAGGCAGGGACAAGGAGCTCAATAGAATACCTATTGTATTAGGAACTCAACAAATACATGTAGAGATGTAACAAGAACATGGTCTGGAAGCAAGGAAATGCCTCTGTCCAATTCCAGACACAGCTCCCACCATCCATGACCTCAGCCAAGCCAGCTACACTGAAGGGAGCAGACAAAGTTCATGTTGACCCTACCACCCTGGGCTACAACAAAAGTGTGTGAGGAGATCTCAGCCTACACCATATGATGGGCTGGGGAGCATCAGAGTTGGGCAGTGTATGAGTAACAGAAGGGAGAAATCTGGGCTACAGTCTAGTGAAATATAAAATGAGACAAGTCAATCACATTTGCACAAAAACACAGATTCAGCCAAATGACTGAGCTCTTATATCAGCAGATTCTGGCTGGCAGAATCACAACTAGCAGAAGAAAAAGCAAAACATCTGACACACAAGTGCATACACATTGTGAGTTTATATTGTACATAGAAACCCGTGAGAGTATTACACCAAAAAACCCTCACTAAAGTAGTTAAAGAATAAAAACCTTTGTAAATCAAAACCACATTCTCCCAAACAACATAAAAAGTATGAATTTGGTATGTACCAATAGTACTAGGTCTGCTCAGTCACATTTCAGGTTCTCTCTTTTACTACATACACCCAGTGGCAGCACTTGTCATGCTAAGCTCCCAAATTTTCAACTGTCTTATATCTGCTCACAAGCTTTCATAGCTACGTGGAGCTGGTTGTTGAATTAGACCTTAAAATTAAAATAAGACCCTACACCATGCAAGGAAAGAATAACCCCCAGCCCTTGAACAGCTTTACTAATCAAAACTCTTACTTGTATTTGCAGTGATCAACCAGTGGAATTTCCTTTGCAGGAGGCTTTCCTAAGGTGTCCTTAAAAAAAGAGAATTTAAAAAAACCAAAACGGTAAGCTTCAAATGGTGATTTAATTTGTTTTCCTTCTCAGTTAGAAACAAAGGTGATGTGTCAAAACCTTCCATTCCCACTTCTGAGAAAACCTTCTCTGGTGGGCTGCTAGAAGGATTATAAAGAATTCCCGGCCCTTCAAACAAGAAAAAAAGCTCAGTAAATTACACACTGCCTGTAAGTGGATGCCAGCATAAACACATTAAATGATAATGTTTTGTTGGCAGCTACAGAGTGGAAAACAGCTTGGGACAATGGACTGTGTGAAGCCAAGTATAACCGGATTAGCCAAGACTGTCTAGAGAGAGCTGGACTGTAGACTAAGTAAGAAACTAAAAAGTTATCAGCAACAGTTATCAGAAAGTTATCCACAATAGGATCGAGAAATGGAGAAAACAGAAAAAGGTTTAAAGACTGACAACGCCACAAAGGCAGCTCAGAGACAGAAGGGGAAGGGTTGGCCAATTTTGTTGTTGTGGGAGAGGAGGAGATTGGCAGAGATTCATTTTCTTTTGTGTTCTGCTTTCCTTGAACAAAAGGTGTAGAAGGAGGAAGAGTGTTTGGCCTGCCAGGCTCTAGAGACTCCTTCCTTTCATCTGTCAGAGAGGTGCGGCCATCAAGGGAACTACAAACCTCCCCCACTCTAAAGGATCACCCACAACTCTCCAAGATGTTTCTCACTCATCAAAGCCATCTTGCAATGCCACCCTTTCTGGCCTTCACACTCAGAAGACAGACAAACACCCACACACCTTTTCAGATTTCCAAGCCTGGTTTTTAGTGTACTCAGCGTCAACAAGTTCCGGGTTTTCTCGGGACAGCAGGATGAGGGGATCTCTCTCAGGGCTTGTTCTGAAAAAGAAATGCTATCACTAATTGCAAATCCACATGACTCAACACAGCTAACAGACTACAGAACTCAAGGCACTGCTTCTTTCTGAGGCTGACCTCCCTATGTGCCCCCAAAACATTATGAAGTGTGTACCAACCACAGTGTTTTTCTGTCTATGGGTATATTAACAGAAGAGAATGAGTAATGGGTACCAAAATTATTTGACTTGCTATATATTTAACAGTATAATTTAAACAATTCCCAGGACAAATCCTGCTTCCTTCAGGCTTTATCCTGATGGGTGCCAAATGCTTTAACTCTCTCCTTAGTCACAGAGAGTTAAGAGATGCTCAGCATCTTCAGCAGTGCTCCCTCTGACAGGACTTTAAAACACTGCTGATAAACAAGGTTATGACATCCCTGAGACGCGTTCCTCATCACCTCTGGAGCCTACCTGGTAAGCCATCAAATCCTTCTCTATTGGGGAAGGGGAAGAAACAAAGTATGGGGTTTAACATTGTTTCAAACTGTCACTGGAGAGAGGCCAGAAATAATATTCTCTTATCCCCCACCACTCAGGTAACTTAAGGCCAGAATACTTTTCATTCAGTGTGGAGCACTTGCACAGCAAATAAAGCATTCACATTGGCAGGAAGCATGAATAGCAATATTAAATCTTTAAATTTGTATCAAGCACCTGCAGTTCCCTTCACAGAACAAAACAAGCGGGTTCCTGAGGTGACAGTTTTAGTCATTAAGAAATAATGTGGCAAATCCATCACAACTTCTGTTTCCAATATTAGGTGATTATTATAAACTAGTTGCAAATGGCAATTCTTATGGAGAATAACTAATGGTGCAATGCTGTACAGCATGTTTCACTTTCCTTGCTTTTGGAAAACACACTCAGTTACACTTAATTAGGGATTAGGTCCTAGAGACATGGAAATTTCTACATACAGAGAGCTGTCACAGCCTATGTTGGTAGAATCTTCTGCTTCAGGAAAATATGCTCACCTGGATCCTCGGAAATATCCTTTAGAGATTTTTTTCTTCCATGGCCATTTTTCTGCAGATCTGAAAATATTTTTTATACATGGCAATAAATGATTTAATATAACCATGAAACAGCACTCTCATCAGCTTTCACAGCATGATGTCTTTTTCTATTCTTCATTTTTGATGGAAATCACTTTCTTCATTATAGCAGAAAAAAATTCTCAGCCAGGTCCAATGAAACAGGTTTTCCTGTGAATATTGTGTTTAAGGCAACATGATATAGGCTATTTTCCAGAATACCTTCCTGTCAAAACAGTGTGTTACACACAACCCCGCACCAAACTTTGAAGGGTATTAAAAGTTTATCTAAAATTTGAATCCATTTTTTGCACTGTGGCTTTATTTTGCTGTACTTCACTGAATATGGATAGTGAAAAACCACTAGAGAGTTTCTAATCAGTCATTTCCCACTACAAAACAAAACTACCAATCAAGAAACAAAAAACCCACCTAGTGTTTTGCACTTAGAACACAGGAGTTCATTGTTTTTCCTAATCACTTTCATTTTAAACCTAATCAAATCCTATTCAGAATAGCTGTTCACCTGGTTTTTTTTTCTGCCAGTGCAGTCACCTGCCTCACCACCTCTCAGGAGAACTCTGCCATACTTTCCTACTGCGCCTGGTGGAACATGCAGGTCCTGACCCCCAAGATGATCCATGTGTGCAGGTCAAGCTTTGCATCTCCTCAGAACCCAGTGACACCAGTGAAAACACAAGGGTGAGTAAATGCTTTGGACCTCCATTTCACTATAACACATTAAGCTTTAGCTATGAATAGTCACGTAGATCTTCAGATTTTGAAGAGGGAAAGATTCAACCTTGCATTCTGATGTCAAGTCAATTACATAGAAGTGTTTTTTGTTATTCTGTTTCTATGTTCACTCACTGTTGCACACTTGGTTTGTCACTCTCCATGGGAAGCAGCCCCTTACTCTGCTAATAAGTCAAAAGATTCTGCCAAAAGGAAGACTCCCAGCCAGAAACGTCTTCTGTCTTAGCCCAGTAGTGACTCTTGATTCTTAGGAATGAATCCAGGTTTTGCTATTGCACAATGACACTCAAGTAAAAGCAGATCTAAAGAAGGCTTTCCTTTAGCCTTCCAGAAGCTTATACAAACATCCTGGATCATCCCTGCAGTGAAAAAAACACAGCTCCTAGAGAAGTAGTTGAAAAGAAAGAAGAATATTTCTGTATGTCAGGGGAGATTTCTGCAGGCAAAAGATAACTGCTACTTTATTGACAAACCTGCTCTCCCCAAACCCGATAGTAATCTGGCCCTGACAGCATGAAGGATGGGCATAGTTTGTCCTCTGCATTCCTTACTAAAGGGTTGCAAACAGAGGAGCTAATTATAACTTCCAGTTACATCACCCAAGGTTTCCATGGAGAACTCCCATACAGCACTTAGGCTGTAGGTAGCTAATGTGAGGCAGCAGGACAGATCACAGGCCAACAGACCTATGGTCTTAGACATCAGCACTGGCCCAGTGCTGCCCAGGGCAAGATGGATCTTTGTCTTCCATGAAACCTCCCCCCCCACGTAACCATTTCCAAAACATACCTTCTGAGGTCCTCTCTCATGAGGTCCCAGCGCCCTAAACCTGTTGGGTAAATTGGCCAAACAGCTGGTCCTCCTTCCCAAAATGTCCAGGCAGGATACATGATATCATTGTATTCAGATGTCTTAAGAAAAAGGAGAGTAATGCAAGAATGAGAGTAATATCTACTTTATTGTACTGACCGAGCCCACCAGTAACAAACGTTCCTTCTGGGAGCTCTGTTGGCTTTCTCCTTTATGCTTCCTTAAGAGGCCACAAGAGCTTTGCAGCCACCATTTTCTGGGCTTACAGAATCACAGAATTAGTAGGGTTGGAAGGGACCTCTGGAGATCATCCAGTCCAACCCCCCTGCCAAGGCAGCATCACCTAGAGCAGGTTACACAGAAACATATTCAGGTGGATTTGGAATGTCTCCAGAGAGGGAGACTCCATGACCTCCCTGGGCAGGGTTCATATGAAGGCAGCTCAATACTGAAATGCTTCAATGATTTTTAAAAGGCCTTGTCTTGCTGCGTGATGACACAGGACTTTCATGTAGAAAATAGCAAAAGAGATCCATGGTGCATCTGATTAGTAAAGAGCAAAATACCTGAGCTCAACTCAGCTTTCTAAAGGTTTGTGCCTATGTGTAGCTACAAATATTTTCTTCTGATGATAAGTCAAGAGGCATTATTACCTCCTCAGAGATAGAGGCACTTAGAGACACTTTGGCATTAAGGTTTCCAACACTTCAGTTTAGACTGGCCTTCCTAGAGATCACTTAACAATTCACTGTAACAAATATCCAGGTCTTGTAAGAATTCCAGTTCCTCACTCCTGTTTGGTTGCTTAAATCCCCATATATTATCAGAGGGAAGACCAGCACTTAAGTAAGACTAAACCCTTCCATGAAACCAGACTAGAGGCAACTTCCTTGCACTAGAAATAAACTTGCTACACAATTATCCATCTATCTGTCACCTGGAGATACTGCAGAGTCCAAGGCCACCAAGGTAGTTAGGAGGTTAGTGCACATGACTTATGAACAGGGGCTGAGGAATGGGTTTGTCCATGCACAGGAAGAAGAGGCTTAGGGGAGTGTAAATGCCATCTCCTACTGCTTAATGGGAGAGTTCAGGTGGAGGCACACTCTTCTCTGAAGTGCAGAGCCAGAATGAGTGGCAGCAGGCTTTGATTACAAGAAGAGAAATTCCAATTAGATATTGGGAAATACATTTTCATTCTGACAGAGGTCGAACTCTGCCTGTGGACTCCCTGTCCTCAGGGATGCTCAGATCTGGGCAGGATGCAGCCCAGAGCTGGTCCTGCTCTGATCAAGGTGCTGGACTTGCGTGACCTTCTGAGGTCCCTTCCAACTTGAATGAGTGTGTGCTTCTCTATCTTCTCTTTCTCAGTCCTGCTACAAACAGGCACTGGTAACAAACCATGACAGCTCCACCATTGCCCCAGTCACCTTCTGAGATGCAGAATACTTCAATCCCTTATGCTTTTAGCCTTAGAAAGCACGTGGGACCAGCACCCTGAAGTCTTCCTAACACTGGCTGGTGAAATGTGAGCTGTGCCTGGGTCGCTGGGTTTCAATTAGGATAGGGTTGAGGTTACAGTTCAGATACTAGGCAACAGTGAGTGCAGAGCTCCGTTTCTTGCAGGGCACCCAGGGGCAGAACGATGAATACAGCTGCAAAGATTAAACTCCTGCAACCTGCTTTGGAAAAACTTGGGTTCTGCTAGCTAGAGTTAAGGCTGTGCAATGGTCAAGGGGAAAAACAGTTTGGCTTTACTACTGCATCCAGCAGTGAACATGGTTATTGGCTGTACTGAAAACCCAGAGAGAATTTTAGGAGCTCCAGGGAGTAGGCAATAGTTATGGATCATAGTATGATTCACATTGCATGAGCTGAAGACCTGGGTTCAGAGTAAGATGCTGCAAGTTAGCAGAAACAGAGCTGGGTTTGAACTAGCAAGACCAAATAGGTTTTTGCTTCTCTTTGCATCTTACTGTCTGCTGGGCTTCAACCAAGGACAGGATCAGGGTTAGGCTGTGAAAGTGCAGGATTTGGGCAAAGCAAGGTTAGCCAAAGCTTGAGGTGTAAGAACATTTTGCTGGAAAGGATGAGACACTATGCTACAGTCAGGTTTAACAGTGGGAGAGGTAGGAAAACATGCAGGAGGGTTCTTGAGTCTGGGAACAGAGAAGCAAAGAGCAATTGTCTCCATGCATACATGCGCCTCTGTGTGTGTGCACATTTGCAGGTGGAAAAGGGAATCCAAGGGAAACGGATTCACAGAAGATGACAAGATTATAGAAAAGAAAGTAAGAAACACCGATCTGTGGTACCACAAAAAGAGGACTAAAATATTCACATTTAATGAGATTGACTGTATGACAACTGACACGATAAAAATTCTCAATATTACTGATAAACTATGGCTACAATTTTAACAGAGGTATTGTAGCAAATGACAGCAATGCTGGCACGTATCCCATCCAGCTGTGTATCATTCCACTGAGGCAGAGGTACGCTTTTTGACCTGGAAGAGGAGCTAATGAGGGGAAAAGCTGATCTATCAAATTGATCTGCAAGTCTGTCTGCCAGAAAACTGGAAGCGAAAGGAAACAAAGGGCAAAAAGGAGCAAGCAATCTTGATGCACAGAAAACCTGTGGAGAACCATCCTCAAAAATATGTTCCCAAGAGAAAGAGGGACATGCACGTCTTGGAAATGCTCAGCTTTTAAAGGTGTGTGTACCTTACTGAAGGAGAAGACTGGGATAATGGGTTTCATCCACTTGGGAACCTGGGGGTAGTCTCGCACATTGATCACCATTTCCATGTCAGGGAGGCGGTGGATGATCCCCAGAATGAAGTGCTCAACTCCACTGCATCTGTGGAGAAATGACACGTGGCAAAAGAGCTGTAAGAAGGCATCAGAACCCTGCAGTCTCTTGCAGGCCTTCCTCTGCACAGAGGCAGAAGAGATGGCGAGCCTCAGCCATACCATGATGCAAACTGGGAACAGTCTCCAAGTCCCACCACAGTATGGACACCAAGGAAGGAACACATCCTATTAAATCTGGCCTGATCTGAGCTTTCTCTGGGATCCCACAACCAACCCAACTTTTGTACACTGAAGTGCAACAGTGACACTTTGATATTGATACATTTAAGCCTCATAGAGCAGGGGCCTAGATAATAAACTGATTCAGACCTCTGAAATACCATTGGGCTCAATGACTTCCAGCTTGGCAGTGTTGGAAGTACTCTTCTGTCCCAGCTAGAGAGAGGAAATCTGCACAGCTCTTACCTTGCAGGGAACATGCAGTCCTGCTCACGGTACAGCTTGTTTTTAATTATTTGGTAGTGTGTCCCAAGCTTCCGGCTCACCACATCTGACATAGTCTCCTTGGAAATGCCACCTCGAAAAGGAGCCAGGTCCCGCTTCCAGACGCTGAAACAAAACCATCAGCCATTTTTATGTACCATAGGGAGGATACTGTGCAATAAATTATTGCAGTGTGCAGAATAGGCTTCTAGCTAAACAAGCCCCATGTAGCTTCTAGGAGCTCTGGTGGGAGAATTTAAGTCACTCGGAAGTTCCTCAGAGACTCATAGGTCCAACCTTCACATTTTTACCTACGTGCTGTTTGCCTGAGCAGAAAGCCCAGCACAGGACAACTCCAGTTACTCTCCCACAAAGGCACCTGACATACCCTGGCATGTTTTGGGTAAGTACAGGTTGCCCAGAGAAGCTGCGGAGTTTCTTTGCTGTATTAATGTTGAGATATTTAAAACCTGGCTGGACACAGTCCTGGCAACCCTATTTGAGCAGAGGGGTTGGACCTGATGATTTCGAGAGGTCCCCTCCAACCTCCAGAATTCTGGCATTTCCTAATCGGGTAGAGAGCAGTGAAACTATGTCAGGAATTGCCATCGTGCAGATGATCTGACCACAACAGCATGAGCAGTCTGGCAGGGGTGCAAATGGGATGAGCCTGAGAACAGGAAGTGAGTTGCAGTGCCATGGCATATCCACAGCCATCCTAACTTCATGTTACTACTGACTATCATGTTCTGCAGCAGATTTGGAGGTTGTAACCACTTGGGAAGGTGTTTTGCCCAAAGGTGGGCAGGAGCTGGTGGGGTGTATGTTTAAAGATTAGGATATGTCTTTAGGCTGTATCCGGATTGGAATTTAGGAAAAAAGACTGGAAGGCTCAGTTAGAAGAGACTTTCCCTCATCAATATTTCAAGAGCAGTGAAGATCAGAAACTCCAGAAACACAGAACAGAGTGTACAAACAGTTGCTCAATATGACTCATCTGATTTTAAAAGCCAATATAGCACTCAAACCCCCAAAATGAGCGAGCACATCTGATACTTTTAAATAGGAGGCTTAAAGTTGGGCATCTCTGTTTCTGCATCTGAAATCCTAATCCTCAAGGCAGAAGAATATGGTAACTCCTAAATTGCTTTTCCTCCTTTAAGTAAAAATGCTGCTTAAAGGTGACAAACCCCCCCCAGTCCTACTGAGTGAGAAGGCAGACGTGGGTTGTTTAGGCAAATGTCACCAGCTATGTGTATGGTTTATTGTGTGGTCACATTTGAAATGCCAACACACGGGATGTTCAGTTGCAAAGGGTAACAAGGCGTGTGACTAGCGGTGTCCCATAGCTGCATATGTGACACTTTTGGACCCAAATATTCCCTAGCTAATCCCCGATCCATCAGCGCTGTCGACAGTATTCCCTCCTATGTCCGGAGACCTGCGCGGTGGAAAGGAAACCAGTCTCTCACCTTTGGTGGCAGCTGCAATTTTCCTTTACACACGGCTCATAGGCTTCCACAGCTTTCTTAATTTGGCCAGTTATCGTTTTCCACTTGGCATCTAAAATACACAGGAAGGAAAAGCCAAAGGATTCGATCCATCCGCCAGCAGAACACGCGGCGGGCTGGGGAGGCGGGGAACGGGCAGTGGATCGGGTCCGCCAGGGGGTGCTGAGGGAGCCGCCCGCCCGGCCCCNCCAGGGCGGGCTCCAGGCGGCACAGCGCGGCCGCCATGGCCCACAGCGCCAGCGCCGCCCGCCCCGCGGCCATGGCCGCCCTGCCGCCCGGCCCAAGATGGCGGCGGCGCCCGCCCCGCGCGGCCATGGGAGCTGTAGTTCCCGAGCGCTGAGGGGGCGGGCGGACCGACATCGCCGTGTCGTGACACGGTCCCGGCGGGCTGCGATAGATGGGACCGTGCTGCTCAAGCAGCCGCTGCCCAGAGGAGCTCTGAGCGTGCAGCTGAGATAGGCCCCCCAAATATCCTCCTAGCTCCGCCCTCAGGAACCCCGCCAGGCTCGCACGGGTCTGTGTGTCTGCCTGCTGGCCCTCGCTCCCTTTGGGCGTTTTTTTGCCGGAGAACTTCCCTGGACGCCTGGATTCATCAAGCAGCTGGTCCAGCCTGTAAGAGGCTCTTTCTCCTGCCCCGACCACTTGCTGTTGCCAAGGTCTGATTCAGTCTGAACATCTAGGGTGAAGTCACAAATTTCATCATTACAGTATAAAGGTTCAGACTGATTTGTATACATTTCTCTGTAGCTTCAGGGCTGTGGATTGCAAGGAATCATAGAATCATCGAATGGTTTGGGTTGAAAGGGACTTTAAACATCATTTAGTTCCAACACCCCTGCCATGGGTAGGGACACTAGACCAGGTTGCTCAGAGTTCCATCCAACCTGGCCTTGAACACTTCCAGGGATGGGACATCCA
This sequence comes from Pachycephala philippinensis, assembly GCA_013397055.1. Taxonomy (NCBI): domain Eukaryota; kingdom Metazoa; phylum Chordata; class Aves; order Passeriformes; genus Pachycephala; species Pachycephala philippinensis. The sequence goes on from VWZT01004148.1 coordinate 24,793, forward strand.
CAACTTTAGGCAACCTGTTCCAGAGCCTCACCACCCTCACAGTAAAGCATTTTTTACCCAATATCTAATCTAAACCCATGTTCTTTTGGTTTTAATCCATTCCTCCTTGTCCTGTCACTACATGCTCTTGTAAAAAGTCCCTCTCCACCTTTCTTCAGGTACTGGAAGGCCACAATTAGGTCACCCCTCAGCCATTACTTTTCTAGGCTGAACAAACTCGATTCTTTTAGCTCATCCATCCCCCTAATCATCTTGGTGGACTTCCTTTGGACTCATTCCAATAGGTTGATGTCCTTCAAGGATTAGATGATCTTTGAAGATCCCTTTCAACTCAAGCTATTCTATGGCTCAATGAAAGAAGGGAACTGAGGATTGGTGGTTGAGCACCATCAACACAATGTGCAGGACCTTCACTTTGCAAAATGGTTTGTAAGAATGCAGTCTTCAAAGCTACGCTCCACTTAATGTTCGGTATTTGGTTTGGGTCAACTTGGTCATATTTGGCCATCCTTTAGGAGACAGGCTTATCAGCTTGGTGTGAGATGCAATACCTGTGCTGATAAGCAGCTAAATGAATGTAGATCAGAGGGGCTGGGGTTAAGCAGATACCATCCAAACATGAATCCAGACCAGTCAATCGATCTATCTTCCTGAGGCCGAATGTGGGATGGTCTGCTCCATCTTCACAGGGTCTGTCTATTCAAGTGTCAACACCAAAAATTCATCTTTCCTAGCTTGGTGGCCTTGGATTTCAGGAAGAGGAGCTGTGGCTGCTCATTAATAGGAAGGAGCCACATTTACGCTAAGTTTCGATAGAGTGAACTTGAATTAGCCACAAAAGCCTCCAACTCCATTTGTCATAAAGGCCTCTTTTGTGTGAAACAGAATTGGTCCTGTAGGTATTTGTAGTTTTGGGTGGAGAAATGATTACCAGAAAACAGACCAAAGAGGAAAAGCGTGTGCTGACAAGGAGTGTGAATGTTTCCCAAGGACTGCTAAATTCCAGAGACCAGTAGTTCTACCAAATTTGCAAGAGCTGATAAAATCCAGGCACCGAGTCTGTTCACTCTGTGCAAGGCCACAAGTGAAAGCTGGGATCAACCCCTGGCTGCGTGACTGGAGGGCAGCAGCTCCTACAGGCAAAGTCTGCAGGATCATGTGTGCAGCCATGGAAATAAGTGACTTTGAGGGACTTTCTGAACACCTGCTTGGAAGGTGCTGGTGCCAGCACAACCCTCTACTGGAGTTGTCCTCATGAGGGAATAAGTGAATCTTTGTGTATTATCTGCTATTAATAGTAACAACTTCCTAGAGTGAAAACCTTGAGTACTTCTGGCTGTCTCATCCTAAACTCTTGTTGCACAGCCAAATATTTTGTAAGCAAATCAGGAAAATTAATCCCTTCTTTTCATCTTCTCCTAGAGATCCTCTGTCTTCCTTTTGATTTCTGCATAGGGGTCTGCTTTCTTTCTTTTCCTCTGCAGTCTCTCTTAGGGCTGCAGTAGTCACAGACCCAACTAGAGGCTGGTCTGAAAGACTCCCCCAAAAGTGTGAACCTTAGTGTGGTAAAAACAAAAAATTGTCAATACTCTTAAATATCTATACTTGCCTCCACTGGCCTCACTCAGTCTTAGCCATCTCTGCATCACTAATCCACCCATTATTTCTAGCAAAGTTTTCTGCCTTCCCTCTCAGGTTCCAGACCAGATTTTCCTGCTTCTTTCCTGGCTGACTGAATAGAGACATCAACGCACTCTTCCAACACCATTTCTGTTTGTTTCTCACAGCTCTCTGCTAGTCTCCTACACAGCCAGTAGAGCTGTAGTAGTTCACTCTGTAGCAAAGGTTATTTCGGGTGCTTTCTCTGAAGCAAATAGTAGGAGTGGTAGTCAGCATAAATGTTTAATAGGCCCTGAGAGCTAAGACTTTAAGATGAAGCTCCTTTTGAAGCTGCATTTACAGCCTCTGCTCTCCCAGGCTTTGTATAATGAAAGCACCCCAGGCCACTGTGGTGTGGTTTTGGCATGTGCTGTAGTTCCCCCCAAGCACCTTAGATGGTTGTAAGCCTCAGAACCCCTTGACTCTCACTTCAAACACAGCCTTTGCCTCACCTTCTCTACCTTCTTAATTTCCTGTAAATCCAGAGCTCCGTGCAGGAGCATCTGGCTCTGATCTTTGATACCCTCCCTCAAACACAGCCCCTCCCTCATAATTTTTCTCTGCCAAATCAAGCATAAACACCCACAAATTTACTTTCATCCTGTTCCATGTGCCCGGAGTGGAAAATCACTTGGCTGTAAATCTGGTGTCCTTGCTTTACATATTCAACATAGGCTAGAAGAAGGGTGCTTGGGAAAGAGTTTGGTTCTCCAAGCTGCTTGTAAGATTGAGTTGAAGAAAACATACTTCCTACATGTTAAGTTTCTCTCAGAGCTGTGGTCTGGCTTTTCTTTGGTGCTATCTGCTTGAGCAGGGGTGGCAGTGGGGGCTGTTCTCCTTTAATTCATCCTTCTGTGCCAGATGGAAGTCCTAGGCTTCCTGAATTCCTCACATAATGGGGAATATTTCCTATGAAGGATGGCCATCTCAGCAGAGGGAAGAAGGAAGCTGTACAGGCTGCTGAGCTTCAAAACCTGTGACTGACATCACCAGGGCTTCTGGGGATGGGTCCAGTCTTTCTCATAAGCAGCCACACAGCTTCTGGAGAGTCAGGATTGTTTCCTGTTGGTGAGATCCTTGTGGAGCTTCTTCTCCCCTTGGCTCTGAACTGTGTCCCATAAAATGCAGCCCTGTGGAGGTGTCGGACTGTGGCTGTCAGGATTCAGCAAAGCTGGCCACAGCTGCAGTACATGGCTTGGGGATGTTTGGTATTGAATATTCAATTATTTTATGCAAAGGAGGGGAATTGTAAAAGTGTTACAGCAACTGGAGCACTGCAGAGAAGTGCAGTGCCAGAATGGGACACCCAGCAAGGGTTGGGATCATGAACGAAGGCTCAGACTAAGGCTCTGCAGGGTCTGCAGAACCTCGGGGTTGGACTGGGCAGAACAATGCTGGAGACCCCAGAGTTCGGTTTTGATGAAACCCCATCAGAGTGTGCCAGTGAAGGAAGTCAGTAACCCAGCCCTCAACCCAGCCTGAGGATTTGTCAAGGCAAAGGAAACAATGGAGCTTCCAAGAAACAGTGGGAAAGGCATCTGTAGCTCAAGACCAAGGTCAAAGTTTAAGTAGCTGTGCATGCTGTGTGAGCAACACAAACCAACTACATCTGGTGCTTGGGAGAAGATGCAAGAGCTGGAGTGGTTTCACCCCTTGAGGGGTTTGTATGTGCCAGAGGATTCCTGTGCTCATGACAGTGATGACAGTGTCATGAAAATTTTTTCATATTGGTAGCAGAGTGTAGCAGCCCCAAAGAGGAAGACGGACACCTATTTAGTGTGTGAATTGACTGTGTAAGTACACATATAAACATGGGGCCAGGAATATATCTAAGGCTTTTATTTGTACCCCTTAAAAACAGTACAGACAAATCCATCTTTCTTGGAAGAGTTAAGAAAACCTAGGACTCCTGCACATAAGGATGAATCGAGTTCTGGTTCCTCCTAAAGACACAGCACTTGTCACTGCCAGTGTCATTGCTGCAGCTACTTTGTTTCCTGAGGGCCACCATCACTGGAGAATTCCTAGATGTTTGTGACTCCATGGACATTAAGTCACTGAAGCTGTTAAATTATCAAAGCATGGGATTGTAATTGTGAGCATCTTGTGAACTGAGGGGTGACTAAAAGTCACCAACACCCCTGCACAAACCGAAAACTGGAAAAGGCAAATTTGTAGTAGTGGAGGATGGGGGGGATGCTTGGAAAGTAAAAAGCCCTTTGTCTCATCAAGAGGATGTATTCAATATTTGTACCCATTTGCTTTTGCTTTTGAGTCACAGGACACCACCACAAGCTGAAATTGAGCACATTCCTATAGAAAAAGCCTTGGCATTAGGCCATGGCTGTAAAGACTTTTAAAAATCTGTTTGAGAGGCCATGTTAACTAAAACTGATCATAAATCACTTTTTGCCATTGCCAGTGGGGATCTGGCAAACACCTTCCTGCAAACAGAACGTCTCTTTCTTTAGCTACAGTTGAATAACTTGCAAATTGAATGCGAACCTGAGAAAGATTTAGTAGTTGCAGGCACACTCTCTAGAGCCTTTGACAAAAATTCTGTGGAACAAAGTCCCAGGCTAGATTATGGATATGTCAATTGGGGAAAACAAAATAGAAAAACCCAGCCTTGTCGGTTTTAAAATGAAATGCAGAATTTTATTGCTGGTGGTTTGCTGAGGACGAGACACTGCAGGATGTAATTAAGGTTCTACTAGAAAATGATTTGCACAGCTTATTCTGTCCCTGTTTCAGTTTAAAACGATTTAGATACCACTTCTCTGAGGCATGAAGAAAACTGATCCTTGAAGTGTTGCAGGAAAATAAAGACACAGAAAGCCATTTAGAGCCTGAAGGCAGCGTGAGACATCCCTGCCTCCCTCAATAGTCAGAAATACAAGTGATGTGAAATGGAGGAGTGCATGCTGGTGGAAAACACTCACCCTCTGGAAGGAAGTTAGGGAAATAGGCTGGCATCAGCTTGATGTGGGAATCCTGAGCAGCCATTTTCATACTGCAGGGTAGTCTTTGAGGGAAGGCACCACAGCTTTGTAAGGGAGCAGGTCGCTGGTATCTGCTAGCAGTGGATTTCATATTCAAAACATGTCTGTCAATGGACTGTAGTTCTGTGCGATCTTATGTGTATCCCAGCTAATCCCTGGTGCCTAAATTTACCACACCAGTGGAAAGCGATGCCGAAACTCTGCCAGGAAGGGGGCAGTGTCAATCTGTTGCACTCCTGGCACTCCTCAGTTGCAGTGGATTGTCACATCTGTGCTAGCAGAAACTGATATCGTAGTGAGGGTGGGTTAGCTGAGATAAGCAAACAGGAAAAGTGGAACAAAAACGTGGGGTGATTTTGTAGTCTGGGATTGGCAGTGTTTCACAAGTGATAAAGATGCAGAGTAACAGTGAGACACAACTACTGAAGATGGGGTGTGCTCTGTGGAGACCTCGTGATCATGTGAAGGGGGTTGTTGTAGGCAGTGCATGCTGTGGAGAGGTAGATTCATGTTTCCCAGATTCCAGAGGGCAGTGGGAGACTGTAAATTGCTGCCTTCCACGCTGGCGGTGTCAGCTTAGAGTGTCTGTAGTCTAGAAAAGTAAGCAGCTTTTTAGTGGGCTTTTTGCTAACCATGGGATGGGTTCTCCAGAGGACATGGGTTAAAACAGGACATTTCTTAGGGGAACAGACAGCTTGTATGTACTTGTGGTGTCCATTAGTTGGGTGTAGTGGAACCTGTATCCCTAGGGAAGCTTTGGGGATCTGAACCTTTCAGAATCTCTTGGAGAAGGTGCTGTTGTGCAGAGGCTTGTGAGAACAGCACCGATTAGAGCTCAGGCAGTGATCCATGCAGAGCTCTTTAGTTGGGAGTCATTCCTGGACAACGTGGAACATGGGAGTTCTTCCACGCCGTTTCAAGCAGCAACAAAAGGCGTGTTCAGGTACAATGTGTTGAGCATTGAAAAGGCTCTGTTTCCTCCTAAAGTCCCAGTGCTTGTCACTGCCAGTGTCATTGCTGCAGCTACTTTGCTTCCTGAAGACCATCATCACTGGAGAATTCCTATATGTTTGTGACTCCACAGACATTGAGTCACTGAAGTTGTTAAATCATTGAAGCATGGGACTGTAATTGTGAGCATCTTTGTTACAACTGGTTTTTTTGCAGAGCTGCACAATATTTGTGCTTTTCTCTGTCCTAGCATTGCTTGAATGTAATAGAATTTTCTTCTGCTAATAAACAGAGGCATTAAGTTTCTAATTTAGGGATGGGATAAAATGAGTTGTGCTGTGATTTCTAATCATGGGAGAACTCTTCTAATGTGTACACATTCAGTGTTTGTCGTATAAAAATGGTTCCTTAACAATGCCCATTGCAGCTAATTTGTAACTACACAGTGTAAACATTGATTTCTAAAGTTTTTAATAGATCCCCAAGCTACTTAATTATCACTTACTGACCCTTGTTTTCTAATGGTGATTAGTTTAGTTTCCTCAAACTTTATAAGAGCTGGGTCTCCAGTGGCAGTAATATGGACAATTTCTCATTCCATATTTAATAGGATAGGATGGTCTCCAAAGCATTACTTGCTCATGTCTTCCCAGAATTAGGCTTTACCTTCACAGAAGCCCTCTTAGCTGGACATTTTGAATGTTCTGTCTGGTTCAGCTGAAGCTTGTATTAAAGTCAGGGAGAAGCAAATTCAACCCAAAACTTTTCTGGGGTGTAAAAAAATGTGGTTTAAAAAATCACAAAGTCTTGCTTGTGGTAAGTTTCTTTCAGGTCTGGCACAGTTTTTGGTCTATAAACCTGTTGGATTCTTCAGCACTCATGTCTACATGAGTTGAGGAAAGAGACCAACCTGGTTTCTGAGAACAAGTTGCCATGAAGAAAATCTGTAGGCTAACTACAGGGAGAAAATTGGAGAAAGGCTTTTACTGATCGGAGAGCAGAGCTCCTGGAAGAGACTTCCAAAAGCAGAAGTCGGTTTTCTTGTCACCTCATGTTGTCAGAGAACCAGATCTGTCTTAAAAGGGATACTGGTTCAGAGATGCCCACCAGTCTGAAACAAGCAGTGAAACTTTTCTTCTTATCAAATACAATATCACTGAAAAGTCAGAAAACAGGACTGAAGGATGCACTGGACTGCCTTGTAGTCCATCCCTCTATCTGATAGCATGGCTACCTCTATCTGTCATTCTTGACCAACATTTGCCCTTTTCTTAAAGACATGCAGTGATGGAGCCTGCTCAGACTTGTAGCAGTTTTTGGCTCATTTTGGACTTGTTTCCCTTGTGAGTTCAAGTCCTGCCTTCCAATGCTGACACTGTAACTCCTGTGTAGCCAGTCCTACCCCTGTCTACTACATTTGAATAGCTGATTTCTCCTAAGCAACTGTAGAATTTTACATGTCTTTTTTGAATTACATCTTTTTTTTTTCCCCAGACTTTCTCAAATAATCAAAGATGTTTTGAATACTAAGTCTGTTTTCCAGCATACTTGCAGCCTCTCCCAACAAGGTGCCATCTAAAAGTTTAATAAGATCAGCCTCCATTCCTTCATTCTTGTCATTAATGAAAATATTGAATAATAGAAGTTCTGGGAGAGTTGTCTACAAAAATCTTGCTTGATGCATCTTTTTTGTTTGATGGAGAAGGAGCAGTAACTTCCCTGGATATGCAATTTCCCTCTCCTCCAACTAACAGTCAAGAACAATAATTTTCAGATCGTGAAACATTCCAAGTTTAAAATCTTTTTCTAAGAAAAGTCTCCAAAGGCTGGGCAAGCACAAAATGTGCCTAAGAACAGAATTTATTCATACATTGTAGAGGATCTGTGCTCTAGCCATAAAGTCCATAAACATTTAAAGGGAGATGATCTGCTCAAGGAAGTTCTTTAAGTATTTATGCTGCCCTGCCAGACACCTACCAGGACAAGACACCTCCTGGCCTTAAAGCTGGAGTGTTACAGAAATAGTCTCAGCAGATTATTGAAGAGAAACAAAATAACCCAACAACCCACAAACCTGTGGATTTAAGCCTTTTGGAACGGGCATGACCTCTGTAGAATGCTTGGAAATTCCTTGAAGGTTTTATTCCTTTGAAAAAACCCTCATGGTTTGGTGCTTCTGACTTTTGGGTTGCGCAGTGATGTTGTACTGGGGGTACAGTGATCTGCACGTAGTTAAGTCCTTCTCAGACATATTTAAGGGTCCCTAGACATTCAAATGGCCAACAGGAGGGCTTGAATTTTTCAGGGTAATGATATTTGTACCTTCCAGATTTAAGCCAGCCTCCAACTGTTTGGTATCAGGAAGACACTGTGCAGAAGGCAGGTCATTGCAAATGGTTCTGTTGCAGTTCAAAGGGACTTAAACAGCATGGAGAAATGGGCCAGCAGGAGCCTCATGAAGGTCTACAAAGGGAAATGCCAAGCTCTGTCCCTGGGCAGGAATAACCCCAAGCCACCAGAACAGGCCAGGGATTAAGAGGCTGGAAAGCAGCTTTGCAGGGAAGGTTCCATGGGTCCTGGTGGACACCAAGTTGAACACAAGCCAGCAGTGTGCCCTTGTGGCAAAGAAGGTCAACACCCTAGAAAAACATCACCAGCAGGTCAAGGAAGGTGGCCCTTCCCCTCTGCTCAGCACTGATGAGGCACATCTGGAGTGATGCCCAGTCCTGGGCTCCTCAGTACAAAACATACATGGGCTACTGGAACAGTTCCAGCAAAGGACCAGAAAAATTATCACAGGCTTGGAGCACTTCTTACACAGGGAAAGGCTGAGAGGGCTGGGACTGTCCAGACTGGAGAAGGGTGTGATCTTATCAATGTGCATAAATGCCTGATGGAAAGAAGACAGAGACAGACTCTTTTCCACGGTATACAGTGAAAGGACAAGAGGCAACAGGCACAAGCTGAAACACAGGAAGGTTTGTCTGGAAAACACTTCTTTTTTTTTTACTGTGATGATGGGTTGAATACTGGAACAGGTTGTCCAGAGAGGTTACCTGGTCTCTGCACATGAAGATATTAAAAATCTGACTGGATACAGACCTAAGTATGGGGATACAAGAGTGGGCTGCAGGCAGCCTTGGCCTTGATGGCTTGCGGCTGTGTCCCTGGGAGGAGGGAAGGCCAGCATTGAATGCAGGTGTGGTGATTCCTGTAACAAGAAGCACCTGAGTAACCCAAGAGATGGGTATAAAGGGCTGTGCTGCAGGATCACAAGGGCACATACTGAGCTGCAGCCGAGCTCATGCTGTGTACACCTGCTTCTGCCTGCTAATGCCTGCCACTCTGTTCTATGCTGGACTTTTTGGACTCTGACATCTAGTGCCCCGTGTTTGTAAGTATCGCGGTGATAATTGACTTGAGCTTTAGAAGCTCTTGGAAGTCTCTGGCAGTATAAGCCTTCATTTGCAATCCGCTTGGGGGAAGTGGAAAAGCGGCCGGCGTGTAATCCCTGGGCGGGGTGTGCCTAGGAGAGCCATGAGTTGCCTACGCATGCCAGTCCGGGATTGGGCTGCTTTATGGGTGACCGTGCCTCTAAGAGGGACACTGAGCCCTTGTAGCTCTTGCCCATAAGGTCAGTGAGCCATTCTAGCTCTTTCCATGCGTGATTACTGCAAATGGTGCTGCATTTTATACTGCAAACTGTGTTCGCCCGGTGTACGCCAATATCTGGAACTATGTTGCCCTTGTGTACAGCTACACCTAAGCAACCTGCTCTAGTTGAAGCATCTTTGATCAGGGTTGAACCAGGCAATTTTCAGAGGTCCCTTCCCATCTCAATGATTTTGTGAGTCTTGGGGACACTCTTACATATTCCTCTTGAGCATCCGTGTGTGGCATCATCATAAACAGGGTGCTGACTTGAGTCCCAGTTTGCACAGAAACCCAAAGAAGGGAATTCACATTTTGATGTAGGAGAATGAGAGAAAGGTGTCTGTTCTTTGTGTCTCTCACACCTAGCAGAGACACCTCTATGTGTGCCAAGTGATGCCGAATTTGCATTTTACACATAACTAACTCTGGAAAGGCAAAAGGAGGCAGTGAAGAAAGCCCTGTGTGATGTAAGTGCACCCCTTTCCACGTGTACAGGTCTGGATCCATGAGCAAGAAACTTCTCACACTGTTAGACACTTCATCCTTTATTATCATAGTTAGTGTTTTCCTATCATTACATTTTTAATTACAGGCATAGATGGATATGTAAATCATCCCCCATCTGAACTAATGAAGAAGCAATTCCATTTTCTTTCCCATAGTGGGAGAGGACATTGATGAAGCCACAGCCCTGACACGAGGTACCATTAGTTCAAATGACCTGTTTGAAAAACACGTCATGGGGACCTGTGCAGCTGCCACCATGGGAAGAGCTGGGAGCATTACCTAGCAAGGAACAAGAGCTTTCTCCAGAGGCAGACCCCAATTTCTGTACAGGGAAACCACATTCTTTGTGCATCATTTCCACAGGGTGTAGAGAAATGGGACTGAAACAGAAGATGGAGGCTGTGTATCAAGAAACTCTTTGCTGGTGCAACTGATGTCTTCTCCACGTAGAAACAACTCAGCAGACCCTGGAAAGCTGGGTAGGGAGCAAACAGCACACAGTATTTTATGTAAGGTACATTAACAGTGTGTATTTTTCTCAGCTTCTTAAGTAGACCTTTTCCTGTTCTGTCTATATCTTATTTCAACATTCTTTTTCCCCAAGTTGTACAGCCTTTGTGTGCACTGCAGTGACACTTCTGTGGATATAGTCTGTCCAATAGGCCCTGATATGCAGTTAATGCTGCTTTCTGAAGGCATCCATAGGATCCTGAGAAAGAAATAATTCTTGAGTGCACAAGTAGGTCAGAGGGCATTATATATTGCTCAAATATAAGATTCCTCTCCTGCTGTGGGGTGCAGAACCTAGTGCTCCTACTTCAGGTTGTCTTGTGACACAGCTGCTTGGGTTACCCTGGAACAAAAGAAGGCAAACATTGCAAAAGGGCTATTTTAATGTGTACCTAAAGTCTGATTGGTATTTCCGTACCACTTCTCTCTATCACAGAGCAGCAGTGGTCCAATCTTTCTATACTGACACACAAAAATTCCAGACTGAATTTGAGGGCTGGCCTGTTACTGGAATGTAACTGGTGCTGTGTGTGGGAGAGCAGCAGGAGAGGCCATTGTGTCACTGCATCTGGATGCCATAGAAAGCTCCTGTTGCCAGCAGCTGCCCTGTGCAACCAGGTGGTTTAGACTGGAGCTGCAAAGTGCTGCCGTGATGTTGGTATCAGCATGTTCTGGCTGCAGAGGCATCAGCCCCTGAGTGCCACCTTCTGTGGAGCTGAACTGGCTTTCTCTGAGGGCATTTCCACCAGAATCCAAGATGCAGTGACAACAGCTGTCTGCCACTGTGACACACAGACAGCTCTCTGTTTCATACTCTCTCCCTGGCACAGCTGGCTGCTGAGCTCTCTCAGTCCCAGCCCTGCCATCCCCATAGGACCTCTACAGTAAAATAAAATGGCCTGCAGGTCTGGGGTGAGGCTGCTGGAGCTCCTATTATCCCAGATCTGAGACTCCAGGAAGAAGGAAGAATTTCTCCTTCCCAGAACAGTGTTTCTAATTAGTTTTAGTTTCAGGCAAATAATTTTTGGATGAACTGGCATCCTTCAGCAGGACGATAATACTTAAATGTGCTCGTTTTGGGGCCCTGCGCGTTGTGCATTTGTCTCTCCTACCTTGAAAGAAGAGTCTGTATTTACAGGTTTATCTAGACAACATTGTATCCGCGTGGAGTAGCATACATAGAAACTTTAAAATGTGCCAGACTCCCTATTTTTTTTACCTTTAAGCTGTAGGGTGTTTCTGATTTGTTCTTTACTGCGCCCTCTTTGAAAGGGGGGAATGTTGTGTTGCTGAAGTGGCAGCCTTGGGCAAGAAGTGGTGTGTTATTCCTCTCACCAGCTCTGAGGTTCAGTGCCAGCATCAGTGTACTTTACCTTGCTCTCCCCTCTTGCCCTTTTTTTCCCTCCCGAGGAGCAGGGAGAAAATGCTGCCCCTGTCATTAACCTGTATCCATTCAGTGGCTCCTGCCTCAGTCTCCAGCAGAAGTGGAAGCAGCCCCTGCTGCTGGAGCATCTTCAGCTGCAGCCCCGCTGAGGTGCCCCTCCTGCTGCTGGAGTGTAAATCCCCAGCAGCTCTTTTAACCACCCTTCTCATGCTACTTGAAAAATAACTTTCTCTTGTCATTAACGCTGATCTATAGCCGCATTAATGTGTGAAATCACTGGGTGTGAAAATAGTGTACTAACCACTACTTAATGTAATATTACCACAGTAATGTCTCTAAAAATATCTTGTCCACTTGATTGCTTTCATTGTGAACTAGAGATAATGTACCACTTACAGCTGATGATTAAAATTCATAAAGCTTTGGTTCTTAATTACAGCAACTTGCAATCAAAGTGAAATGTCAGATCCTGAATGTTGTTTATCTGTATACAAATTCTCAAAACCAAGAAAATATAAGGATCGTCTACACAACAAAGCTGAGCTGCTTTGCTTTAAGGTTAAGTAAAATAAATACACATGTGAGTATATATTGAGACAGGCTGGAATCAATGAGCATGGGATCTTTGACAAGGCAGAACTCACCTCGTATGAAATGCACATCTTTGGAAAATATGTTGATGAAGATGGAAATGTAAACTTCATAGGAAACTGTTGTGGATGGATGGAAGTAACTATTTGATGTGCCGTGAATAGAAATTTTGCAAGTCAGGCTCAAGGTTAAACCAAAGATGCAGATATCTGAAAATGCAGAGATGGATTCCCACTGCCATTGGGAATTACCATGGTGGCTGGCAGGAGAGGGTAGTGTCCTTGATTTCCAATGTCAAAATAACCTAACTATAATCATGCTCTTGGTCAGCAGTGGCACTGCATGACAAAAATCACATTCTTTTGGGTGCCCTTAGCACTGCATTTCCAGAGATATGGTAATTTTTTTCAAGATAATGCTACGCCCTGAGGGTTTGCAGTGCTCTGAGATGTACCTTACCCTAAATTTACGAACACAAGCCCTAACTCCAAGTCAGCATAGCTCCCTCCCCTTTGCCTCTTTTTTTTTTTGGTTCTGGTATGTGAGATACAGGCATAGCTAAGTGTAGAAACTACAGTTCTATTCCATTTATAGTCCTACTGGCTTTCTCCATTTGTTGCATCTGTCCTGTGCCAGTCTGGAAAAATCCAAACCAGAGGGAGCCAATTTGTCATCATTTTCCAACATCATTTAAAAAAATAACATTAAAACAATAGGATCACTTTCTTACTAAATCTGAGTAGCTCCATTTATTTTTTCTGATTCAATGTCACTTTGAAGGAGAGCTGGCCCATTATTTGTAAACTTCTTTAGAAAAGCTTTTTTTTTTTTCCCACAGGGTACTCCCACTGTCTCCACACTGATTACTTTTTGCGTGTAGATTAAAAGAAAAATACAAATCTTTGCATAAATGGGAAATCAAACCCTGACAATGATATTCATTTTCTGAGGGTTTCCATACCACCTCTCCCTTCAGGTGCTACTCTTCCCAGGGGTTTTGGGCATCTTTGCAGTGACACTGATGAGGAAAATGCTCAGTTTTAGAGCTGCCCTGGTGCAGCCAAGTGTTACTGCCTTGCCAGTTTGTTCCACAGGCATTTGCTGTTTGCCTACCTCTGTTCCAGCTGCACTGGCAAACGTTTTCGAAACACAAGAACCATTTCCTCCACCGGCTGCATCAGGCAGCTCTGATACATTGGGGCTGGCCCTGGCATGGAGTGGTCCTGCTGGCTCTCATGGCTTGTGATGGTTTTGTAGCTGCCTGCTGGAGTTTATACCCCTTGCATATCTTGAACAGCACAGTGAGTTTGCAGTGGGGAAGGATTTCTCTGGCTGTGTGGCTTGGTGAGCTCCTTGGTATGTGCTCTCTTAATGCCAGCCTTAGCCACCAGCAATTCCTAACAGCTCCACGCTTCTGCCACTGCTGCTGGAGCTCTCCTGCTCACACAGCTTTTCTCCACATGGATCCTGCTTTAGTTGGAGTGAGACTGTTCCTGGTTGCTCTTCTGTGCCTCTTTCATGGGTGCCATCCAGAAGATGTGCCCAGCCACAAGCAAAGCAGAAGCCTCTGAGCAAGCAGAGACAAAGTTAAGTCACCTTCCCTCCCCAGTTCTGCCCCTTCCCAGCTTCAGGCCAACCCCTCGCTGGGGTAAAGCACTTTCAAAACATCTCTCACAGGGTCCTGCTTGGAGGTTTCCCCTACTTAGTACCTGATCCCTGTTTCAGTGTGTAAGGTGTATGTGGCACAGTTCAAGCCAAAAAAGAACATTTTCGTAATTAAAAATACTGTCTCATTCCTCCTCTTGACGTTCCAGACAGAAAATGAGCAGGAAATTCGATGCAAAGGTCTTGTTCATCTTTTATGTTGCAGATAACTTGGGCCCTCATATCTCAAGCAACAAGTTTGCAATACATTCTTTTCTGCAAAATCTCTAAGACCCATACTTTCTACTGCCAACGTCTAGTGGTTTATGTCAAGTATTTTGCATCTGTAACCAGCATCTGTATGGACTTCTTAGCTTCCAGAGTTCCTAGTCTTCTTCCAGAGCCTCCACAAGCTCATTTGCAGGTATCTCAGGTATCCCTCGCTTCTGTGGCACTGCATTCCTCTCAGCTTATTTTTCAGTCCCACTCTTGGGACTGTTCATGGTCCCTGGGAGGTTTAGGTGCTTCTCTTGGGAGCTCCAGGTGTAGTGAGGACGTGAAAGGAGATGTCCTTAGCTAAACTGTGTCTACGTGGAGCACAGAGGTACAGTTAAATGCCCCAATTTTCACGGTACAGTTGCAGTAGGCAGAATGTGGCACAGCAGTGCAGAGACAGGTAACCAGGAGCTGCCTGGCTTGGGGGAGGAATCCAGGATTTTCTGAGCAGTCCAAGCCCACTGAGGAACGTGTCCTCTAGAGGCAATGTCTGACGGTTAGCCCACTCGCACGAAACACCACATGTTGAGAAATTTAATGTGAGCACGGTGGGCTAGGTTTGCATTTCGCCTGTTGCCTCCTCACACTTCCCAAATGATGCAAAAAGGTCCAGGTGTCAGCGGGAAGGCAGCCCCTGGCAGTCATGCGCTGTGCTACCGGAAATCCTGCAGGTTCCTGCTGCCATATGCTGCAGGTTGCTCGGGGAGGGAAGGCTCTCTTGTGCCTCTCACGTTAGCCTTTTATTCCTTGTAACAAGTTCGGGACTGGTGATGACAGCTTTGCTCCTAGGGGTGAGATAGTTAATTTAGATTGGGCACCTGTTGCTTCCTTGTCCTCTCTGGCTGAGGATACATCTCCTTTAAATACTGTATCCGTTAACTACTCTGTGAGCAAGAAATCAGACGGTGCAAAGGAGGCGAAGAGGTACAACATGTAAAAAACATGTCCTCCCACTCTCCCTTTTCCACAGGATAGGCGATGTTTGACTTCGCACTCGAGGGAGCAGCTGAGAAATCCTTCAGATGGTTAAACATTTCAAATGATTTGGATGGCTAAATGTCCTAGATTTTAAAAATTTCACAGAAGTACTTGAGTTACAAAGTGGACCATGAAATGTTTATGGAGATGTTCTTACCCTCCTGCTACTGACATCAGAACAAATAATGGAGTAAGGAACGGGAGGTGGGAATTTTAGGGTAACAGGATAGTAAATGGGTGATGCTAGGTTTCAAAATTAATTTCTTATCCTTAGAAAGGAAAGGCTACACTTGTCTGGTTTTAGTTTCCCTTGTTTCAGAGAATATTTAATTTCTGTGAGAATTTGTCCTTTTGATTTAATAGCATTTATATTTCGAGTGAAGCTTTCTCTCTCAGAGGGCTGTGGTTCGGGTGACCCTGGGCTGAGGTTTGGACTAATCAACGGTCACCAGGGAATCCAAAAGGGAATATTGCCAGTGCTGGTAAATTACCATTTAGTAAGAGGCAAATGTGTATTCTGGAAATAGAGCTTCTCATTCAGCAGCATGAAGTGAGCGATTTTTCTTTCACTCTGCAGTGAGTATGATGTTGGTGAAAGGTCCTGGCCTGAGCGCCCTGGGAATTGAGCCATGTGTAAGACCTCAGCAGAGAGGCAAAGGATCCTGGCTACAGGCTGCTCTTCTCATCCGGTTTCAATGATGGAAGAGGAAACAGAGTTTATACAAAACCTAGCCCAACCCCCAGAAACATCTCGCTTTGTTTATGTTCAGAGCTAAGCCTGCGACTCTCCCTGTTTGGAAGAGCTATCCAGACATTTCTCCATCTGACTGACTTCACATCTATTCCTTGATCTCATCGAGAGATCTGGCTTTTAGCTCTCGCTCATGACGTCCCACTTTTCTCTCTCTCTCTTTCCTCTGCTCTCCAGAGTCTCAAAGATCCCTGTGTAACGTGATTATGCAACCATGCAAATGGACACGGTTCTTTTCATTTACTGCAAACCCTGCTTCGTGTCTCCCGTTAGGAAAATAAAATCCTCTGTGAGAGACACGCTGTAGAAGGTAGCAGGAAGGGAGTTCTGTGTGTCTGGGTCTGAATGCTTGAAGGTGGCATTAGAGATGGAAACAGACTATTTGAAGTAAACCAGTGTGCCACCATCTCTCCACAGGAACCAGCATCAGTTAATAGACTCAGACAGTTCTCCTCTGAATCCTTTCCCCCTAGGAAATGGCAGATACTCGCCTTCCTGGTTGTTTTCCTCAGCTGGAGGTCTCCCCCCCGCTCCCGCCCAAGCCGAGCTGCAGGGAAATGAGCGGTGCGGCTCTCCCCGAAGGCCAATTTGCACCCTCCCACTGTAAACAGGCAGCTGCTTCTCCACTTTGCGCCCAGGCGGGAGGGCCTCGGGGGGCACTTAAACACTCCCCGCTGCCGCCGCTGCTGCTGCGCCCGGCGCTCGGCCAAGGGCTCCCAGCACCCGGCCGAGGCTGACGGAGGACGAGGAGGAATGTGGGAGTCTCTTACACGCGGAGGAAAGGAAAAAACACCCAAAGCTTGCACTGCTTGGTTAAAGATTCAAGACACCTCGGCCACCCCGTGTTATCCTTATAAGTGAAGATGTCCCTCTCCACCGCGGTAGGAGTTCGACCTGTTCAGTTCTGGTGGCCTTTCTCATCACAGTGCCCCAGTCCCTTTGCCGGGGCTTTGTGACCCTTTTCCCACGGGATGACCCCATGGGCCGCCCTTGGATTACATGTGCTAAGACCAAAGGTACGGGGCAGGCTGAGGTCTGCCACGGCTGTGGGCTGCAAGCTTGTGTCCCTCTTCCTTAGGCAGCATCTTCCTCACTGCCTGGCGGTGGTGCAGGGGATGCATCAGCTCCCTCCGAGTCTCTCCTCAAAAGCTGTTTCTCCATCTCACTGCCCCTTGAGGAGGGTCTCGTCTATCCAGAAAGCCCCTCTTATGGAGCAGACAGGGCTCCCTCGCAGACTGGGGCAGCAGTTCTCAGCTACAGCGTTCTGGCAAGCGGCGGAAGGGAGGGAGGAAGGAAGGGAGCTCCGTGGTGCCGCGGCAGGGCTGCAGGAGCGGGGCCGCCAGGCTCGGAGAAGGCACAGAGGAGGGGTCCCCCGGAAGGGCGGGGCGGAGGGGTCGGAGGGACCCCCGGGATGGGGTCTCGGAGGGACCCCGAGGATGGGGGCGCTCGGCGGTGCCGCCCTGCAGGGGGAGCCCCGGCCGCAGCTCCGCGCCCGGCCCGCAGGGGGCGATGGCGGGCCGGGGCTGCCCGCGGGACCCGGGCGCGCACCCATCGCCTCCCCTTCCCCTCCGTCCCTCCCTGCTCCTACCTTTTTCCGCCTTTTCCCTTTATTTTCCTTCCAGTTTCCCCCCTGTTTTTTCTTCCCCTTTCCTTCGGGGGTGTGCGCCGTTGTTGCTGTCTCTCCCCTCGAGTAGCATGCGTCTCTCGCTGCCCTGCTCTCCCTCTCATCCTGCTCTCTCTGCCAGCTCTGTGTAGCCTGGCGTGTTTCTCTGTTCCTCTCCCCGCCACGCAGCCCTCCCCCTGTGCAGCTCTCTCCATGAAATGGAGCTGAACAATTGCACCAGAGCAGCTTTCTCTGTTCCTGCCATATGCCTGTGTACCGAGGCACCATTGCTCTTGTGGTATTTTGGATGCATTTGCACTGGAAATACTAGGACAATAACAAAACTGTGGATTTCTGCCTGCACCTTTTTGGATCATAATGAGATTTGAAATCCAGCGTGAATGAGATGTGATGGATGGCTGTACTGATATTTTGAGCAGGTTTAGTTCAGAGTCATCTGAGATACTCAGGCTGGATAAGGGAGAGCATGGCCCTGAACATTACCTGCCGTCCAAGCACCAAAAGGACAAACCAAGTTGCTGAAGTGACATTATCCTTTCTCTCTTTTTTTTTTTTTTTTTTTTTTCCCTTTTGGAGATAAATATGGTTCTGCAAAGAACCTCTAGTAATTGCCCAATTCCTTAAATATGACAAGATCATGCCTGAAATGACAGTCTCTGCCACCAGTGCATACTGCCCCATTCACCTGAATACGGTGTTAGCTGAGGCTGCCCCTCTAGCACCAGACTGTCTCCCCTTGTCCCCGATCTTCCCCCTTGAAATCCCTCCTGGAGCACGTCATAGGTCTGACCCCTCTCACGCACAGGGGGAGGCTCAGCCTTGGTCCCTTCTTCTGTTAAAAAAGGAGCTTTGAGGCTGGGAGCTGTGCTGCCCTGTAATTAATGTACACTCAGCCTCAAATATGCAGTGACAACAACTTAAATGTCAACATTCCTAGTTAATCCCTTGCTAACAAAATGTGCCTGGAAAGAGATGGTTCTGCATAATCTCCACTGAACAAGATCTTATTTTAGCAGTACAAGCACTTGGGAGATTTCCCCAGTTTGACCAATGAAACCAAAAGATTGGCTTTGATAATCGCAGCTGTAAATGATGCGTTTGATCCTCTCAGTGCAGGAAAGGGCTGCATGTGGCAGAGCATACAAACCCTCCTCTGCCCAAGCCCTCCTCCAGAGCAGCAGCAGGCTGGCCTTCCTGGGTGGTGTCTGTATGACAAGGGATGTGATTGCTGTTCTCTGATGTTCGCTGCTCTCCCCTCTGTTCAGGGAAATGTCCACAGCCTCTTCCTGAGTCACGTTTTCCAGGCTGAACAGCCAGCAGTGTTAAAAAGGAAGTTACAGGGAAATTTTATTTTAATACATAAAATGCTCCTTGTAAGAGCATTGAAGCAGGGACCAGGACCACAGACATGGTGTTTGGATTCCTCTCTCTGTGTGCTGAGACCAGCCTCACGTTTATCCTGGGGAGCCCAGGCAGACCCCGAGAGTGTTGGTGTTGTCTCCCTGTGGCTATTTTAAGCCTTCAGTGTAGGCGAAAGGCAGAGCGCCCAAGGTGAGGAGATGAACCTCCTTATTGTTCAAAGCAGTCCGATGTTTTCAGCACCCTGGCTCACTGCAGGCAGGATTCCTGCACTTCCCAGGCTGGCATCCTCACACACAGACCAGTAGGTTCCTCCCCAGCAGGCTGTGGAATTAGCGGGGCACTGACACAGGATTTCTTGCCTGGGGTGGATTGGTGCCTGAGCTCTAGGCCCAGCCCAGGAACACAGTAGGAAAGGTGGTGGGCCATTCTTCTGGGCATCACTCCAGTTTAACACGCAGTCCTTGCATCCCCAGGTTATTTGTGCCTGTGGTGAGCAAGCACATGTAGAGGAATTTACCATTCTGCCTGTGTTTTTCAATCACCGGGCTCCTGCACGCCAGCATCACCTCACACTCAGTGATGAAATGATATCCACTTCTTCCCTTTGCATTTTATGGTTTTTTTTTTTTCCTCTTTCACTCTTTGTCACTTCCTTTCTGAAGGATGTCTGAGGGGTGCTCTCCCCACCATTATTTCAGTCTCTCATTTCAGCCTGGCTGTGTTCACGCTCTCTTCCTCACACCGCCTCTCTTTTATTCTGCTTTGTTCTTCCACCACCACCTGTCACCAAAGTCTCTTCCTTCCCTACTGTGTTATCTTCTAGAGACCTATCCATTCCCTCTTGCTCCATTCCTAATCAATCCTCTCCATTATTTTCTAAAATACCTTCTTTTGTCTCCCTCTTTTCCACTGCCTGGCACTTGCCCGTGCCTTTGCCACCCATCCGTCCACTGTATGGGTGGAGCTGCCCTTTTTTCTGAGTGGCCCTCCTGCAACCTCTCTTTCCCAGAAAGGAATCTTTCCCCAAGGATGTATTTGTCCTGGTGTTCCATTTTGCTCCTCCACAGGGGCTCTGGGGGCTGCAGTTGTTGTCCCTCTGCACTGACCCTGCTCGCAGCTGCCTCCCTCTGCTTTGTCTGCTCCTCACCTCTGGGGCCCTGAGCACTGCTAGGGCTGCCACGCTGCTGATCCCCCTGATCCCAGCGGGATGGAAACGCAAGGGCCTTGTTCAGCTTCAGCCAATGTGGCAAGATGTGACTTCTGGGCTAGGATGGACTCCCTAATTATTGAGTAATGAATCTAAGGTGTTTGAATCCCAGTAAATGTGAGAGATGGCTTTGTGTAGCCCTGAGCCACCCTCTTTACCATCTTGCTGAAGACAGTGTGCAGCACACAGATTCTGGAGATAATTGGACATTTTCGAAGCCTCCATTCTTCTGCATAACTTGTAGTGCTTCCATCTTTCCCTGCCTTTGCCTTATTCCTGTCTCTTCCCATCTACTGCGACTGTTTTTCTATTTTTACTCTTGACAAAGGGTTGTGGGCTTAGAGGCTGCTCTTGTAGCTGTAGATGTAAAATGCCTGCTGTGTGGTGTTTGTCATGAAAGAACCGCTCCTGGAAATTAACTAATTCACAGACCTAACTCATTAACTCTGCAGCCGCGCAGAGCTGTGGAGGAGCGCCTGTGTGGTTTCACTGCCGAGGGCACTGGGCTGAGGGAGAGGGATGGAAGGGAGGTGGAGAGACCCTATCTATGATCCCAGCTTTTCTCCTGGCCCGTGCCATGGTTAGCAAGTCATTTCCCACCTCTGTCCCCCTTTCCCGTGCCCTTGATCTCCAGTTCAACTGCTCAGGGCAGGAGCTGTTTCTCATTATGCCTGTCCAGTGCCTTGTCAGGGAGGCCTTGACCTTGGTGGGGGGCACTAATTGCTCGTGTTGCAGAAACCATAAGTAGTGGAGAGACAAAGAGTTATGGAGTCAGATTGCTCCAAATGTCAGTTTGTTCCTGTCTGGATGTCCTCTCTTTGCTACCTCTGCCTCCAGGAGGATGGCTTTGAGAAGCTCAGGTTGATTCCTCCATGGTGACATTGCATTCCACCTCTTCTCCTTCCCTCAGGCCCAAACCCAGGCCCCACTGGAGCCAGTGGCAATATTCCTGGCAGAAATACATTGGATGTGGACCAGGCTCTTCCACCCTAAGT
Source organism: Pachycephala philippinensis (assembly GCA_013397055.1). NCBI lineage: Eukaryota > Metazoa > Chordata > Aves > Passeriformes > Pachycephala > Pachycephala philippinensis. The sequence continues at coordinate 45,888 of VWZT01004148.1, forward strand.
AGCACAGTTTTAACATCAACCCACATGTTTGGAGTACACTGGGAGCCAGATGAGGTCACTCAGGCTATTTCAAGGCTAGATATTTGATAGGAGAGGTTCCCCTCTGTGCATGGTCCCACAGAGTCCACATTGCCTGCCCTGGCTCACTCTTCCCTCCAGGCATGTCACTGGAGCTCCCTGGGCAGCTCTGCTGGGCATCCCTGCACCTGTGGATGGGAGGAGCCCTCTGCCCAGGGGCCTGCTGAGAGACTGCCAGGAGCTTCCCTGACCCCTGGGAGGGTCACCCCTCCGTCTGCCAACCGCCTGCCCCCAAGCAGGCAGCACAGTAACCACGGCTTCTCCTTGTTGGGATGGTGGTTAGGATTGGGGCTTGCTGAGTAATGCACAGCTCGGGTGGGTTTGTGAGGCTTGGGGCTGGCAGAATGTGCACACTAGAAAAACCCCATTGCACCGAGTCCCAGCGGGTTGAGGTGGTGACAGCTGGTGCTGTTTGGGATCAGGGATCATGCCTGATGTTGTGGCTGCACGCGCTCCCAGCTGACACTCAGGGCTGAGCACTGCTGGGAGCGCATCCAGCGTGAGCTGAGGCAGAGGCACTCAGGCTGGGGACCTCAAATGAGGAAAGGAAGCAGAATAATTGCTGGATGAGGAAGGAGATGTATTCAGCTCCTCTATTTAAGCATGCCTTCCCGCAGGATTGCTGGGCTCTGCTTGCCAAATGTGAGCTCTGTCCACCAGGGACAAGAGAGCAGGAGCTTTTCTGGCAGTTGACGGAAACTCGAGGAGAAGGCTCCGAGCCAGGCAGTGCCCACTGAGAGGGCTGTGATGATGGCTGCTGGGCTGGGATTGTGGGGGTGTGTGTACTGAGGCATACCTGGCACTGGGGCAGGTGACAAAGCACACCTGAGAGCACCTTGGGATGAACTCTGGATTCCCCAGTCAGAGGCAGATCTCCTGATGTCACTCATTCCTCCTTTTGCTCCCCCTGGATACTGCAAACGTCTTCACACAGTGAAAGGTGGTGCAAGGATGTCACGCCAGTGAAGACCCAAGTCACTGTGCCCATGCAGCACCAGGGAACCCTGCAGATTTCAAAGCTCTGGCCTTGATCCCATGAAGTCATGGTACCTTTTTGGAGCTATGCACAAAGCAATAAGGGCAAGGCTTGTTGCAGAAGGCACACTGCTGAACTGAGGAAGCAGGACGAGTACTGGACCCAAGCCAGCTGATGTCCCAAGAGCTCTGCTGTGCCTGCATGCTCTGGTACAGATTTAGCAGCAGCAGAACTCTGTGCTCTGTACTGCATAGGTGTCAGGGTCACCAAGGTGGCAAACACTGTGGGACCACGCAGACTGGCTCTGCAGGGCAGTGGAGCAGGAGGTGACCTGCCAGATGCGTGAGGTGCAGCTTTCATAAGGGCAGCCTTGTCGCCAGGTGTCACCCCCATCACTGCAGAGATGTCTCCCACTGTGATTCCCAAGTACCTTCAGATCTGCCCCTGCTTTGGTAACCCTGCCTTGCTTCATAAGGATCACTCTGGTTATTGCTATAGTTGGTGACTGTGAACCTGTAGAGAACCTAAAGACAAATGAAAGTTACTGCAGTGTTGAAAGTCTCCTCTTTGTAACCTCATCCTGCAAGAATTTAGGGTTTCGTCAGAGCAGATGGTCAGATGTCAACTGTGAGGACAGAGCCAGAGCTGAGGAGATGTAAGGATCAACCTGGCAAAACCACTATCTATGGTTCAAGATTTGTGCTTTCAAGTTCTGCCAGGCTACCAGGGCTGGAGGTGATGTCTGTCTCCTGTACTTGGCTGGCACACTACTTGGAGGCTGCACTCCTCTGCACACCGGATCTGCCAGAGGTCTGGAGAACCAGCCATGCACTGGTCCTTCCCATGCCCACTCAGGCAAGCTCTTTCTTTTGTCCAAGGCTCAGAAGTGTGCAGCCACCCAGATGGTCTGGATACAACTCACACTCAGTCTGGAGCAGGTAGTTCAGAAGAAAAACAGCAGAGAGCCTTTACTGCAGCAGAGGGTTTTTTCCAGCAACAGCAGTTGTTAATTTCCCTGATAACAGCAACAGTTAATTGGGCAGGAAGAAGTCAGCAATCAACCACCAATCAGCAGCAAAACCAGTAGATGTAACCTTTTTGGACTCCAGCAAAGCTTTTGATACTGTTTCTCACAAAACCCTTCTGGACAAAGCCGGCATGCAGAGGGGTAACTGTGTTATACAGTGGCTGAGCAACTGGCTCACAGGTAAGGCACAAAGAGTTACAGTGAATGGGGGGGACATCAGGCTGGTTCCACCCTAGGACCAGTGATCTTCAACATTGTCATTGGACAATTTGGACACAGGACTGAAAGGAATACTTCGTAAACTCGCTGATAAGACTTAATTGGGAGGAGCTGTTGACTCTCTTGAGGGCAGACTGTGCCTGCAGAGAGACCTGGATAAATCAGAGATGGGTGATCACCAACTGTATGAAGGTGTACAAGGGTAAGTGCTGGACTGCGCACCTGGGAGAGGGCAACCCTTGTTGTGTGTGTAGCCTGGGGAATGAGAGGCTGGATGGCAGTGCCATGGAAAGGGCCCTGGGGGTCCTGGTCCATGGCCAGCTGAATGTGAGTCAGCAGTGCCCTGGCAGCCAGGAGGGATGTCCCTGTCCTGGGGGCACCAGGGCCAGCTTTGCCAGCAGGGCAAGGGAGGGATTGTCCTGCTCTGCCCTGGGCTGGGGCGGCCTCACCTCCAGTCCTGGGGACAGTTTTGGGTGTCACAATACAAAAAAGACATGAAGCCATTAGAGAATGTCCAAGGGAGGCCACGAGGATGGTGAAGGACTGGGGGGGAAGCCTGATGACAAATGGCTGAGGTCACTTGGTCAGCTCAGCCTGGACAGGAGGAGACTGAGGGGAGATCTCATTGTTGTCTTCAGCATCCTCATGAGGGGAAGCAGAGGGCAGGTGCTGATCTCTTCACTCTGTGACCAGTGACAGGACCCAGGGGAATGACATGAAGATGTGTCAGGGGAACTTTAGGTTGGATATCAGGAAAATGTTTTTCACCCAGAGAGTGGTTGGGTGCTGAACAGGCTGCCCAGGGAAGGGGTCACAGCACCAACCTGACAGAGTTCAAGAAGTGTTTGGACAATGCTCTCAGGCACATGGTGTGACTGTTGGGGTGTCCTGTGCAGGGCCAGGAGCTGGATTTGATGAGCCTGATGGGTCCCTTCCAACCCAGCACTTTCTATGATTCTTTGATTCTATGGTTTTATGAAGTTTCGATTTCCCCACTGTCCCCACTCATGGCACTCAGCCTCTGTGCCCTCTCACTCTGGGTCCTATCTGAAAGCCCCACATTTTCTAGGTTTCTTTGGACCAACACACACAAGTACACTCCATTCCCCTGCCTCATCCCAGTCCCTGATCTGTTTCGATGGCTTGATGTGTGCCCTTGAGCTTGCCCTGGAGCACTGTAGCTTCCTGGGGGCTTCTGTGTGAAAGGTGGGGCTGGGGGTCACTGGGACCAGCCAGAGAGGACACGAGGGATCCTTCTAGAGCACAAAGCATTCACTCACAGGTGACTTTGAAGCACCCTGCCCCGGCTCTGAGAGTGAATGCCTTAGCACTTGAGCATGACTGCTGTAAAAGTAGTCTCTGCTCACCAGGTGTAATCGAGGTTCATCCACCCGAACCCAAGCAAAAAACTGCTGCTGTGCAGGACGAGCAGCTGGCATGCTGCAAGAGCCCGGGCACCACACCTGACACCCCCGGGATGCCCCTGCCTGGCAGAGCCGGGCTCAGGCACCGTGTCCGTGCTGGGTGCAGGCAGGGGAAGGCTCTGTCCCCGGAGCCGAGGGCCGGGAGCCAGAGCGCTGTCAGCTCCAGCCCTGGCTCCACCGGCGGCGAGAGGGGTGGGTGGGTGTGTGCGCAGCTGCAGCATTGGGCAAGAGATGCTAATGGGAAACAGAAACAATTCAAAGTGCCCGGTGGTGGGAGAAACGCTAACAGCATTATGGCCCGGAGCTTTTTACAGTCCTATGAGTGAAACAACTGCCGGTGAAATTACGGGTTTTTTTCCTTTTCTTTTTTTCATTAAGACACAGAAGTTTTCCAGCTCGTTATACCAGGGCCAGCCGTATTCTTCAGTGTCAACAGGGGCTTGGGTGAGCCAACTTTTTTTCTGCTAAGGAAGAAGAGCAGCATGTTGTATCCCTTTCCAATGTGCTAGTCACTAGGAGCACTTCATGTCTCCTCAGGCCATGGGCAGGCAGAGGTGCAGGGGTGTCCCTGGCGGGGCAGCAGAGGCTCTCAGGGGTGTGCTGTCCCCCTTTCCCAGCAGATGCCCGCAAGGCAAGCACATTGCAAATGTCACCCTTTGGAGAGAAAGGCTGTGAGGGCTGGGGCGAGTCTTTTTTTTCCTCTGGGAGGTGGCAGAGCACATTCTGGATAATCATTTCATGCTGCTTGGGAGTGGTGCATAGTTTGGTTTCTCTTTGGTTGTGTTAATTGTGTGGTAAGGTGCCTAGAGCCTTCTATTGGCATCTTTATTTATTTAAATACAAATGAAGAAGGCATTAAATCAATTGTTCTTTTTTCTTCCCTCTCTCTTGCCTTATCATTGTTTCTATCACGTACTCTTAGCTGTACTGGGCTTTTGCTTTTTCAGCTGAATCAGTGAGATCATTAAGTGAGAGTCCCGGGCTGAATTTCCTGCAGACTCAGGGAGGCTGCCCTGAGGAAGAACACCTTACATCCCTGGCTTTCCCCTGCTGCTATTTCACTTACATTACAGGGTACTTCCTAACTTTACTTGCTGGCCAAGGCTTCAGTCTGTGACCCTTTGCACGCCTAAACCTCCTGCAATGCAAAAATACAGAAGAAGCTGCACAGTATGGCAAGGATTGAGACTAGAATGTATTTTTCTTACTCCTTCAGCTACTCTGCTTTTCATCTGGATGGGCCAAATTACATGACTCGGTGGTCGAGCCCTTTACTGTTTTAACCTCTAGCTCCTATAGCTGGGGGTAGAACCCAGTATTCCTGGATTTGATAATTCTCCTGCTATTTAGCAAGTAGTTTGTAACCAAATGGTAAACTACGAGTTGAGGCCCTCTTCTCGCCAAACTCCATAAAATTTAATTACTCCTGGAGTTCAAGTGGTGGCATGTTTTGTGAGAGATCTGGAGGCCTACTATGCAGCTTTCAGATAGACATTGTAATTGAGCTTCTGATTTTTCCCCCTCCTTTTTTGTTCCCAACAATTTATTAAATTCACACATTGAAATCTTGCTGGAAAACTATTGTGTATGTCCCCAGTCTGCTCACCGTGGTCTGCCAGAGATCAAAATACCTGTATGTTGATTTGAGGGCATTTGTTATGAGTATGGACCAGTGAAATCAGGAGTGTGGGGTCCTGAGGTGTCTGCATCTCTCATTACGTGGCAGGAGCAGGGTGAAGGCAGCCTTGGTCCTTCCCAGAGATCCGAATGAGTCTGCATCACGCGGAGGTCAGAGCAAGGGATGCTCTTCATTAGGGACCGAGCTCCCTCTGCTTGGAGTCCTGTTTGCTTTTAAACTTTGACTCTTCTTTGTCTCTGGCCGAATCTACTGCAGAGGGATGCTGGCCTCATTGCTTGCCCTAAATTCTGTTGTACTTACCTCATTACTCTCCTAACGACAAGCTGACAAATGCCTTTGCTTGATTTACTGGCAGTGTTACAGGTGTGTGGAACACTTGTCAGTACCTTGCTACTACATGCCTAATTTTTCAAGCAGCTGGGTGTGCTAGCTTCCTTTGCAAGCTGTCCCTGCACACTTCCCTGGCAGAATTCCCCTGCCGTGGACTTTATCACATAGCTGCACCCAAAGCTTCCAGAGCTATGCTCTAAGATTTCGTAGAAACAAAGAATGGTTTGGGTTGGAAGGGACCTTTAAGATTATCCAGTTCCAAACCCTCCTGCCATGGGCAGGGACACCTTCCACTAGACCAGATTGCTCATAGCCCCATTCAACCTGGCCTTGAACACTTCCAGGAATGGAGCATCCACAGCTGCTTTGGACAATCTGTTCCAGTGCCTCACCAGCCTCACTCCACATGTCCAAGAAAATAAATCAGGCCCTACCTGCAGGTTTTGATGTAACTGGCCTTCTGGTAAGACGTGAACAGTGAAATGGCACAGTGCAGCAGCCCTCCAGCTGTTTGTGGGTATTTATGGGCGTGCTGGATCAAGGATGGTCCTGCACCCACCCTGGGACAGGCAGCAGGGCAGTGGTGTCCCTGCTCAAACCCTTGCCGGAAGCTCCCGGCTGCCGCAGCCCAACAGTGCAGGTTTGCACCCCACCTTTTAACTCTCATCTCTTGGTCGTTTTAAAGCAGGCAAGCACATTTTCACTGATCAAACCCCAGGAAACAGAGCTGGCCACCACCTGCACGAGCTCGTCACTGAGATCAAACCCAGGTTTTGGAGCGAGGGAACACGGCAGGTGAGAGGGCTCCGGGCATTGCACAGCGATGGAGCGGCAACTGCTCGGGAAGGGAAGAACACCAACATTTCGCACACACATTTCTCCACCAGTTGGGCAGAGCTCTCCTGCTCTTCTCCTGGCTGTGTTGCTAGGAGAGGAGCGCTCTGCCCTCCTCATGGCTATGAATAGCTCTCGCTTGTTTATCCAGCCCAGCTCCGCCTGCTGGTTACAACCACAGCCGGCACCACCTCACGGCATGACACCACCGGGAAACAATGCACTGCCAGGGAACAGCCCCCTCCGGCTCAGGACGCTTCGGGATACCTCTGCTGCACCGCTCCACAGCCACCCTTCTCCTCCTTACCACACTCCTCGGCGCATCCTCTGCCTCCAGCAGAACGGGCTAAACCCGGCCGAACCGTGCAGTGTCACCCCCAGAGAGCAACGCTGAGAGCCAGGATCTGAAAATCAGGGCATCGGCTCAGAAATCTGGCTTGAAAACACACGTACGCAATCACTTCAGGGTCCTTTTCTGCAATTCCAGTGTCAGAGCCTTTCACGAGCTACAAAAGTTACTTTTCCTTTTTTAGTGAAGGCTGATCTTCTTGCATAAGCCCATGAATTGAAGACCAGGGACTTCAAGAAAAGTAACAGATGGCTTGAAAATTGGCAATAATGGGATTCCTGAGATTTTCTTGACAATATTTTGTCTGAGGTCTGGCCAGGAATGAAACAGCTCTAGCAGTGAAATTAGATGGTCTGTATTGACAAGGGGAAATACTGATGGGATTGAGTAAAAGGCTCTTTGGAGCACTGCAAAATGTGATCACTTCAGGACATTTACTCCAAGGGAGAGAGGGACAGGCAGCAAATGCAACCAGTCTACACATTACAGACAGGATGTGTGTGCTCAGGCAACCACAGAGGGCCATGCAAGTTCAGGGTGGCAGAGCAGACACAAAACTGCAGCTTTTGGAACAGCCCGGGCACTCTGTGAGAAGAAAAGTGCTGGGCAAGGCAGAGCAGCATAGATCAGAAGAGATATGGATGGTTGCTGCACAGGTACAGGTGAACCACCCCTTCTTTTTCAGCATCGTGAGCTTCCACATGTGCCTATTTCCTTGGACACCTTGTCTTTCTCCACCTGGGAATTTGGTTGGGATGAAATCTCAATACTGCATATGCTTATCCAGAATTTCCACATGCCCATCAGGCCTTTCAGAGAGCTGGACTGCTGAACATCCAGAAATTCAGGATAGGTTGACTGCACACTGGGGAGGTGAACTGTGTAGCATTCACACACTATGTCTAATGAATCCAAAAATTGTCAGACCTGCTGTGCATATGCTGTGCAGATGATCTGCATATGTACAGTTTGCCCAGCGTGCTCTGAAGGTGTCTGGTCTACCCTGTACTCACAGAACATCTATACGGTGCAGGTGTACATATTCCCATTTGGGAAACAGGACAAACATAGGGGTTTTTTTACACATTCTTGATGTATTTGTAGAGGAGGAAACAGCTGAAGGCTTCAGTGCAGCAGGCAAGGAAATTCAGGTGTATTTCCTGTGTGTGGGGGTCAGACTCTCCTATCCCATGCTGCTGGTTTTACAGCAGTCACCTATACAGGACTGGGGTTGGGGTCCTGTTATTTAAGACATTGCACATGCACAAAGTGAAAAGGGGTTATTTTTCCTGCTGCCCCCCAAATCTTCCACCATGATCTAAACTAATAGAAGTTCAAGAAAGGGGCATTGCAATTGTTACTTGAGAGATGAGCCAAATAAAAGGAAGCTCCTAGTCTCCTCAAGCAGGACCCAGGTGGAATTTAGACACCTGAGTACAAAATATGATCCTGCAAATTCTTGTTTAGGTCATGTCATGTGCTGGGGATGCCCAGACCACTCAGGCTCACCAGATTTGACAATGAGGCCCCACAGCTGCAGCAGCTCTGCTCCTCACCTAACTTGGAAATCCTCCCACCTGACCAGGCTAAGCACAACAGCAGCAGTAGGAGAGGCCAGACATGAAATTCCTCTTTGCCTCGGGGAGCATAACTCCAGGATGGGCTCTGTGTGAGCCCCCAGAGAGGATGGGGGCTTTTTAAGGTGAAGTGTCCAAAGGAGTTAAAGCCCCCATGGAGGACATATGGAAGACCCAACCTGTGCCCAGCCCACAGGGCGTTCCTGTCTGCATCTCCCATGGATGTGCTCCAGCTCCCAAGGTGCCAGCTGTTTTGGAGAGAGGGGGCACACTCACCTCTTCTGCCACAGGCATTATGATGTTCTTAAAAGCGTTGTGGCTTCCCTGGGCACACATACACCCAGGAGAGGAAGCATCTGCAGGAATCAGCAGCCTGGCTGTTTGAGGTTTCGGCAGAGAGGAGGGGGAAGCCCATGCTCCAGTCCACCCTTGGGTGACCACTTCTGACTTTTTGCCTCATGTCTCTTTAACATAAAATACAGAAGCAGGAGCTGGGCAAAGGGACCCACGTTTTCCTTCGTACATGGAGTGCCACGAGATCAATGAGATTAAACATGTGCTTACATGCCGTCCTGAATTGGGGCCATGAGGAGAGCAATGGGAAAGTAAACAGAAGGGAAACGTTATGGAAATGAAGGAAAAGGGAAAATCCACCCTGCCAAGAGCAGCAGCTCTCAGTAGTTACAAGAAGATATGGCCTCACCCAGAGCTGATTAGGCATTAGGAAGTCCAGGGACTGGAAAGGAAGACCAAGTGATCTTCATCAAGGTTGGAAAGCAACTCAAAAGAGTGAGATTTGGAGCAGTGGAGAAAGGCTATCCACTGGGCACAGCCATTCCCAGAGAAGGTAAGCTTAGACTAAGTTGTTTCACCTCATTAGCAGAATGTGGATACTTGAAATGATCAGGCTTCAACCTGTGGCAATACAGGGAGGCTTTTCTCCCTTTAAAGACTCCAAAAGCTGGGGCTGAATGTCAGGCTCTGCAGAGCCCTGTGCTCCAGTGGGCACAGCTGCTGCCCTGCGTCCCGTTGCGGAGACTGTGGGAGATGAAGCTGGACATGATGACTGCTCTGTCCATAATCTGGCCTGGCTTCCAACAGGCTGAGTGTGGCAGTCACCCTCTCTGGAGGACCTGCAGTGCCAGCTCCCAGCACCTGCCAAGGCCAGAGTGCTTGAGCAGCTTGTTTGGGGGGTTCACTGACACCGTGGCCAAAGCTTTGGTGCGACTGCACCCTATCAGCTCTCAAGTGCCTGACTGCAAGTGGTTGACTTGATTTTCCTGCAGGTCAAATTCCAGACTCTACGTTCTTCCAAATTTTTATATTCTTCACATAGCCTTTGAAACTTTCACCCAGATCTCTTGGAGCTATCCTGCTCTTCCAGCTGGGAAATTTGTAGGTGTGTCTCTGATTTTCCAGCCTTCTCTCCTGCCTTTGCTCTTCCCCTTCTCCTTTCTCCTGAGTCAACCTTGGTTGTAGTCTTCCTTCTCCACTTGACCTCTATTTCTCTTTCCTGGGAAGAACCTCATTTGCATCTGTCCTAGTATACAAGCTACAAATTAGACCTGGTTAAAATTTCTTTCAGCAAAACTGAGACTTGAATAAAACTTTTGAGTTTTGGGGGAATTGTAGGAGCTCTCTTTTTGGGAAGTGGTTTTTCTGTTGAGCACTTGAGTTCAAAAATGCGTTTTCTCCCTTCTTTTACACGTTCAGAAGATGACCTTGAGTAGGTCACTTCATCTGCCCAAATGTTTTACCACTTGTTAAATTTAGATAAAAATACTTGTCTGAGTTAGTAAAATGTCTTTGAGATCATTGGACAACAAAAGCTATCCAACTGGTGATTATAATGATTATTATAATTACTTTTATTAAATGAAACCAGCTGATTCTTGTGCAACACTCTTCTGGGCTCCACAGACCTTTACAGTTGAGACTCGGAGAAAAAAATCTTTTGTTATCCCTGGACAAGGATGTGTTTTTTGAGATTGAGTTTTGTGGTTTTGTTACGAAACGTATGACAGTCGGTCATGTGGTTTGCTTTCTGGGCCGACTGAACCCTGCTGAACCCGTACGCAAGGCAGCAGAGTTTAATGATTCACAGGGGCTATGTTTTGGTTTGGCTTTTGCTGGATGGAGGCTGTGCAAACCTGCATGGCCAGGGAACCCTTTCGGCTGAAGTCACTGAAAAAACTTAACTCAAATCTCTGCAAGCCTGGACCCAACATGGCCCTGCTGTTGGGCCAGGCCCTTTTTGGGTGTCTCGGGTTCTAAGAGCTGGCCATGCCTTGAGACACCTAGACTTCCTCACTGGACAACTGGGCTCTCTCTCTGTTTTCAGTAATGGGAGGCTGCAAAAATTTTTGGGAGTCCACGAGGGCTTGTTTTTTTGTGATTTCTCCCTCGCCTTTTTTTCCCTTGCCTCCCGCCACCGTGTAGCCGCGGGATGAAATTGACCCCGAGGCCCTTGGCGTTGGGTCTCCGCCGTTTGGCGTGCCCGGTTATTTGCACGACCTTGGAAGGGGAGAAACGGGGCGAATTCCTGGCCGGCTCCTCGGCTGAT
>VWZT01004148.1:58112-84654 GCA_013397055.1 Pachycephala philippinensis
GGAGAGAATCCTGCTCCTCACACCCGGGCTTATCACAGTATCGGTACTGGGTTTGGTTAAATTTGGAGGGATATTTTTTTTCCTTTTGGCATAAGACACAGAAAGCCTTCTGAAATGCTGGGTGCATCCTCACGAGGTCTTTTAAGTTTGTCGTGTGCCGTCGTTCAGGTTTCATTGATTCTAGTTGTTTTGTTAAAAAATAACCTACAAGAATCTGAGCTGCACAAATGTTCGTCATCCTAATGTCCTGACACAACCTATGCGAGGCAGGAGCTGGAAGAGGGGGAGAGAGTGAGGATATGTGCTTTCCCAGTCAAGGCTGGGAGGAGAGCATCATGTGTTGAAGAATATGAGCAGGAATGGGAGATGGGGGAGGGAGTCTAAATTGTCCTGAGACCCTATTCAATCCAGCAAGGAAGATGGAGGATCTTGCTGCTGCAAAAAAATGTACGGCAGAAATCTCAGCCAGCTTCTCTCTGACTTGTTACCTCCCTTCAAAAAATAAATAAATAAGCAGAAAAAGCATCAAAGCAAAACCCTATGATTTGCTGTAACGTTTTCCATGATACCTTTATCCCACATGCCTTACAGTCAGTCTAGTGATGGAGGTATGTGAGAAGCAGGGAGAGAGACTCTGAGGTTTATCGTCACAGGAGGGGGAGAAGTATCAGATCATGTTTGAAAGGAGACTTGTCAGGCAATGAGGTAGGGAGGAAAAATGCCTGTTCTAGGCAGCTGGACCTGGGGAGAAGAAGGAGGCGGCTCCAGCACCTACCGTTCTGAAGCTGTGTGGAAAATCTGTGGAGAGGGGATGTAGACAGATGGGGGAGTGGGGAGGAAGAGTGTCTAAGGAAGACCTTGGACTGTCTCCTTGGAGGGCTTTAAAAAGAGGGCAAATTTTGAACCAAATCAGGGCATGAGCATGAGCAAGGCTAAAGCACAGCTAAGCTAAGTGTGATGTAGCAGGACTTTTCAGTATGGAAGAACACAGAGGTTGAGTTTTCTGACTTGGTGGAGTTTGGGGCATTTGGTGAGGGGAAGAGATTTTTGTAGCCGGGGTGATTATGACTTGTACAAGGATTGCAGCTGAGAGGATGAGGAGAGAGCATGTGGCTTGCCTTTTCCATAGGTGGCTTTTCTGGTAGAGGGGCCTTCTGTTAAAATGTCTTTGTAAATTTGTGTTAATTTTGCTGGACTCTGAGAATAGCAAGCAGAAAATCAACTGTCCCTTGTGAAAATAAGTGTGGGGATGAAATAAAGCTGTATCACTTTATCAATGTTTCCATGCACCCAGCACCTCCACACGCATGGAAACAGCAAGTTTGTGCAAACACACCTGCTTGTGTCGCACATCCTTGCTCTTGAGGGGCAACGTGCTCATGTTGTGAGCATGGTTCCTGCACAGACATGGCCCAACTCTTGTGTTTTCCTCAGTTTACAGGATAGCTTATTCCATCAGCCTGGTAGTAGTAGTATTTGACAGCTGACTTCGTGTTAGCACAAACTGCATGTGAGGTGGCTGAGACTTAAAACCAGTATGTGACATGTCTTAGCTTTTCCATTCATGGCAGCATTCCCATGATGGAGCAGGGACATGCCACAGGCATCTCACATGCACAAATAAAATGTTACACACGTGCAGATGCCGAGGATGGATCTCAGGTCAAATGGACTCCAAGTCACTCTCTTTGAGAAGGAGCTGAAGCAGCACCAGCTCGTTGCAGGCAGAGCTCACACGCTGCTCCACGCAGGTCACACATATGCACCCTCCACCTTTCCTCTTCAGGATCACCTGTTTGAATTCCAGCTGGGCTGGCAGCACAGGGAAGTTCTGCACCCTCCTGGATGGGGATTTGATGGCCTTTCTGTTCCAGCTTGGCGCTGGGCGGGCTTGAGCCACAAAAGCTTAACAACAGGGAACACTAATGAGCCCCTGCTTGGCATGCTGAGAAGAAAGGCCAAGGGCTGAGTGGGCATAAAAACAGTGGCATGGAGCCTCTTGGCCAGAGTCTGAGCCTCGGCATGAAGGCTGGAGAGGGAGCAGAGCCTCTGGAGTCGGGAACAAGACGGCAGCGCTGCAGCAAAGGCGCGAGAGGAGACCATGTTGGGGGGAGGAGAGCAGGCTGCTGTTTCCACATCATCTGAAAACTCAACCTGCTGTCAGGACAGAAGGAAGGCTTGTGCATATTTTATGTCACTTTTCTCCTTCTAGGACAAGCTGCTGATCTGATCAGCTATGCACTTTAAAATCCTTGACGCGCCAATCAGCAAGTATGACTCGAGGCCAATAACCAGCCTTGGCCTCCTGCCTCCGCTCCTTTGTGGACATCCCATGCCGCCCTTCCCCGGAGAACGTGTGCACAATTAAACCCTGCACGGCGTTCCTCAACTACGGCATGGGATGTGACGAGCTGCATGGAGACGGGGACAGAAAATGGCAACGTGTCAGGGCTGGGGGGGGTGGAGGCGGGGACGGGAGTTGGCCATTTCTTGTGCTGTTTGCTGATGTCTAGAAGGAGACTAAATGGGTAAATCGGTTTTCCTTTGAACTGGTGGTGTGCTGTTCCAGTTAGCTGCTCTTGCTTCAGAGGTCTTCAGTGGCAGCTCAGGAGTTGGTTGGGCTGCCAGTAAACAAAATGTATTTCACTCCTTCAGCCTGAATTTTGTTGGGGGCTGTCAGACAAGAGGATTTCTCCTGAGCAGTTAGTTATTCAGTGCTGCTTCTGCATGGCAGATCCACTTGAGCCACTGACATTGCTCCTGCCCACTGGAGATGGGAGCAGCAGTGGTGCTCCCTGCCCTACGCCTAAGGGTGTAGGCAGCCCAGGCACCACAGTTGTCTCACATACAAACGTGTAACTCTTGTGTCCCATGAGCCAACTCACTGCCCTAAACACCATTTTGGGACACGTGGGGAAGCAAATATTTTTGCTATGTGATGCAGAGTTATGACCCTAACTGAGTTGGCCCTGTTTTATCCTTCATTTGTCCCGTGTGAGAAATGGCCATCGGACAAAGAGGTCTCACAGAACTTGAGATCGTGACACTGATCTGATGGGCAGCCTTAGGCAAATTGCCTTAAAGCTTGCGTGGAGCTTCCTGCTGCAGTGTGTGAGATGGGGCAATGCTTGCCCGCCTCCCGGGGAGGAGCAGCACCCCAAGGGCTGTGTGTGCCTGTGCAGACACCACGGCGGGCTCGCACACCAGCCCACGGACAAAGCGTGTGGTTTTGCACCGAGCGTGACTCATGCGACGATAAATTTTGCTCGAAGTATGCGCACACTCGGCGCTCTGTTGGACAGTGAATTCTGTTTTGTCCTTCCAGCAGAAAACAGCACAACTTGCCAGTGACATGGACTGGACATGTATTCCCATAACAACAATATTATAAACATATGGTAAACCTGGTGTAACAACTGCTCACGCAAAACAAGGAGCCGGTTAACAAAAACTTGAGGCTGTCTGAGGCTGTATCTCCCCAGACTGTGATCTCATCAGCTTTCCCAAGCTAACCTCAACCTGGTCACTGCTTGGATTGTAAACTTGGGATGGGTGGGAGGGTGAGAGCAGTTAGCAGGAATGGCTATTTGTGATTCAGTCCACTTCGCTGTGACTCAGAACTGAACCATCCCTCCGTAGGGTATTTGGGGATAGTACTCTTCAGATGTTGAACATCAGTCTAGTTCTTAGAAGAAGTTCTTCAGTATCCGGGCTTGCTTGCTTGCAGCTGGGTTTTTCTCAGCATCTTTTGTGAAAACAAAACCCTAAAAACTACTTCTGACTATTAAAGACGCCATGGTAATTTTTGCCAAAAGAAGAAGGGGGAGTGGTCTTAGCCCTGGGCACTTTGCCAGATTCGAGCTCAGGAAATTGCAGTCTATCTAGGTAAAACTCCCTATAGTTTAAATGAAAAAAAGTATTCATCTCTTACTATCTTAAAGGGTAAGCACTGTGTTCTCTGGAGCCTTAAACAGACAGTACATTCTGGCTGGAGAGGTGGTTACAGTTGCTTGCTGGGAGAAGAATTTTTTATGCAAAAACTGGGGCCTTTTTTGCATTTTTGGGATGCTTCTAATTGCAAAATGCTGTATGCATTTTAGGTTATTGCAAAGCTTGAATGAATATGTGGCTCAACATACAAATGCGAGGAAATATGCTGGTGTGGTGTTTGCACAGGGAGCAGGCGCAGCCAGCAAATACACATCTTTTCTGTGGCAGAAAAATAAGGACCAGTTTTTCAGTCTTGCGCGTGTGCATCTGGGGGCTGGATTTTGTATGTTTAGCAGCAATTGCTTTTGTAAGCTGCTGCTAGGGCACGTAACTGGCTGTGTGCAATTGCAGTAACGGAATGTGAAAATGCAACTGCACACAGACCTGTAATCTTGCATGCAAAATACTGCTGGTCTCGTTCTCCGGGTACCAAAAAATGATCTGAGATTGTGCTTGCCTTTCCATTTGACTGTGTTCACCTGCATTTTTCAGGTGACAGCTGTGTGTATGGAGTGCTGAATGATTATCCTTTCTATTTTTGCTCCAAGAAGAAGGAAATTACATCTTTACTAGTGATCATGGCAGTGCATGTGTCGTGATAAGTCCAGGATGGAGGTGGTTGGGGGGTTGCAGTGAAAATTCCATAATGCTTTGAAATCCTGGGGAAATGCATGGGTGAAGAAGGAGAGCAGAGTGAGCTTCTGTTCACCCTGCAGATGAGGAGTATTGAACTGCTGAGTTTGTCAGTGCTGTCAGGATCTGACCTTGCCTTCTGCCAAATCCAGTGCTTTCAGGGCCCCCCAAAACAGAGTGTGCATTTGGGCACAGGTGGATGCGGGGCTGAATATCCACGCTGGGAAGGGTGTCCTTGGATAGTCCAGCCCAGGACCCCCAAAGTATGAAACAGGTCTCCTCCTCCTCGCTCAGTGATGTGTCTCAGCCCTGCCCCGGTGAGATGCAGGCAACTGGTGGGGGCGGAGGGGGTGGGGGACACAGGAGAACAGCTCACTTTCTCTGCACTTCACTCTCCAGCTTCTCTGGTGACAGTGATAACAAAGGGCTGCTCAGCATTAGGTGATATGGATCTCTCTCAGCCCACTAAACTTGAGTCCTGCAGGCTTCTCACTAGCCCTTGGGGCTTGGGTGTCACTGTACCCTCCCAGCCTGGGGTGGCCTGGGACATTACCCCTGGGGACTGAAGGCTGAACTTTCTCCACGAGTTCTGGAAGCATGGATTTCTTCTTACTGAAACCTGTGATTTTATTTTGAGGTTATTTCTTGCCATCCTGGGTCCTTGACTGCAATCACTTCCATTTTGCATGCTGCTCTTTGTAATTGAATCTATCGATGTATATTTAATCCACTTGGCACTGTGGTTGGTAACTAGGCACTGCTTCCCAGCCTTCTGTCACTTGTTTTCACAATTACTGTCTGAAGTTGGGGTGGGTGCCTGTCGCTCAGCTCTTTGCCCAATTGCTAGACTGCCTGGGAAGACCTGTGCTTGGCAGTCAGGTCCACAGCTGGTACAGCTCCCGTCCTTCCATCTGGACGTCAGCCAGGTGTGTAGGACTTGGGTCATGGAAGCTAAGCCTGTTGGGTTTAATTCTCCTCTCTGCCACTGATTTGCTTTGTGTGATCACGGGCCAGTCCTTTAACCTCAGATGGCCTCAGCTGGGTTATCTGCTTCAGAAAGGTGTTGTAATGCTTAATTATTGCCAGCTCTTCAGAAACCCCTGGTGGGAAAAAAACTGTGTTTTATTCAGAAACATCACTGACCTCCCTGGCCTTTCTAAGCCACCTCAGTGGTGCTAGGAGATATTATTTTTCCAACCTCAATAATGTTTCTTCAATTTTTCATCTGTACATTCACCCACTCTCTCAGCTGCATGTAAAAATGCCAAGCTGTCTGAAGTCATGGAAATATTTTTATAAACTTGACAGCCACGGCAAACATTCCTCCTTGGCAATAAACAAACAAGGTACACAACCTGCCATTAACATCAATTTATAGCAGAGAGACCTTCGTCACTCATTGGTGAGGGAATCCTAGACAATTCTTGTGCTAGCAAGCCATAAAGTAGTGTTGTCTGAGATTAGGAAAAGGCTGGATCCTTTGGGTTCCTGTGTGCAGGGAGTAACTGGGAAGCTCTGTTTGCCCAAGTGCGTGTGGGAGTTCGAGCAGGCACCAGGTATTTGGTTTATTCAAGGCGCTTACAAACTATGTTTGGCTTGGGTGTATGTGTGCTTGGGGGCTTGGTGTTTGTTTGTAGGCACAAAAAGCCTGTTGTCCATTGTGGCAGCTGAAACACGAAAGTGGTACAAATTAAACTGGATAAATTTGAGACACCTAAAAAAAAAGCTGCAAACAAAAGACGTCAGTGAGCGTTGCAGGAGCAGAGCCCCCATCACACAGCCTCCCGTGCACCCCCCTTCCATTTTCCTTGCAGCTGGCTGTGCGCTGGTGGGGGTTGGCAAATACTTGAACCCACACTGCAACATCTTCTCCCTGTGGGCAGTTCCCCACGTAAGCACTCAGACAGTGCTCGTTTTGGTGTGTTCTAGGTTAATTTACTCTGAAAACATCTAAACACACATCTCCAGAGATGTTGGTGGTGCTGGCAAAAAAAAGGAGGTACCCCTCTTTTTCTTACGTTACTTTGGGTTATCTCTCGCTCTTCTAGCAGGCCCTCTTCCTAGCATCTTTGAGTAGTGGATTCTCTGTGGTGTGCTCAGGAGAAGAAAGTCTAGGCTGTTCTTCACCTGTGTCTTTGATGGAAGACTCAAAGTAGGGAGCTAAGCTTCTTTCTACCACCTCACTCATTCACTGCCTCTCTGTCTCTGTGCCGTAGTTCCTCCCTCCTTCAAATGAGGATGACAAGTCTTCACTCTGCTTCCACAAAACCTTTGAAAACTAAGGAGAAAAACATGCAGGGCATTTGTCTTCCCTCTCCAGGAAATCATAAATCCCTCCTCTCTCCCCTCACCCCTCTCCCTTCTCCTTTCTACCTTTTTTCCTCTCTTCTCTCTCCCCTTTTCCTCTCATTTTAAGAGTTGTTATTATTATATTCTGTCCCTTTAGGTCTCCTCTACTTCCACCGCTCTTGCAATCTGTCTCTCTCTGCTGTTTCCATATCCCCTTCTATTTGCAGCTCTCTTCCTTCTGTTCATGTCATTTTCTTCTCTCACCCTGTATCTTCTACCCTCCCCCACTATTCATGCGCCGCACACTCCTATCGCTTCCCTCTAGTTTATCCTCCAAATTCCTCCCTTATGTGTGTCTCCACCACGGACCCCTTTTTGTTGTTGCCGGCTGCGTGTCCCTGCGGCCTGGCTGCCTGGGAGCTGCCGGTGGGGCTGGCTGGCCAGGCCTAAGGGAGAAGGACAGGGCGTGGGATCAGCTGGACAGTCCCCTGCTGCAGCCATGGCTGGCCAGGCAGGGTGGGCGTTGCCCTCTGAGGGAGCAAGGTGAGACTCCCTCCGTGTGTGTGCCTCCGGCTCTGGATGGAGCTGCCCGGAGTCTCCTTCTGAGCTGCAGCACGGTTGTCACTTTAATGTCTGAGTACTTTGTTTCTGCCTGGAAGCTTGATGAAGTGTGTAGTCTCAAATGTTGTCTCCTGACGTCACCTTACCTCCTTGGACATGACCTTGTGACTTACTCTGGTCTTGACCCATTGTCCTATTCCCATTCCCCTGACTTCCCCCTGGCTCTAGACACTCTGTCCTGAAAACATGGATTGTGTTGTGCCTGGCCGTGTGTTGACATCTCTGGTTGTTGAGAGGATGACTGTCCTGCTGGGTCACTTCCAGCTGAGTTCAGGGGCCTGTGCTCTGCCAGGGAAAGCCATGATGGAGGAGGGAGAGGACGAGCACCAAAGGTTGGGAAGCCCTGTGCATCTTGATGGAGAGTTGCATTGAGCCCACAAGGCTGCACCCAGCAGGTCAGGACAGCTGTGCTGTGTTTCTGGGAGACCTGTGCTTAGTGTCCTGCTGTTAGAAGAGGACAGGAACAACAGTGTCACTGCACTGGGGAGAACCCCTCTCCCATCTGCCTGAGAGAGCCACCTGATCCCACGAGGAGGCTATCCCACTATCTGATGTGGGATAGGGTTTCCTCCAAGTCAGCCAGAGTGGTTGCGGTGTATTTAACCACCTCTCTTCAGGGACAGGATTTTGGCTGCAAGGATCATGTCCAGCAGCAGCAATTGAAAAGTGGTGTTTTTTTTATATCCCCTCATGGATTCTGTTTTCTTCCCGCACAGGGGACATGTGGCATGGAGAAGTCCCTTTCTCAGGGCAGGGAGAGGTGGCTGCCTCTAGGCTGATGGGAGAGACAGCCAAACTGGGACTCATGAGGTGTTCCTGACAGCAAGGCACAAAGAGGCCAAGCAGATGGCCGTGTGCTGAAGTTCATCCAGTGTCCTACAGGACATGGTGACTTTTTGGCCTCCAGTGGAGTTTAGCTCTATTCCTGGGTAGCACCACATTTCCCCCTGCCAGGTGTCACTCAGTCCCAGGCTCTTTAAAGTCGTGAGCCTCAGTTCCCCTGACCAGACAGTTCCTGATTTATCCCTTCTGTCTCTGCAACAGTCAGACTCAGCGTGATGATCTCCCTCACACTCCGTGCGAGGTGCAGTGCACCTTTTCCCGTTTTTCCCACAGCCGTTTTTCTCCCTCTCCATACCTGCTTCACCTGTTTTACCTGCTTTTTCCCTCCTGCTCTGCCTCTGGGCTAGGTCTCTCTCCAGACTCTGTCTAAAACCCTCTGCCTCATTTGCCTTCCCATCTGGCTTCCTTGTCTCTCTGGTCATGCCATGAGCTGTCAGAAGCCAGGGGAGGAGGACCATGGCAAGAGCAGGGCAGAGACTGGAGGGTGTCAGGGAGAGCAGAGCAGAAAGGCAGATTCCTAAACCAGGGTCCATCATTTGCTGGTGTCTTTGGCCTCTCCCAGGTATGTGCTCTCGGCTACATGGCAGAAGTCCCCTTTTCCCAGAAGTGTGATTTTCCCATTGCTTCTACTTCACTACTGGCAAGCTCCTGAAAGGTTAATGAAGTCATTCACTGCGAAAGGAAAAAGCACATCTTCCCATGTTTTGCATAAATTAATCTTAGAGATTATGGAGCAGCTGGTGCACAGGGCAAAGGATATGCAGCTATGTCCTTGAATCTTGTCACCCAAAATGCAGCTCTGGGAGTATCATGTAGGTGATACTGTCCACTCCAGTCCTTGATATCAGCTTAGGCTCAAATGTAGGTAAAAAGCTGTGGCCTCCTCAGTAATCTTTATTCATGTTTCATTGTGTGTAACAGGGACTGGGGAGGAGGTACCCAGGAATGCCCACAAGCCCTTCCTCCCATTGCAGTGGATCCTTGTTTCCCACAGATCCTCTTTAGAAAATGCCCTGTATCAGGTTTCATTCCCCCTGGATTTTTTTTTCTGCCTGAGAAGTATGCAGAAAATCATTCAATTGGTTTTGAACCACATGAGTGGGAGCAGGAACCAACCCCAGAAGATAAGTGTTCTGACCTTTACCGCACTCAGATAACTGAAAATAATAACAAATAAATACATCTTGTTTCTAAACCTCAGACTTAGGGATATGTCCCTGCCTTATTCAACAAGAGCCTGAGCTCCTGGGAGGGCTGAGGTTACGAACCTGGTAGCTGCCTGCAGTAAGCAGCAGCCCCTTTGCTTTCCTTTTGTAAATGCAGCTGGAACCAGTCCAGATATTCAGGATGTGAGGGGACAGGGCCAACATCCCCACACTCCTGCCATCTTGCTGCTGGGACCCTGCATGCTTTCCCATGGCTAGTGTGCTGGGAGAATGAGAATTTGTTTATTTCTTGCCTGTGTGTGTTTCCTTGCACATTTTTGCCTCTTGTTTTCAAATATAGGGCTGACCATTTAGGGCCGTGCAGGGCTGGCCACCAACTAGATCTCTGCATGTATGCAGACCCTGGGTAAGATTATGGGATTTGCTCGGGAAAAATAGTGTTAAAAACCTCCAAATCAGTGAGTGTTTGAAAAAAAGGGAACCTGTCTAGAAGGAGGACATGCTGAACTGTGGCTTGCAGCAAGCTCCCCAGGTCTGGGTCTTAGGTCACTGACTCAGACTTCCATCATCTCCGCAGATGCCCCTGGGGAGGTCCATCTGAGACAGCCTCTCTCTGCAGGCCGCTGGTGACAGTAAATATTTGTACACTGCATGCTGAAGTGCTGATATGGGGCTGGAGTCCCATTGTGCAGTGTGCTGTCCAGACCCTGGAAAGAGACAGTCCCTGTCCTGAAGGACTTACTGCAATCCCAAATTAGAGCATTCTTGGTGCTTTCTGTAGTGGCTGTGACCTGATGTTCCTTCGGCAGGATGTTGCTTCCTTTCCCTCCTCTGTGACATGGGGAGATTGTTTGCTTGGTTTCTGCTATCCAAACCACCAGCAACTGAAGAGACGCCTGTATGCAGACCGTGGGGAGGATGTTGGGAGGTTTCTGGCACTCTGTCAGTGTAAAGCACCTTATTTATTAGAGCCTAATGCCCGTTTGGGATGTACTTCTGATCTAAAGCTCCTGAATTCCTCCCTTTTAACGCTAAAGAAGCCATTCAGAGGCCCCCTGGGCCCAATGTGTGCTTCTGCTGAAGACTGCCCATATCATATATCTACCACTGTCTTGCCCAGACTTCGGGTTCAGTGATTTTGTTTTCATTAGAAGATCTCCTCCAACTCACTTCTTCCTGCAGGGGTTCCAGGAGATACCCAAATAAATATGATATTCAGTGGGCTGTGCACGTGTTTCCATACGCTATTGCAGTGCATGGAAACGTGCATTTTCAACATGCAACCTGATACGTGCCTGGATGTTTGCATTTGTGTTGTGTGGACGCTTGCATTCATGTCTGGCAGTGTATTTGGGCTGGAGGAGGTAGCAGCAAAGGCTCTGGCAGCTGGGAAGAAAGGAATGACAGGCTTGCTAGGGGAGGGAGGAGAGAGTTTGGTAGCTGAGATGAGGATTGGGTAACAACTGGAGGGGGAGATCAGATTTAGGATCCATGTTGCTCACTTAAGAAAATAGGAGAAGAAGCAGTACATTGTTTATTGGGGATTGTGTTATTCCTGTGCATTATTTATTAGTCTTCTGCTAATGGTACTGCATAAAGAAGTGGCACTTCTACAGAAATTTCACAGACAGCTGGAGGATCAGTTCCAGGAGGTATTGTAACCAGGTCAGGTTGGTGTAGGGAATCCTGCTGGGCTCAGTTTTGACAGGCTTTGGAAAAGAGAAGATTGTTCAGGAGGCACTTGGAGGGGAGAAGGGGGGGGGTGTCTGTGACTCACCAGGGAACAATGATCGCTGTGAGGATAAAGGGGCAGGCTGGAAGAAGACCTGGAGACAATGGTGAATTCCTGGGTCCGGCAGCTTCAGGATTCCAGCCTGAAGTACAAGAAAGCATGAGAAAATGAAGTGCTTGGGAGGGAGCTTTAGGAGTAATAAAGGGCAGCTGGTGAGAGAAAGCCAGAAGTAAGGAGAAAGCAATGCTGCACCTTGAAGTGGGTCCTGTAAGGCTTGATTTTGAGGCAGCAGTTGGAAGAATGGATGTGCAGAAAGAGGCGGCCTGTGCAGTGACTGTGACTGAACCCTTCCTGAGTTACCTGTAGTGTCTGTTAGCACAGACCTGCTGCCTTGCAGCCTCTGCAGACACGACAGGCAAAGCAGAGGTGTCGAGGTGCCTGGGGACAGGAGACTGTGTAGGTTTGTGAAGTTCATAGTGCAGACAGATGGGTGCCAGGATGGGTGCCCCCAGCCAGTTCTTGGGTACTGGTCCTTCCTTCCATTTGCAAGATGTCCAGTCACTTTCAGAGGTGGGACTGGTATTCTGGTAGGTGGCATTCTTCCTTCATTCAGCCATGAATCTGAAATCAGCCAATACTGGAGGAGGAAATCATGCCACTGGTGCAAACTAACTATGAGAAGCTAACTCATAGTCCCCAAAATACCCAGGCAAAATGTAAAGGTTTTATTTTTAAGGTTTTTTACCCCACCACGTTCAACCATTGGGCGGGGAACACCCTCCTTACTGCTTGTGACTTGTTTCCGTGAGCCAAGAGCAGGTCTAAATGGAAGTTGCCTTGGTGACACTTCAACCTGAGAATCTCAGTGCTGAGCTGGTACAGAATTTTGGGGCTGGAGGGGAGGAGGAGAAACTGCAACACAAACACAGCTTCCTGGGCTGTCCTTTATTTTTCTGACTGCAGTATGAAGTCTACTTTGTTAGATGCAGTCACACTGTGAACATGGGGAATCTTGTAGCACAGACAGTAGCTCCACTAGCCAGTCAGCCCCTGCCCCTACCATTGCTGAGTGGTGTTGGTATGCTATTTCTAATTTTAAGCAGGATTGATGCGAATCATTCAACAAGTACCTGCGACTGTTGGCGTGTTTAAGAGTTGTTTTGAGTTGGTTTTTTTTTTCAGTTATTGTCTTAACACTGCACTGCACCCTACAGCAAACCTCCTTATTGTGTGCAGCCATCGTGGGGGTGTGGGTTGTGCTAAGTGCACTGAAACTGTAACAATAACTGTGAGAGTGGCCTGGAGGTTTGGAATTAACCAGGCCGTGATGGGGCACGACTCTGTTAATCCACTGTGTCGATTAGAATAGAAGGTGACTTGGGCCAACCAGCTGAAATGCCTTCAGAGAGTGTTTCTCCACCTTGGGAGAACGTGTGATCATCTGAGACCTGGGACTTGGGTTCTAGCAGAGATTATCCATTGGGAAAGGACAGTCCATTTTGAAAGTGAAGTGCTGATGAGTCCAGGAATGATAAAATCACCCTTGGACTTTTTTTGTGTGTGTGTGTGAACTCCTAGAAGTCATCTATGTTGGTATAAATGAGATCATTTGGCCTAATTAGTTCCAAGCTTAATTAGCAGTAATTATCCCAACATGGGAGTAATACTCGAGTAGGAAGTACTGAGTCCTCGATTAGATAGATCTCTAATTGGTGTTACAATATTGTAATTAAAGCATGCTTGTACGCCTCTGCCTCTGCAAGTGATTTGTTTTATGTCTGATTAAGCAGGGAGTCCGGCAGCCTCAAGGAGGCCAGGACATCACCACTGATTGAAACAGTGTATTATTCTTTGTTATAGGAAAGAAATGATGAATCACATGTACTAGGAAACACTGTGGGCCAAATTAGTCCTTTGAGTAATTGCTACTGGAGTTAGGGAAATTACAACAGGGGTAAATTTGGCCTCAAGTGTATAAGCTCTATCTGTGTATCACACAGTTAAACAAATACTCATTTGAATGTGCAGTCTGGCAATTACACCATCAGACAAACGCAAGTGAGTTAATCTGCATTTGCGATCACTGGATTGCTGGGGTGAGTTTGGCTGCTAGGTGATGGTTATTAGGTTGCACATTCTGCTCAGATTTTGCGGGAGGTGGTGCCGTACATCCCAGGATGCAGCTGGCATCCTTTCAGATGGCCGCTGCTGGCTGCAGTGTCCTCTCCTTGTCGGGGTGAGACCTGGAAGGTACCGCTAGGGCCACCGGGAGCAACTGGAGGAGATGGACAGATAAAGAGTCCTCTTTTCTTCCAGCAGTGTTACCTTCAGTCTGGCTGGTCTGATCCTCCCTAGCAGAAGACCCTTCAGAATATCAGGTAAACATGTTTTTTGAAGAAGTTTAAAATGAAGAGAGTGAAACGGGAACTTTCTGAAATTAGTCAGCATCAAAACACGAAAGCTTCCTATGTCTTTTTAAGAAACCACCTCCTTAGGAGTTGGCAAGTGTGCTGCTTTATTACTTATCTGTTCGCTACATGAGTGGGCGACTGTACTTCCTGATTTGGTTCTCCAACATAGAGAGATCATCAGCATAGGTCTGTAGAGGACAGTAACTCCTCGCCTACAGAAAGTAACAAATAGGAATGCATGTATCCTCTGGCTGTCACAAAGGATTTCGAAGCACATTCGAGTCATATCCGAAGTAAAACATCATCTTATTTCCATTTTACAGCTGCAGAAACTGAGGCACAGATCAGTTACTTCTCTTGCTGCAGCTCATGGAGCTGGTGTACATGGCAGCACCAGGAATGCAGTGCAGGTCTCATCACCTTCTGCTTCACCCACAAAAACATCTTTCTTTTCCGGGGGGGAGAGTCCTCCCAGAAAGAAGGAGATGACTTGAGCAAGGAAATAAAGTACACAGAATTCTGTTAAAGCAATATTAGGGATAAGAATTTAAGCACCCCATACACGGGAATTCAAAGCAAGGTTTCCATAGCAGCGTTGCTTGGCCATATTGTATATACACTGTTTTGCATTGTGCTGGTGATGTCAAAGGCATATTCTAATATCTGTGTGTGCAATATGTCTGCATCAGAGTTGCTATGAAACTTAAGGGTGAATTACACCATGGAGGCATATTCTTGTGTGGTGTTGGGAGGAAATAACAGAACTAGGTTTTGCTAGGATTTTTCTCCAGAGATAATTTTTCTTAGAAAATTGCTGATTTGCCAGAATTGTTGCTATTTTCAGGAAAAGTTGACTCCAGTTTTGTGTTTCATCTTGGAAAAAAAAAATGGAGAAAAATTTTAAAGCTGTCAAAATGAAGCATTTCAAGAAGGTAAAATGAAACCTTGCATTTAATTCATTTAGTCATAGTTTCTAGGTAGAAATTTTGAAAACTGCTTTTTTGGTTTTTTTTTTAACCTGATCAGATGTAGAACAGTTATTTGAAATTTCTGAAAATCTTGAAGGAATAAAAAGCTTGTTCTTTCTCACAACGTAGTCCAGAACTGTCCTGGGAGTGGCAGGTGACAAGGGAGTGACTGCATCACCCAGCACCGTGTGACTGCCCGGTTGTGTGTTGCAATGGGAGCAGTGGGAGAGGTTTCCCACTGAATACCTCTCTGACTACCTGGTAAAGGCACGTAACAAAATATGCCTGCTCAAAAAACTGCTCAAATCTTCCACAAGGCTCAACTCAGGGCTCTAAAAACCCCCAGTATCACCTGGATATCATAAGGCTAAGCCTTTGGACTGGGAGTGTTTTGGGTGGGAGCCACTGTTTCTCACATCATTAAACCTCGATTCAGCAGATGATGGGATCTCTGAGGGGGAGCTGCCGCCTCTCCCTGCCCCACGCTGGGGATAATGGGACCTGTCCTTCTCACCTCCCTATGCACGGACAAAGGGAGGGCTCCCGAATGGCAGCACAGCTCTTCCCTGTGCTCGTCCGGCTCTGCCTTTGGCTTCCAGCACCTCATCCATGCTCTGAAGCGCTCTGGGGAAGCAGGAGGGATGTTGCACCCTGAGCTGGGAAGGAGTGCTTGCACTCATGGAAAAGCCCTGTGAGTTATTTTGGCATCACTCTTCCTGCTGGCAGCAATGTTTCCTCACTGCCAGCATTCCCAAATGTTGGTGTAGCCTGTATGCCAACGTCTCCTTTCTCCCTGCCCCCTCATGTTGCAATTGCTAATTTCTGTGCCTGTGCCTGAAGAGCTGTAGTTTAGACTTGCTTTCCCATGCATTGAAGCCATTCTTGTTTAGGGAAGAAACTGCAAAAGGGGTGTGGGAGAGAGGAAAAAAGAAGAGAGCTGGGTTTTTTTTCCTATGTGGCAGTGACGAATGCTGGGTATTAGAGAGACAAGCTGACAAACATCTGAATGAGTGGAAGAGACTTCTAACCCAAAGGGAGGAGTTGTGGTTTAGGTTAAAGCCACAAAGGAAGTGAAGGAGGTTACCACTTTCCTGTCTGTGGGCAGGAGGTTCTCCTTGTGCTCGTTTGAAGGCTCAGCTCTAGCTCGTCCTTCCCTAGGAACATACTCATCTGTGTACTTCTTGAAAGGCATTCGAGCTGGCGTCTGATATTGGGAGTGACAAACATCCCCTTTATACTCAGAAATCAGCAGGAGCTGGGAGCTAAAGATCTGGGAACCACAGTCTAATTTATGGAGCCAGATATTCTAAAGCGTCTTGTTAAGCCATGTGTCTTGTTTGGTGCTAGATCATGTAGTGTTTTTCTCTGTGCTTCTTGCTCTTGCTGATTCCACTTGTTGTGGAATTTTTGTTGTAAATGTCTGTATGTACCTCTGGGGCCTGTTGGCTCCCCACAGGCCTCACTTTTCTCGTGTTCCTGAATGATTGGCAAATTGTGTAGCCGTCCTGCCTGGATCTAGCAGTCTAGCATGCTGATACAGGACAGATTCTGAATGTCACTGGGTTCCTACCAGCATGGCCTGTGATCAGGATTTTCCTTGATATTCTGTGCTTGCTTTGCTTTTGATAGTGCAGAGGCTTTAGCTGTATGCGGTCGCAAAGTTTGTTGTCTCAGCTCTGCAGCTCCACTCTTCATCTGTGAGAAGGGAGTGAGTGGTTAACCCTGGTGTGCTGCAGAAGGCATGCCAGGAGAGAGATGAAAGAATACAGAATTGCTCTTACAAGAGTGTGAGCCTTCTCCTGAGTCAGAGGAACACGGGCATGCAAGCTGGCTATCTTAATCCGAGCTATCAACTGGTGACTGCACAGTTAGAACCACTGTCAGTGACAGTGACTTTAGTATGTGCTGCCAGTGCCTTCTGATTACTTTGCACTGCTGTACATGAAAAGAGCATCTGAAAGGTGCTCCCTGAAGAGCCGTTCTGTGGTCTCTAACCTTCCATTAACAGCTCACCTTAGACCCTAACCCTGGCCTTGGGATGCAGCAGAGTTATTTCATTTACCAGGTGTGAAAATCATATTTTGCCATGTGAGGATGATTGCTCTCTCAGGTGTATTACAGCAACTGGGGTTTCTTTTTTTGTTTGTTTGGGTTTTTTAATGCTTTGTTAAAACTACAACATATCATTAAAGATTTATATGTGGCAAATGTGTCCTTTTTTTGCAGAGTGTTTCCTTTTAGAGACCTTCACGGTATTGATTTCAAGTAGATTTTCCTCCTCTGTTTTAAAACGTTTCCTTTGCCTATGGATTTTCAGCATTACTGGAGCTGTGTGCAGTACATTCCCCAGACTATACTATCAAGCCAGAGTCCCTTACTGCTGCTCTTCAGGGACCACTTCTGAAGCTGGAAAGGCCATTCATTTGCTGTGTTCACTCAGTCCTGTGCAACTATCCAGCATTACATCCTTATTACTCCGGGATGTATGCTGTCATCTAACTGAGCCATGGGTCTGCTTTCACTGTGTGCCAGTGGATCCCACACCTAACCTGGCAAGAGCCTTGGGCTGGCCCCTCCTTGGACTGAGCGGTTTTTGTTTGGATGTTTCAGATGTAAAGGGAAAATAAGCTGTACGATGGGGAGATGAGGAAAGTGGAATGGTAAGCAGCTGCTGTTGTAAGGTCATTTGGTTTTGGTGTCAGCATTTCATTTCTCAAACTCATCCTTGTGGCCACTAGAGTGGGGAATGGGGATTTCTTTTTGGAGAGGGCAGAGAGCTCAGCAGGGAGGCTGAGATCCTAGAGGAGCGAGGTACCACTGCCCTTTCAAGGAGCAGGCTGGTGTCCACCAGCCGTTTCTGTGCCCCAGGATGAGGCCCTGGGGTCCATGTTCTGCTGGTGGCTGAAACAGCTCAGTGACAGCCAGCTATTGGTGTGGTTCAGCCATATTTTGGTGGATCATATCTGTAGGATGTTGAAGGCTTGGATTCAGACCTTAAAGCATCTGGCTTATGGAATTTGGCTTTGTTTACTGTAGTGTTATAGCCTTAGGGCCACAGAAAGTGCAGCTTTATTGAAATCATTGGAGTTGTGCTTGCTTATGGCAGCAGGGAGCTGGGGACACATTTTTTTGGAATGTGTTGCCAGGAGCATAAACCCTTTTCTTTGGGAGATGCTTTGTAAGGATGACTCAAGTAAATGCTGGGAAACATTGTCCTAATGGAAACAAGATGTTGAAATGATCAGATCTCAGAACAACTTTTATTTCTAACCCACACCTGTGCCTTTCAGAATCCACCACCCTAATGCTCAGTCCTTCTCTCTTTCCTCATTATCATCTTAGTTTTGAACATCATATACACCACCAAGAGCAGGAACACCATGAGGGACACTTCAGTCTCTGCACATGGGGGAAATAGGGACTTGGAAGAGGAAGCCAGCTGACTTGCATGGGATCTAGGCAGGCTGAAGTTGTGTCACTGGACAAAGCAGCAGCAATCTGTTATCAGATTCTAAAGTGGAAGGTATCTGTGCTTCAGCGTTTAAATGTTTATAGAAGAGTCTTGCTACACTCTTTGATGCTGGATACTCATATAAAAGCAATTACCAAAAATACAAGTGACTTCTAAGGACACTGTACACAGTATTACCTGCATTTCTTGCATGCTGGATGGCCTGCTGGCATTCATTTTGTCTTGGTTTGACAGACAGAGCAGACAAAAGACGCAGGCAGTGTGTAGGAACAGCCCGTGGTGTAAGCAAGTCAAGGCACAGGGAGTGTTCCATCAGAGTTACATTATCAAGGCAGGTCCCTTGTGCAACACCAGCTCATATGTTAAATGGATGCTCCGAAATAAAAAGATATAGATGGAAAGAAGCATGCTGTCCTAGGTGTCTCTCAGGACCTGCAAGGCAGGTATTGTCAGCAGATGTATTCCTGCTAGGGAATAGCCCGGTATGATTTAAAATAAGTTGGCAGATTTTGTGCTCAGATGGACTAGGAACATTCGCACAGTCTGTGATTGCAGTTCAGCTGTGAGAGGCCAGCACCATTAGCGGAGAGGGACTAGCAAAATGTTTGGGCAGAAGTATGTCCAGTCATGACATCTGTTGCTAAAGTGGTCCACAGTTTGCGCCATAAAAGTCCATAAATAAAAATGGAAAAGAACAAGAGTGAAGAGTTTATATGGCTAAGCCAAAACTCTCGAGTGCCCTCTAATAAATAAGTGTCCTGGTTTTGTTGGTGATGTCCTCTATCATCTAAGACCTTGCAGATCTGAAAGCTGATGATTCCTGCAGAAGAAAGTCAGCACCATACTGATGATAAGCCAATGTCTAATCTAAAGAGCAAGGGCGGAAATCTGCTTGTTTTCTTTGGAGGCATCTCACTGTTTTATGTAATTTTGGTACAACACCTGTAAATCAGTGACTGGTACTTTTGAAATGTGTTTCTTTCATCAAAAGCTATTTGAAACAACAGGTTGCACCTATCCATTTAGTCTAAGCTCCCTTGACATTTTTAAATGACAGATAATGAAAACTGTCTTCATTATAACTCAAGCAATTTCATCAGACTGTCACTAGCAAACAATGGCAAACTAAAGACTGAACAGCCCTCAACTCTACTCTCCTAGGTACCTGTGCTAGAGTACCTGGTGTCTTTTCTGCTTCTAGGAAATATAAGAGGTGATTTGTCAGCTGGGAAAGGTTCTGCGATGTGAGGCACTAGAGGTCAACAGGAACATGTTAAAATCTGTCTGGGAGCCAGTGGTCAGATGGCATAAAAATGGAGCACAAATGTGAGAATGATCGTGGGTGAGAGACATGGCTTATCTAACTGAGTGCTGAATTTTGCACTGCCTTCAGTTTATGAATGGATTTAAAGCATGGTGCCAAACAGACCATATTGCAGTTGTCTAATCCTTAGGTGACAGAGGCAGGCATGATTGTAGGCAGAGCTGCATCCAAGAGGACTCATCAGAACAGCCCAGTCAGCCTGGCATTATTGCTACCTGCTCTGTGGGAATCGGTCCAGGCCCTGGATCTGAACTGCCGCAGGGAAACCTGGTTGAAGGAGCAGCTGTTGAGGTATGGTACTGGCTTATCTTCCCCTGCTTGTCTCTCCCCAGCCAACATTGCTGCAGGCTTGCCTGGGCTGAGCATCAGTCACCCGGGTCCTTCCCCCCTTGCCCCACCCCCCACTCCCCAAATTTACAGACTTAACCAATCTACCCCCCACAGACAGATTAAAGGGAGAGTGAGAGCAGAAGGGGCATTTCACAATAAAACATCATTTCTACAAGATGGCCACAGTATGGGAGAGGCTAGCACCAGGGAGTGAATTATAGGGGTCCGGAGCAGAGAGAGGCTGTGGCAGAGAGAGGGTTGTTATTGGAGGACACAGGGAGCAAAATGACGGAGATAGAGGGTGTAGATAAATCGTTAGAAATGGCCTCAGTGGTGTGATTTGGAAGGAAAATCAGTCACTACTTCAGTCACCAGTGGCGATCAGTTTAGGAAGCTGAGTGGTAAATTACAGGCAGGTTAGGACTCTAAGAACATCTGTGACCCGTGTGAAATGCTGGAGAGAGAAAAGTTGCAGTAGCAGTGAGTAAGACTCAGATCTCATCTATCTGAGCATGAGTATCTCAAGGTGAAATAACAGAAGGAGAGGAGGCGGGAATATTGATTTCTGCCTCGCAAAACAGACAACAACGCCTACTTTTTCATAGCAAGAATTTAACCGTTCGCTTTAATGGGCCAGTCTGCGGTACAGTGGGGGCTTGGTTTCTTTGTGCACAGTCTAGAGGGGAATTCATGCTCAAGTTGTTTCTATTTTATTGTAGCCTTGAAGGAGAGACATGAGCAAAATTTTACCCTCAGACAATTCTGTGCTGACTGTAGGGGCAGCATGAGTGGAATCTGTCCATGTTGCTGGCTTGTTGTGCAGCAGGCGGGTGCCCTGAGCAGCTGGATGCTGGAGGAGCAGCGCTGGAAGGCACAAAAAGCCCGTTATGCCAAGAGAGCTGTTGTATGTGTTGGCGACAGATGACTTCTTCTGTCTGTCTGAGGGCAGACTTAGCCTCCTATTTATCCTGTGAGAAGGATGCTTCTAATGAGAGATGCTTTCTTCATCTGGTCATGGCTTTCTCAGAAATGTTGCTTTGGGAATGAAATTTTGTTTGCTTGGTTTTACACCATGAAGGTGTGCACATGTGCCCCAATGCGGTGGGCAGGCAGCACAGAGAACGTGGCTGTGTGGCTGTGCAAAGGGGCTTGGTGGCTTTGTACCAGGCTCAGCAGGTGGCTGAAGGGAAGCAGGAGGTGAGGTTGGCAATTTTGTGAGCTGCTGCCGTGTCTGTTCTCACGGATGTCAAAGATGACCATACACATACAAAGGTAGTGTAAAGTCATGGCCGAGAATCTTAAAAGGCTCAAGGGTCAGGCAATTCCACAGACAAATTCTCCTGGCAGCACCACAGCACTCAGTGTGTGTTAGCAGTTCCCTGTAAAGCATGGGGACAGTGTGGTGGAAGCAGTATTCCTGGGCAATTGTTGGTTCTGAAGTCTCCTCTATGCCAAAATTTCCCACCTTTGTTTGGTATGAATTCATATTTTTCATGTGTTGCATGAGCATATGCTTCTCCAGATTCTGTTTACCTGATTTCCCTTCTGAATCAGTATCTGTTCTCTCCTTCTTTTTCGTCTCCCTGGTTTTTTTTTAATTATAGGAGATAGAGCTTAGCGTTTATCTCTATGGCTGCATGATATTTGCCTCATACCTGCGTCTTGACTTGAGAGATGGCTTTCTAAATAGGGCACGAGCTTCCTAAAACTGGAATGTTTTAATACATGGGATTTGTTCATCACACCAGAGTTTTTGATGTGAGATAATGTCTTCAAGTGGGGTAGATCAACTATAAGCCTGTCTGGATGTCCAGAAGAATATTTGAACCACAGGCACAGTCCCATGTTCCAGCCCAAACCTGATTAAGGCTCAGATTGTTTGGGTGTTCATGTGAACAGGAAAACACGAGATCAACTCTTTCTCTCTTTTCAGTGCAGATAGGAAAGTGAGAGCAGAGCCTTTCTTCCCTGGGTGAATTTGCCATCATGTGAACACTGTTGCCTTGGGGTGATGTTGTGCAGCCAGTGCTGGTCAGATCCATCAGCCAGTCTCCTTCCCAACACAGCTCCATGCCCTGTGCAGCCAGCCAGGCAGTAGTCATTGCTGTAGGTGACCTACTGGTCGTTTTTCACCAGCAATGGGGACAGAGGTGGGGTTTGTATATGTGTTTGTTTTGGGGGGATGTGTGTGGCTGTATGTGGATAGACATTGATATGGATAGAGAGGCATTTCCTTTCTCTGGGAGGCTGTGAAGTCCCACCCACGATGGGGTGCAAAGGGACTGTTCACCCAAAGCCTGTTAAAAATGTTCTCTGGTGGTTTGCAGGACAGAGGCTCAGCAAAACTGAGGAGACTCGGGTTAATGTCTAATGCTAAAAGACACTGAACAAGAAAGAAAGCCACAACAATCTCTCCCCCTCCCCCAGGCCTGATTTCCTAATCTTTTAGGAATGATTTACAATAAATAAAAGACTTTCTGAGAGAAGGTTTTTTTTTTCCAAGTTAACAATGGATGTTAAACTACCCCTCCCTGTGGTCCTTTCCCATTTCTTTCACACTGTCCAGCTTTAGACTTCATCCTGCAGCAAGATTCATGAAGGCAACTCCCCTGTGCCCATGCAGAGAGATCACGGCGGTATGCAAACCATAATCACCTGGATTCCTTACAGAAATGGGTTGTTTCCTTTCGAGAAGGCTCATTAGAGCATGCAGCAGTGTAAAACTCAAAGCCTGTAAGAAAATGGTTTCATAGAGCCTGATCTCTCTTGTCCCACAGCTCCTCTGATCATTTACACTGGAGCACAAAAGAGGGCAAAAAAACCCCAAACCTAAAGCAAACAAACAAAGCAAAACATCCTCCTAATGGTGTGTGTTCTTCATTTCCAACAGTGATGGTGTTTTACACCCACTTTGTGCAGGTGTTCACGAATGCAGGTCGGGAAGCAGCGTAGAGAGCAAAGCTCTTAAGGAGTTAGTGGAGCTTCCCTGCTGGAAGGTTATAATCGCACTGAAAGAGGGAAATCTTGCCTCGGCAGACAGGAAATATGTGATGCAATTTCAGCACAGAGTTGCTAGAGATAGAATAGCCATAAACTGGAAAAAAAAAAAAATGTAGGGAACACTTTGCATGGCCCAAATGTGCCATGTCAAAGCTAATAGCAAGGGATCCCGTGACTGCAGGAGAAGCAGTGTACTGGCTACATGTTGCATGGTGTTGACATCCTTTACCTGCAAGGAGAAGTGCATGTCCCTGATCCTGGGTATAGGGACTGTTGGCCGATTCTTCTTACTGCTGACAGCATTCCTTGAGGCAAGGTTTTTAAGCATTATTGACTGAAAAGGCCCAATCTGCTGTTGCATGTGAGGTGAAACTGTTTCATGTGGAATGACTGTGTGGTTGGAGAAGGCTCCACTTCACAGAGTCGATGGTCAGGAGCAGGGTGTGACTTCAGAAGAGAGTAATGTCTCCAGCCTTCACATGCTAAGGATCCATGTCTCCATTTCACCTTCCCTCAGCCCCATCTTCAAAAGTTCCTGTTTCTCAGATGTTTCCACCTCCTCCAGTTGTGCCAGTTCAGCCACTTGCGGGAATGAAATCTACATCAGAGCTGGTCTGGTGTTAAGGATTTGTTCTTGTTGGTAGGGCTTTTAAAAAAAAAAGTTGGATCATTTAAACAGCTCACCTATGAGTGTAGCTACATAAATAGTTTAACTGGCACAAGTGAGCGGCAATAACAGAGAGCATGGCAGGATCCTCTAAAACTGGGTCTGCTGCAGATGGAACAGTGAAACAGAGCCACAGCTCTACACGCTCTCAATGTTATTTGCATGAGTAGCTCCATTGTGCTTCAGTGGGACTCTACTTACACATGTAAAATTAAGTGTTTGCAGGGCCAGGCCCTTAAAGAGAATAAAAGCCGCGATTGGGGTGTGCCATGCTCTGAACCATGTACAGAAAGTGTCATGCAAATATATTTTGCTGGTTGGGCTATCTTGTCTGATCTGTCTGCTCCGC
The DNA here is from genome assembly GCA_013397055.1 of Pachycephala philippinensis. Classification (NCBI taxonomy): domain Eukaryota; kingdom Metazoa; phylum Chordata; class Aves; order Passeriformes; genus Pachycephala; species Pachycephala philippinensis. Next base: position 81,908 of record VWZT01004148.1, read on the forward strand.
AGAACCAGAGCTCCTGTGGCAGCTTTCCTTAGGCTTGGTTTGCTCTAATGGAAGAGGGCCCTGCTTTTGAATAGACGGGCTGATCTCCTGCCCTTGCTGCAGACAGGGAGTTGTGAGGAAAGCGTACACAGTGTGGTGAGAGCTGTAATGCTTCCAAGATGTTCTTGGATTTGCCAGAGTGTTCTGAAGAGCCGGGACAGCTGGCTTCTCTGGGGCAGCTTTTATGAGCTTGGTCAAGGGAAGGCAAGGCCGCAATACAAGGGACTGTTCTCGAGGCTGGTGGTGACGGTCCCACCACCTGGGGCTCTGCTACCTGAAATCCTGACTTACAACTTGTCTTCATAGCTAGGATCGTTTTGGAGCCTGTTGTTGTCAGTTCCCATGGTAAAACTGTTCAAGGACAGCCTTGGGAATTCACTGCTGTGGCGGATTCCCGAAGGTGGTGGGTGAAGCAGCAACTTAACTCTTGAGAGTGAAGCAAAGCACCTTGATCGCTGCTCTCCGGAGCCCCAAAGAGAGGAAGGAAGAGACTTAAAGCCGTTGGAGGGGAGAGGCTTGGTGTGGTTATTTGAGACCGCTGCCTGCAGAGTTGCACAGTCATTTATAACTGTTTGAAATGTGGGGGGATGGGGTCGGGGGGATGGGAGGGGAGTCGGAGGAACCACAGCATCTGCAAACTAGTAGCATTTTGTGCTCGTTTTCCCCGGTCTAACTCCTGAAGGGACAAGACAACAAAGTACTGGGTCAGAGGAGGGAGGAGAACAAAAAAGGTAGTTCGCTAACTCCTCGTATTTTATCGCTGCTGTTGCATGTGTCGGGATTGAGGCACAGGGGGGTAGGATTTTCAAAGGTACCTTTGGAAAACAGAAGTTGGGTGCCTGGCTTCCTTAGGCTCCTTAGAAAAATCCCAGCCTCTACTGCTCAGGGCAAACAACTTCCTTTTAAGCTAACCACGATGGGTTCCTGGGGTCGGTGAGAGTGGGACTGGATCTTCTCTCGGAAGCACTGTGAGGTACATTCTCTTCCTTACACCATGCTGGGCTGCCTGGCCAGCATGGTGGGATGCATGAAGGACAGGAGGAATTGTAGGTGTTGCATTAAAAAAACCCGTATCAATGTAAAAATGGGGAAGGTTTAAACATCAGGTGAAGGAGCATGTGGAACCGAAGGCAGCAAAGGTGGTGGTTCCAGTTCCACCGACACTTCAGCTGTACAAGGTGCTGGCCGCGATCACTGGGAGGATGCAGGTGGGGCTGGCGCCAGTGGGTGGAAAGACTTGTCAGAGACCAAAGATTTCCACCTTCGGGTCGTAGATCCTGGGAACTTGTAGCCCCAGGGACTTGCCTAGAAAAGGTGTCAGTGGGCTGAAAGTCTGTCCAGCGAGAACCGCTTCGGGTCTCTGGTCTGCGAATCAGAAGGGACTGAACCCCCACTGTTAAGAAGTATCTCCCTGAAGGAACAGTATCTATTTGGGGTAAGAGGTGATAATTAGCTACTGTTGCAGTGCTCAGGAAGCTGTAAAGAGTTCTTTAACAGTGTTTGCAAGTGGGCAAGGAGAAGGGGAGGAGAAGAGAGGGACAAAAAGAGAAAAAGGGATTGAGGGCTGAGCAAAGAGAGGAGGTGGTTTTATCTGCCAAGAGCAACGCCCAGCGTGAATGTTGCGCTAATAGGGTCTTCTTCCAAAGGCTTGAGTTACTTAAAAGTGGGAGTTGGACAAGATGGGAGTTGGACAAAGAATGGGTCGTTTGAGGATAAAGGGGGAGGGAGGACACTGCATTTCTGTTCACTGATGTTGTATTGGCTAAACAGGTTATTCAGGCAGCGCGGATAAGCAAAACTGATCCGCTGACTTTCTCTGTTCGGCTGCATCGGTGTGCCACCGGTGGCTTGGAAACCTCTTCCTTACAGCCACGAGATCGCCCATTTTAAGAACATTTTGTGGAGGTGAAGAAGAAGGATTAGTGGATGTTGAAAGCCGTCTTTTCACGGAGTAAGTCTCGGACTGAATAGGGCGGGGGATTGCCACAAATCTTCAAAACTCTTCACTGCCAGTTTGAAACCAAACTACATTGATGTCTAATCCCCCAAACACGGAGCATTTGTCCAGGATGGGGCCCTTGAGCATTTTTGGGAGTTGATAGGTTGTGTCTGTTTGCCATTACTGCCTGGTCCCTCCCTGTTCAGTTCCAAGCTGCTGCTTATCCCGGCGCTTTCTCCCACCAGAAGAAAGCCCTCGGGTCACTCGGCGGGTGGGCAGTCGGGGTGCTCAGCCCCCGGGGAGGAGGGACGCGCTTCTTCTCCAAAAAATCTCCCCCGCTCTCATCCTGCCTTCCTCAGAAACGTGGGGAAGGGACATGTGCCAGCGGCCCGAGCCGCTCCACGGTAGTCCAGCGGCTCCCCCGGGCCGTGCCATCGAGCTGGCGCCGATTCCCGGTGCCCGCCTCGGGTCCCCAGGGCGCGTGGAATCCCTCTGACGGGGGGGCAGCGAGGCTGAGGCGGGGATACTGTGGCACCGGCAGCGGGGTGGGCCTGGGCAGGCCGGTGCCGAGGAGGGCGGGCAGGGCACCAGCTTGGGGCCGGGCGGCGCCATCCCGCATCCCACATCCCGTATCCCGCATCGCGCAGCCCCTCAGGGGCCCCGCGCGCCGTTTCCGTTAAGGGGGTGCCACCGTTGGGGGGCGGGCGGGGGGGCGGGCTCCCCGCGCGCGCCGCCTCAGGGGGGGCGCGAGGGCCGCTCCCCGGCCCCC
>VWZT01004148.1:85419-128134 GCA_013397055.1 Pachycephala philippinensis
GGGGGGGGAGGGGGTGCCCCGGGGGCTGTGCTTCGTGGAGGGATGTGTGGGGGGCAGCGGATGCTCCGGGAGCTGTGCTCCGTGGAATGTGTGGGGAGCAGGGGATGCCTGGGGGATGTGCTCCATGGAGGAATGTGTTGGGAGCAGGGGATGCTCCAGGAGCTGCGCTCCACAGAGGCATGCGTGGGGCATGGGGGATATTCTGGAAGCTGTGCTCCGTGGGGTGTGTGGGGCGCAGGGGATGCCTGGAGGATGTGCTCCGCGGAGGGATGTGTTGGGAGCAGGGGATGCTCCAGGAGCTGCGCTCCATGGAGGGCTGTGTGGATAGCAGGGGATGTGCTCCATGGAGGGCTGTGTGGGGAGCCGGGGATGCTCCAGGAGCTGTGCTCCATGGAGGGATGTGTGGGGCATAGGGGATGCTCTGGGAGCTGTGCTCCTTGGGATGTGTGGGGTGCTTCGGGGTGCACTGGGAGCCCTGGAGGTTGTGCTGTATGGAGCGGCACATGGAATGCTTTGCCTCGCGTTGTGGTGCAGGGGATGCCTCGGGGGCTGTGATATATGGAGGAATGTATGGGATGCCATAGGGCATGTGCTGGGAGGAGGGATGTGTGGGCTGCCCTGGGTCGCGGTGTGGTGCATGGGATGCTCCAAGAGCTGTGCATGGTGGAGGGATGTGTGGGATGCTCGGTGGTGCGGGGGATGCGCTGGGGCTCTCTGCTGTGTGGAGGTGTGTGTGGGGTGCTCTAGGTTGTGCTGGGGGCACTGGGGCTGTGCTCTGTGGAGGGCTGTGGGGTGCAGCACTGGGGTGATCTGTGCTGCCCTGAGGTGTATGGAAGTGCCCTAGGAAAGTGCTGTGGAAGAGGACAGTGTTGGGTGGACTAGAGAAGTGGTTGTGAGATTCCAATCTCAGTGAGGGGCTGGGACATAGGATGGGAGGAGCTGTTGGATTGGGAGTGAAGACTGTCCTAGGAGAAAGAAGCTGGTGTAAAAGTGGGGTGGAAGCTGCGTGTGTGAACTCTGTGGTTGAGCTGAAGTGAGGGGCTGGGGCACAGAGATCCACAGCAGGGATGTAGGTAGTGGGATACAAGGTGAAACGTGCAGTGAGAGGGTGGGAGATGGTATATGGGATATTAGATCACCTAGGACGTGCTCTGAGGAAGGGATGGGGGGCTGTGGTGCAGAAAGTGCTCAAATATGGGAATCCACAAGAAAAAATGTGGAGAGCTGGGTGAAGAAATGAGTATGAGGTTTGCAGGGGAAAATGATACATGAAGGGAAGCACGTGAGGAGCTGGGACTTGAGTCATTGTAAGAAAGAGATATGGGAGTGGAATTGTGGTGTGGGGAAGCATTGGGAGCCAGAATACGGGGTAGGAAGTGCTTTCAGCATGAGGGAGGTGGTGCACGCGGTCATGAGGGGAATTGTAGGGCTCCAGAGCTGGGAAGCAGTGTAGATAGAGCAGGGGAGCAGGAATCCAGGGAAGCTAAGCCTGTAGTATCAAACTGGTAGGTGGGATAGTTGTGCAAGAGGAGTTTGTGGGATACTAAGAGTGTGGGAGGGGATCTTGAATATAGGGATTGTGGGGAAGAGCAGTATCTGACAAGGCAGGGGAAATGTGTTTATTTGGAAGGATTCCTCCTAGGTAGAGGAGAGGAGAGGCTCTGTGTGTGTATGCATGAGAAGGGAGGCTGTGCTCTGGCTGGCTGCAAAGGGGGATGAGAGGCTAAACACTGCAAGTTTCATGAGGTTAAGGGTTGGATGATGAGAAAGAAAATGAACAGTGGAGACCCCAAATGCTTAGGGAAATGGTGGGACAGGTGGAGGCATGCAGGCAGCAAGGCTTCACTTCTAGGGTGAGAGGGACAACCCTGTTTTTCTGTGTTGTCCAACTTCCTGTCCCCAAGTGCTCTGTGTAGGTGATGGGACTAAAAAGGCCTCTGAAGATGGAGTGTTTGGGATGTGGAAAGTGGATGTTACTCAGGGAGAGCAGACAAAGCATGAGGAGACAGATGGAAAGAATCTGATGCGACAGTCAATTGTGGGTTGCTATTTGGGTGTAAAATATTAAGGTGGGATGATTACATGATTAGTGGTTTAATAGTAAACTACATGAGAAATCAGAAAATTGTCATGCAGCAAAGAAAGTAAGAAAGTTTGAAATAAGTGTCAGCTGGGAGCTGGTTGTGGAGTGATTCAAATTCCACCAAGGTGAAAGGGAAGATGCTTTTATTCTTCAGATGCCAAACCTAACATGGACTCTGAAGTTGTCTTGAAATAACCATGAACCTCCCTTTTGGGAGAGAAACACCAAGTTTGGTAGCCCTTACCTGTTAAAATAACACCTTCTCCTTGGTCTGGGCAAAGAAGAAAGGCTTGTGCCAAGTCAAGTTTGTCTCCTTAAGCCTCCCTGTTGGTGACTGGTTGCTCTTCTGTGAAAACACAGTTGGAGGAAATGGGGAAGACAGCTCTCTCAGTTTTTAGGGGTTCCAGTAACATTTTTATTTTCCTTGAAAGTATTTTGTCCTTGATTTCTCTATGAAAAGCTCACACAGACATAGGATGCTCTGAAGCATCCTTAAACGTATCAAGCTTTAAAAGCATGAGGAAGAAAAGTGATGTAGACTTTTTTCTTCTGTTTTGTTGGATTATTTGATCGGTGATTGCTCGAGATATTACAAAAACAAACGTTGGAAAGCTAGGCAAGGCATTATATGAAATCAAATAAAAGGGTATGGAATGAAAGAATTAACATGCCTAAACAGCTTTATTCCCACTTCTTTTTGTTCACCTCTCTCCTGCTTCCTGTGAGGTCTGTAATGGTCAATTTCTGGCTGAAGTGTTACAGTGTGGAACTGGGGAGGTTGAACAGGGGCACAGGCACAGAGTGGTGTTGTGTCCATCCTACGGCAGAGGAGCTGTGCTTGCAGGAGTGCAACACTCCTGCATCCCGTGGCACAGGGATCTGCTTTCTTGCCTGAACTACAGGGGTTGTTTTCCTTAAGGTTTATAGCCATTTTGGACAAGTTGGCATGATGGCTCTGTTACGCGGTGTGGATTTTTTTTTCTTTTAACAGTGATCTCCAAAGAGATTATTTTTAATGAATGTGTCCTTTTTTTCTTACTCAGTGCATAAAAATGGCTCAAGGGCTCATATTCTTTCCCTGTCTCCCTTGCTGGCCTCTCCTCAAACAACAAAAGAAAGGCATCTTTCTTTTTTTGACTTGGAGTTAGCAACGATGTTAGTTTTGGGATTTTGGAATTTTCTCAGTGGGGCGAGTGCATTTTTGTTTTGTTTTGTTTTTTTTTTAAATCTGTTTTTTCTTTGGGTCGGGATTTTATTGTGGAGAGGGGTCTGGGGATCTTGGGTCTCACTGCACTTGTGTGAACTCTTAACACCTTAATTGAAGGGGTGGAGATGCTGAATCACTAACAAAGACCTCCTTTATCCAAAATGTTAATCAATCATTGACGTTAAATAAGTGTGAACAAAACCAAGTAAAAAAAAACCCACCCTAAACAAGTTTTTGTGTAAGTCCCCCTCCCATTCAGCTGCTCATCTTTGGTCAGGTTAACGTGATAAATTCTTTTGGGGACGTATTTTGTGTCTGTGCACTTGGTTTTTGCAACGTTTGGTAAAATTCTGTTTATGACTTGCCAGTGTAGTTTTCCCAATACAGATTATTTAGCTCCTAGATATCTAAAGATGTTCTGGGAGAAATTGTGATTTGCTCTGGTGTGGGGGAGTAGCTGGACTGGGATGGTACTGTTGTGACCATCTTTTTGTAGGCTAGGGGTTTTTTTTCTTGTTTGTTTTGGGGAGGTATTTTGCTTTTCTCTCTTGTGATCAGTTAATTTGTTTATTGGTCAACACAATCTTCTAAGCTAGGCAGGATCTGAATTTTAATGTGAAAGAAAATAAATAGGTTTCTGTTCATACAACCAGAAACTTTGTAGATCTCTCCTGTATATTATGAATACAAAGGGTGTGGACTCTTTCTTCCCTGTGCTTCCCGCTCCTTCCCCCCATCTTGCATTTCATCTTTACAGTTCATGTGCTTGGATTGTTTTCAGTTAGGGTTAGTCCACAGCCAGAGAAACTGCATTTGTCACCAAATATCCAAATATAGAAACGGAGGCAACTATAAGCCACAAGGCTAAAATATTCATATACTACAGCTTTTCTGAGCAGTTTATATGTTTGATGTGGATAAGAATGGAGTACCTTTGATCCACATTTCCCAGCTATTCAAAGGCTTGCTACTCTGTAGCACATTGACTTCCCATACCTATTTCTACATGTTTCTTTCTAGATGATGTTTTTTCCTCTGAGTTCTTGACATGCTATGTCAATTCTCTTGCCTTACAAACTCTGCCTATGGCTTAGGAATTTTGCTGGTCTTTTAAAAATTCAATAGGAAAAAACCCAAACCCCAAACAACAACAACTTTATCCTGTGAAGCAATTACAATCAAGTGAGTATTCAAACTAATTCCTATCTTAAATGTGAGCTGTGCTACCTTGCAGGGCTTCATCTCTTCTGCTTTGTAGAAGTTTGTCAGAATTTCTTCACAGCAATGCAGGCAGCCTTCATAAAATCCTTCTAACTAGTTTGTGTGGCCTTGGACTTCACAGAAATCTCTGTGCCTCGCTAAGGTCTGTGGTCTGTTTACATAGATATGAAGTCCTTTAACCCAGCAAGTTTTGCTGTGGGCTTGGATTTCCTGCTTACGAGCACTGCTGGAGTCCCTCTAGTCTTCCTGCTGGCAAAATAAAGGTGTTAACTCAGGTTTTCAGAGCAATTTGTGAATGGAAGATTTCAATGCTGAATTTTTGTTCAAGCACTGCTCTGCCTATTGAATTTAAAAGAACTTTCCCCTACATACCCTTACTTGTCTGTTAGGTTTTTCTTTTTTTACTGCTTTAAAAGTTTAATTGTTTTGGAGCTTGACCTCCTTTGTAGTAGGGACTATACAAGTCCAGAAGAACAGGAACTTTATTCATAATTAGGAAGTCCAGATAATCTTGAAGAACTTGAACAAAAAAAAAAATCGATCTGTTGGGAAATTTCTGAAGGGTTGCCTTTAAGACCATGCAGGCTCACAAATGCTGGTTAGCAACAATAGGTGACATTTTAATGTGCTGAATCCGAGTGAACTGTTGATTTATATTTTTGAAGAAGCAGGGGTGTGCTTTGTGACTGCACCCTTACCTGTAGGCCGAGCTGCCCTCTGTTCCTATTCCTGTGAGCACTTCCTTCAGCGCTAGAGCTGGGTTTTGAGGAGTCCTTGGTGCTCATCTGTTTTGACTCTGCACCACCCCACTGTGTGTGCTGGTGCTGCTGTTGGAGCAGCTGGATGCTGGAATGGATCAGGGAGCTGATCTGGATGAGAAGTAGCCTGGCAAGGAAATGATGATACTTAGCCTGCGTCAGTTTGCCAGACTGGTTCACTGTTTGGCCACGGGCACATCAGACAGTGTGGTGCAGGGGTGGGAGTAAATATTGGTAGCAGCAGTTCTTTAAGCTGGCATTGCTGCCAAAAGGAATGTTCATCTAACTATACCCCTAAGAGTCTGCTAAACTTGCTAAATGGTTTTTACACCTGTTTGTTACAGCTTCCCTTGCCTGAGAACAGTTCCTCCAGCTTACCTTGTTCTTTTTGCCAAAAATCATCTCTGAACATATATGCAAGGTATCAAAAGAGAAGCCCTCTTTAAGAAGCTTTAAGCAGGGCCAACAGAAGAGTGTGGTGGTTTAGCTATGGAAGAGTTTTTGCTGCTTCAAGACTTTCTGATGATACAGAACATGTACTGTAAATTGACGATAGACTATTTAGTATGGTCGCAATTAAGCAGTGAAACTCATGCTGTGAGAATCTTGCTGAGGAGCAAGAATTCAACAAGAGTTAAAAAGCATCAGATGTCTTTAAGAAAATGAAGGATATTCAATTATCGTAATCAGTGACAGTAGAAATTTTGGAAGAGGTATTAAGCCTGTGGTCTAAACCTTCTTTTTTATACTCGTCTAGCAGTTGTGCTTCTACACTGGGAGAGGGAGGGATGGAATAGCCTGTTGTGCCTGGGTTTCCTGCAAGGTTCTCACACTCCTCTCTGGAAACTTGGTTGATAACCAGTGTATGAGTTGTGCCATAGACTTATGGTTGGATCCTGGTGAACCATCCTGAAACTGGTCTGAGTTACTAAACTGTGGCTATCATGAAATGAACTGCTGCTTCACAACTTTTTACCTGTTCTTTATTCCTACTTCTGTGGGTTGTTCTTACCTACTCTTTTGCAGAGTTGAATCTGAAAACTCTGGGTTTGATCTACTTTAACACTACTTGAATTTATTTTAAATACTGTTACGAATTTGCAGTTAACTATATCTGAAGAATGAATGTTATCTCTTTAGAGAGATCCCTTTTTTTCAGAGAGACTTAAAAGCAGAAGTGAGATTTTCCTTGTTTGGCCTCCAAGAAGATACTTGTGGAATAGGGAAGGGAGATGAACAGTGGAGCTGTAAGGTGGTTGGCCTGTTTGTTTTTTAAAGCCTAGGCAGAATCTATGAAATCCTTTTGAAGGAAGGAAAAAGGAAAGTGCCTTTTACCACTGACATGATTTCTTTCAACAAAGGAAGATGGAGCAATGTCCTCTGAGATTTCACTGAAAATTGGGTGCTGTGGTCTTGAAAACAATGCTGGTTTTAAGTGCTCCTTAGTGGTACAGTTGATGGCATAAAGAGTGGATGATATACACAATAATTTAGCTGCATGTGGAATTGAGAGAGAGCTTGCTGTTTTCTGTATTGAGTTCAGAGCAGTTGTTCAGGCACAGCCTCACATCTGCCTGTTCAACTCGTAGCATTAGCAATTACTCTGAGCTGGGTGTCTTGTTTTCATGGCTGTTCGGTACTCTTAAGAAAGCAGTGCCACTGTGGTTTTCCTACTTTGCTTTCTGGTGGGGCTCTGTCTGCATAGCAGCAGGGCAAGAGAGCTTTGAATCACTGACCCACCTTGTCACTGGATGGTCTCCGTGTGCCTGTGGTTGTCCTCTCTGCCTTCTGAACAAAGGGTGCAGATATCTGTTTTACCTTATCAGCGGGGTGGCTGGGGCCCATGGGCTCTTTTAAAACCAGGGTTGCTTGGATTTGGTGGCGAACTTGAGAACAGATCTTGGCTCTTAACGTGCCTGTGATTTATCTACTCGACCATGTTACTTACGCTCTACAAATTGCTTTAAGTCTGTGAGTCTGCCTGTGTACGTTGTGTCAAGCTGTCTTTGCCACCTTTGCAGCGTGTACAGAGTTGTGAAGACCTGAACAAAAATTCTGGTTTAGTGGTTCACTGATAAAAACACTGGGTGAGATCAAGCAGTGCAGACTGTTTTTCAGGTTGCTTAGAGCTCTGCTTTCTGCATTTTGCTAAACTGACTTCTTCAGGTGTCTCGATATCACTGTTCCACTGCCTGTGAAATGGCAGTGTTTTATCTATGTACCAATCTGGATTTGTTTGAGGATTGATTAGAAATGTATTTGCAGTGTAATATAAAACCAGGCTGTAGCCTGTTGAGGTGAGCAGCCACAGCCTCAACAGGGAGAGCTGGTACAATGGACAGTTGAGGCAGTCCTGTGTACGGAGAAACTCTTTTCAGGACTTCTGCTAGTGGAATGGAAGTTTTCCCCCCACATTTCATATGTATGCGTGAGAAAGGAATAAAGAACTTCAGGTCAAAATGATTTGACAGCTCGTTAGCAAGAAAACGCTTTCTTCTGCCTCTTCAAAATAATAATTTTATATATATATATGCATATATACAAAAAAAAAAATTTAACCTTCTTGTGGTTGGTGGATAGAAGGTTGAAACTGTCAGGCAAATAGCCACCATCCAGCAGAAATGCTTCTGAATGCTTTAGTGAAAGCCAGCTTTGATTTGACAGTTATGAGGCTTTGAAAATAGCGCTGTGTTTATACAGCACAGTAAATACTTTGAAGTGCGTTAGGCTGTGCTGTACATGCGTGGCTAACTAGAGGAATATTAAATGCCTACATCTTGTGTTGAGTGAGGGAGGATCCTGCAGCAATTGGAATTGCATGCTCCTCGTACTTTTATAAGATCGTGTCAAAGCAGTAGATTTGATAATACACCTGATTATACAATTGCTTAATTTCTTGTCAAAATAACATTTTTACATGCAGTGTTCTGAGATCTTCGGGGTGACCTCATGTTATTTATCAAATGTCAGTTTTTCATCCCAGCAGCTTTGATATAATCATGTAGCATCGTGGAGTACTGTGTACATGCGGTTTTTGCTTGCTGGAGTTCTTTGAAGTGCCTTACTCCTTAGGAGAGTCATTGCTGTGTGGAAGATCCTACATTTAATGACTGGGGAGCCAGTATGGAATCACTGTACTGTGTCACTGAGGGTCGTGCTGCATCTCACATGCCTAATGTGGGTCTAAAAGCAAAGAAATGAGAGGTTCAGTGCACCAGGAACAAGGACACCCTGGTACACATTTCACCCAGCAGTAAGCTGCAGGGGATGTAGTAACTCTTCATCTCTGCTCCCGTGGGAATGCCAGCTTTGTGGTGCTGAGCTCCCCAGGTGCTTGAGAACAGCAGGAGGGCTTGTGTAAAAGAGCAGAGCAGAGGGATGGCTGGTGGTGACAGTCCTGAATGAAAACTGGTCTGGCAGGCACTGCTGGAAGGTAGTGATGCTCAGGGGAGCCTTGGAAAAGTGCTCATTTGGGATGAGAGAGACCAGAGAGCTGTAAAGGTGAAGGTTAACATGAAGGAAGGTGTATGGTTCGCCCCCAGCAATTCCGACTGGCATCGTGTGTCATGTCCCCTTGCAGCGGAGTGGGGAATTACTGCTTGCTGTAGCACTGGGTTTTCCTCAGAGGAGCTCTGTCCTGTACTGACCCATCCCAGCCCCACTTAGCTTATGAAAACTGACAAGATTGCAGCCCAAGGAGTTACGCCTGAGGATTGCTTCTTATCTTTCCTTCTGGAAGCCTGTTGAAGGGATGCTGAAAGGGAAGGAAAAAGCATTTGGGTTTTTTTCTGTGCTGAACTGATAGGTGACTTGTTTCTCCCAAGCCTTTTGTTTAAGCAGTATGATGTTAGTACTTGTAGAAGAACAAACTGCTGTCTCCTTGGTCCTATCCCCCAGACCCTTTCAACAGATTAGTTTCTAGAGAATGGGCTGCTGGTGAGCTCGATACAGGTGTCTTTTACCTGGGGTTGTTCATGCTGGTGTCCCTACTGAAATTTTTGAAAAAATAAACCCAGAGAAGTAAGGGGAAAGAGATTGCCTGTGGCTTCTGCATTCCTGAAAAGTAAATGAAGTTTTGACAGAAGCCAAAGCTATGAAAGCAGCCCATGGAAAACTATCATTACCCGCTGGACTCCTGCATGCAATGCTGACTGCTGAGGCTATTAACTGCTAACATGATATGGAAAGCTGCAGAAGCCTGTCATATATTAGAGAAATACTGTTAAAATGTTTCTTGAAAAATCCTTTATTGCTTGGGCTTTTGATCTTCATCGGTGTTAACAATAGCTGGAACTCCATGGCAGCCAGGCTGCTGCTCAGGTAAGCGATGCTCCACGTAGGGTGCTCCAAACTCCACTTGCAAAGTACATAGGCTGCTCCCAGCACTGCTAACAGAGGTGGAGCTGAAGTGATGTTGGCAGCTGTGCTGGAGTGCGCCAGGGCTGAGCTGAGGTCAGCACGATGTCGTGACAGGGTGCGCGACGGCGTCCCCGGCGCCCCGGCAGCGGCCTGGCTGACCCGCACCTGCCAGTGCTGCTGCTGCTGGTGAAGCTGAAATGGCAGGAACACCGAGGGGAAGTGTTCACAATGTTCCTGTACAGAAGCAGATAGTTGTAGCTTCGGCTTTGAGGGGTTTTTAAAAGAATTTTTCTTTTGGCTTTTTCCCCAGACTGATTTCTGGAACTGTGTCAGAATCTGCCAAGAGCTTGTTCCAGTCCCAAGTGAACCAAGTAGTTCAAGTGTTTTTTACATAATAGCAGATGGGAAATTGAAAAGCTCTCAGTGTTTGTCTGTGTACACCTTGAATTTGATCACCTACGTCCATAAGTGTCTGTCTCCTCCATTACTTTGGGGAAGGAGTTGTACAGAGTCAGAAGCTGTCTAGGACAGCCATTCATCCCCACTGGATTAATAATGCGCTGAAGTGTTGTAAGATACATTGAAAATGAAGTTTAACGGGCATATAGTTATCTGTTTGACAAGAAGTGTTAGTGTTATTCACAGCTCTTAAAAGTTACGCCTATGAGACTAGTGGGCAACATGTCTGTTGCAAAAGACTATTTCAGAATGATTTTTTAAAGTACCTAAAAAGACTGATAACTTATACAGCCTTTATATCATGGCTACTGTTGGTTATCCATGTGCTCGTCAGAAGGAAGAGAATAGTTGCTAGAGATACCATTTTCTCAGAAAAGGGGATAGTGACATGAGAAACTCATAAAACACTTAATTCTCTGAGTCTTTGGGTTTGTATTGTGCTTTGTCAGTGATTGTCTTCACTGCACATTTTAAGGAGGTAGAGCAAAAGGCTGGATTTTCTGTGGCCTTTGTTGTTTTGAATGGACTTCAGGAGAGATTTGTTCTTTGGGAAAGGTCCGTGTGTGCGGTGATAGGGGTTGGGTGGGAGTATGGGAAGAAGGGTGTCTGCACTGTCTTATTTGAGAGATGGATGGGCAGGCACAGATAGGCTCAGCAGAGCTGCATTGTGTGACTACAGGTACTGCATTTGCATGGGCCTGATTAAATATATTCTTATAGTTTCTGGCAGGCTTATCCTGTGGTCCTAAATTCTTACATTAAATGAAGGTACTGAAAGGAACTTCTCTCCATGTAACAGCATAGAATCTTGCATGCCCTTTCCATGTCTGTGTCTCTAGGTCTTCAAGGTGCTAATTTTAAGTGAGTTTGTCTTTTCTCAGCCCCTTTCTCTGTGCTTCAGGGCTGGATGTAGTTGTGGGCAATAACCTACTCATTTAGAGTTTAACAGAGGTTCTTGCACACCTCATATACAGGAGAAAGTATTTTCCCTGTGGAGGTTGCAATGCTGCCTGCTGGAGATTGTGTAGACCCCACACTCATGTCACCTAAACTTATTTTGCTACAAGTTCTTGATTATTCTGTTTATTGAGAGTAATTTCTGGTATAAAACTGTGAGCAGAGAGGTAATGCCATGCAGACTTTGGAGTAGCAGTGATTTCTCTGATGTGGGTAAGATGGAATTCTTTGGGAGACTCTGAGGACTTTGTGTATAATTTTTTATTGTCAAGACATAAACATAGTAAAGTCCATACTGTTTCAGGGTAAGTTAGGACCCTCTAGAAACTGATGTGAGTTGCTATCTAATCGTCTTAGATGAACAAGTTATCTCTACCTACCCTTAGGTATCCAAGTTACCTGAGGTATTTTCTGCCCTTGTTTAAGAACCTGGCAGAAGATGGGCACAAATGTATTTCAACAAGCGTAAGTCTATCCATGCCTTTGCCATCAGTCAGTGCTGCCTCCTTTGTGCCAGTGCCAGTGAGCACATGGACACCTGGTGGGATGAAACAGGAAAGTTGTCTCCTGCATATTATTCACATCTTATGTGGAGTTAGTTTTCAGCTGTATCACAAGTGCTGGAAGGGATAGAGCTCGATAGGCTTCGGCTGGTTGAAGTTGCTTTCCTGGGTCCAGCACAGAGCTGGTGTGCAGAAGGTAAGGTTGCATTTTTGACAGACCTATTTGAGTGCTGATGGGTTCGATCCTAGTTGTGTTATAAGCATGTGCTTTATCCGTTACTGGGAAAGGATGAGGGGGACAGCTTTTGCTAGGAGGCAGAGGCAGATTTAAAGGTGTATTTAATAGCCCGTGGTAGGAAGCCCTATCTAGAAATTTGGACTGGTTCAAGGGATTGAAGTGTCTTATGTCCCTATATCCTCAAGTGTCATAGGGAGATGTATGGGGTGTAGAATACTCATGTCATTTTATCTATTTGCTTTTACATTATCTTAAGGAAGTCTGACAGCTCAATAAAAGCATTGAATAACACTTCCTGTATCCTTCTTGTTTCCCAGTCGCTCTCCTTATCAATGAGGTGTGTAATCAAGTGCTTTATTGAACGGCAGCTTATTAAAAAGTAACGTGCAGCTCAGCTGCAAGTGTGTAAAATAAGCAAATGCTGAACAAGACTGGTAAGTGCAGCACGTGATGAAAACCAATGGTAGCTCTTGGGTGTAGTGGAGTCACCTTTTGCCAGTGCAGCTGTTCTCCCTCTCATGTGGTTGAACGAGGGTCAGAGAAATTGGAGGTGCCCTTCCCAGTAAAATTGTGCTGAAGGAGCGCTTTGGCTGATTCATGGCCTTGCCCCACCTCTCAGGTCACACAGGGAATCCACTGGTGGATGCACTTGCAGAAGTTAGCTTCCTGGTGGCTGTCAGAATCAGCGGTTGCCCAAATACCTCCCCCTGCTGCTGTTCTTCGTTCCTCCTAAAGCTTCTGTTCTTCCCTGAGAGTCTCTTATTCCACTATCTCTCCTTCCTTACCCACTCCAGATACAATTCAGGGTGCAGCCTCAGCTTGCATTCAAAGTTATCATTTGTTTTCTGCAGCAGCAGGTCTCCAGCCTTTTTTCTTTTTCCATGCTGATTTTGAGCTCTCACCACCCTCAGTCCAGCACAGACTGACAGTCTCAGAAAGGCCACGGGGAAAATAGCAGTGTGCTCTTTCTTGTATGCAGAGAAAGGTTTCTTGCCTTTAATGCTTCATGTCACAGTCAGGCCACAAGTCTGATACTTTTATCTACTTGGTATGCCTTTATTTCATCTCTCCACATTCTCCTTCTCAAAGAGAGAGAAAAGACTGAAGTGAATCAGTGATAACTGCAGCTGTTCCTGCTGGAATAGCCATAATGCTGTACACCTCCAAGTACTTGACCACTTGTCACTATCAAGCTTCTGCAGCTTAAGGCCATAAAGTAGGAATTAGCTAGTTTGAATTCTTTTTAACCTTCTATCTGCAGTACAGTAATATGGTGGCTGGTTTGTAGAAGTAGAGGCGTGGTCCAAATACTTAACTGAAAGGTAAACTAAGATGTGCATTTGCATCTTGTTTGTTACCCTGTGGTAGCTGCTTTTGTGTGCATGCTCTCAGCCTTTTGCTCTTAAATTCACTGTGAAACGAAGTGTCTTGTGCTGACAGGGCTAAGACCATGCAGGTGAGCAGCAGAGATGGGTCTCTAGGGAATGGAATTACAGTGCAGTAATGGTAGCCTAAAAGATGGATGGTGCCCCTCTTGCAGTCGTGAGCTATCGTCTGCAAGGCTGCCCTTCTCTGCCAAGCTGGGATTGAATGTTTCAAGGAATAGAGCTCTGACCAAAGTTTGTGATAGATTCTCTCCATCCTGATGTGTCCTGGTGTTCACATGCTTTCCTCTTCAAGGGAAAAGGTGATTTCTGTCCCTGCTTTGGTAGAGGTGTGTCAGTATTGGCACTGGCATGGCTTAGCCTGTATTGTTTCGTTGGGTGGGGTGGGGGAAAGGGGAGAGGAGATATAACTGGGTAATTGGATTCAGGGATGATTGTGCTGCTGTGGTGAGTTTTACTGGATGAAGCAGCTTGTTGCGATAGGTGTTTGTTTCAGCTTCTGTCTGCAGGTGTGACTTGGCTAGATAAGGATGGTCTATCAGGCTGATGATTTCATTGTTTGATTTGGCTGGACTGGGTGGAGAATGTAGCTGCATTGTTTGGGACTAGCTTTGTAGTTTGGTTTTGTGAAGTGGATTACATGGCAGCACATTGCTACATTATTAAGGTGAAGCTGCAGTAGATAATAGTAGAGAATGTTGGAGGGAAGAGAACATGCACAGGCTTTCACAATGCGTAACTAATTGAGCCTCCAGCTCCTGTGTTTCTGCTGGGAGATCTGCTCAGCAGAATGCATTGGGATTACACAGAAAAACTTTGGTAGTGATTTCAGTTTGCAGTTGTACTTTAGCTGCAAGGCTGTCCATGCTGTGTAAATAGCTGAGAGTGCTCTGAGAGACCACGCTGGCCCTGACAGTGTGAGTGTTGTCTGGATTCACACTGTTCTTGCAGCCTCTACAGTTTTCACAGTGGGTGAGGGAGAAGCTGGCAGGTCACTGCTCTTTTTTTTATTAACCTCAAATTTACCAGTAAGCCATTCCTCAGAGCCTGCGTTTGCTTGTATTGCTGAACTTTCAGGCACTTAAACTTGCTTTGGATTCCCTTCTTCCTGTAGGGTATGCAATGATGTGAAGTAGGAGCTGCCAGAGCAGTAGACAGTGCTTCCTCCTTCTAAAACCTGCCTGGTTTTCCCCTAGATGTGATTGCCTGGCTTTACCTGATAGTTGGTGTTTCTGTTTATACATTGTCTGGCTGTGGAGGAGGTTGCACATATGAAGCACAAGGGTTTGGCAGGAGTTGCTGGGCACATTGTGAGGGAAAGGTGAGCCTTTGAAGAGAGATGAGTGCAGAGAAGGGAAGGTGGTATGTCCAAGCTTTATGCCAGCTTCTCTAAGCACGGATGAGCTCATGGGAATCCAGCTGGCTAAACATGGGAGTGATAAAGCAGGTCTGCCCTATTTTCCCTCCACGGGCAGCATCGATCTTCAGAGTCTTCCAGTCTGATGGTGGGTTCTTGGGTGCAGATAAATCTTTCCAGGCTGAGCAGAGGCTTCCCCTTGGTGGTGGTTCAGAGCAAGTTTTGATTTCTCTGCTTCTGCGGTTGAATGTCTGGCAGGGGTGCGTAGCTTGGCTATGAGTTCTTGTCGGTGAAACTTTTCCTCTCCTTTTTCCAGGTGACTGTTTTTTGTGAGACAAGTGGTTTGCAACTCATGGCCTCCACGATGAGTACTGCAGTGTCGTGACACCAGGGGTCTTGGTAAGCTACATTTTGGAAAAGCAAAGACCTATCAAATCTCCACCAACGCAGATCCCATCTCTTTTGTCTCTGCAGTTGAAGTTTGAATTAATTTTAAGCCGTCCAAATTGTAGGCTGCAACCAAGTGGGGTGGGGCTAAATTTTCACCTGTTCTCACCTCCTGTTTTGAGCTTGCAATGGCAGTGATGTGGTTGCATGATCAACCAGATCAGGGGGCAAATCCAGCTGAACAGAAATTTCTGTTGTTTTCCTTGGGTTAGTTCCCATTCAGATATTTCCCTGATGTGGTCAGGAGAGGTGGTGAGAATGAATAGCCAGCTGAACCATCCCTTTTCTCTGCAACCTTTGCCTGGCATACCTTAAAGCCATCCTGAAAATACAGCCTTGGACGTAGCTTTCCAAAATGTCTTGAAAAGTGATTTGACCATTCACTGTCACTGACCCTACCTCTAATTTTAAAGCAACGATATAGGCTTTGCTATGGTGGGCAGACTCCAGCTTCAAAAACAGATTTCTCTAGAGCTTTTCCATTATTGAACCCTAGATTCCCAAGCATATATATGTTAGAAGTGCATTGAGAAAAATCATGAGACATTCCATTTCACATTATAAAAGATGGTACATTCCCTGTGTGCAGAAATAAGAAGCTGAGGAAGTTGAGTTGCTGTTGTTCCTCCAATGAATATATTGATGTATCCTTTATAGCTCTCTCTGGTAAGAATAAATTTAAACTGAAATTGGAAAACGCAGTTCCCTTGCAGAGTGCATCAGTTCTAATATATGGAAGATGTGTGTATATAGAATAATAAAAAGTAGGGTTAAAAAATTGGAGGGTTCCCCTCCCACGCCTGGGTGAAGTACTTGAAAGTGAGGTGATGTCAGGAATACCATGTAGCCAGTGCGATTGTGATTCTTCTCTTCATGTTTTCTCATTGCACTGTGCAAGACTGGGACTCTGAGACAATTCTCATCTTGTAATAGAAGGTAACATAATGCATAAATATCCAAATGGAAAAGCAGAGGATGAAACAACTATAATACTTAAATTTATCATGCAGGCATCTATGTCCTGCTGTAAAGATCAAGCTCTGCTCACTTTTATGCTGTTACTCCATTTTTCATTTTTTTTAAAACCTGGAATTCACTGTATTTTCAGTCACACCTTCACCTTGAGTGAGAATGCTAAAGTTTCACAGAGTTCCATTTTACAGATGTATCAATCTCTTGGAAAGCAGAGTTGAGTGCTGTTGATAATGTTACAGTTTTGTTGAACAAAACAGACATAGGAGCCAGATTTGCATGTAAAGATGATACAATTTAAATCTTTGTGGAGAGGTTCTCTCTCCTCTTTAATGTGTATGTATAGAACCAGCTATAATTGCAACATGATAGTAGCAACAATAGTGATAGTGTAACTCCAACATTGTTCCTAAAATCAGTGGGATAACCAGCTAATAGCCCCAGAGAGGCATGTGGGTCCTCTGGAGTGTGTGGCTCAGACTAGAGTTCATCTGATTGTGCCTGATAAGAGGCCTTTAAAATGAGACATTTGTTGCAGAAACATTCCCCACATTAATAGGTTTGTGCAGCACAGTGGAGGTGAGATTGGGGAGTAGGATGACTTCTCTGGCTCATGAAGGAGGCGTGTGGTAGAGAGGAGAATTTTTGGAGGTGATGCAGAACCTCACACAACTACTGCAGTGTGGATCACTATCATGTTAAAGTAGAGCAGTGCAAAGTCACTAAAATGTGTAACAGCACAACCTCACAACTGTACAAATTTGGGGAACTGGAAAACAATGGTGCTCAATACTACAAGTTGCTGATAACTCTCCTTGGCCAGAGGTGGTCATAGAATAGTCCCCTGGTGTCGTCAGCACAAAAGCCAATTTTTTGTTTTGAAATGCAGTTTGAACAGTGAAAATTCAAGACACTCCTATTCTAGTAAGATTTGTTTTGTTTCATTTGGTATACTTAGGAAGAAGCTACTTCTTTGGTGCTGAGAAGGAATATCGGGAATATTTACATTTGAATAATATTTAACTAGCAATGCTTAATACATTAACAATAAATCTTGGTTAGATTCTAAATTAAGTAGATTTGCATCTGAGTAGGTGAGATGAACAGGAGAGATTTTGTTGAAACATAAACAAGACAGAAATTTGTTCCAAAGTAATTTAGCCCAAAGCACGTAAACAGTAATGTTCAATAGTTTCCACCTCCAGAAACAGCTTTATGTGCCTTATTGCCTGCGTCATGCATATTGTTTCTTAGAAAGAAGCTGAAAAAGCTGCTGGTTTTTTTGTGCCTTTTTTTTTTTTNTAGAGTGTTGCTGAGCAAATTTACATGGGTACTACTCCAGTGCTTTTTTGGCCTTTCTAATAGATACGATGAGTGACTAACCCCTGGTGTTTTCAGAGTAATCACACATAGCTGGTAGCTTACAGGTGGTCAGGAAGGCATTTTATTTTATTTTTCTCCCTTTGTGTAACCCTTAGCACACATCATTGAACATACGTCTAGGTATATTGGACCAAAGAGACAAAAGATTTAAGCAGAGTTTATGTTCTTAAGAAATATCAGATTACAGCCATTCACAGGGGAATTCTGGGTAGCTAAATCATGTTGGGGATTTGTAATTTTGGCTCCCTACTGACTTGCTGTGAGGTGTCTTTAAGCTGAGCATGGATGCGGAATCAGAGTGTTCAGATACAAGGTGCTTCCCTGTTTTATTGCCTCCAGAATGATTTGCTTTGGACAAAGGGAAGATGGCCTCACTGCCTGTAAACTGAACCAGGGCTGCCTCTGGTCTGAAATATATATCTGTCTGAAAGCTCTTCTCCTGTGTCTTCTTGGGAATGGGGGAAGAGTTGCCATGCATTGCTTCACACCAGACACATCTGCTTGGGAAGTTCCTCACTGGTTTTCTGTTCTCTCTTTGTGGGGTGGTTTGCAGTGTGCCCTGGAGATGCGAGACTTCCCCTGGGCAGCAGGAGGCACGCGTCTAGAGAATGCTGGAGCTGCAGGAGGGAAGTGCCCAGTGCAAAAGCAGCGAGGAGCAAAGAGAAAAAAGGCAAGCAGGCAGCCAGCACTGAGAGAAGCGGGTGGCAGAAAGTGCTTCGACGCTGCCTCTGGCGGCACGCTCCCCAGAGGAACTTGACAAGAGCCCATCTGCGTGTGTGTGAGACTGTGAGCTCAGGATTTCTGTCAATGCATTCCAGTAACCCCAAAGTGAGGAACTCCCCGTCAGGCAACACACAGAGGTAAGGAGAAGGGCCTGCAGTCAGCTGCTCTGGGTTGGTGCATGTTGCCATCTGTGCTCTGCTGACGGATTAGCCCAAGGATTGGGGCAATGTAGCTTCCTGGTCCCTCTGTGCTCCCATCAGACCCACTGAGTTCCTGAGCAGTGGCTGCACAGTGCTGATGGTCTCCATGTTTGCAAGGCTCAGGATGAGCTGAAAGCTGTAAGCCCATGAGGTGTGGATTCTCCATTCCTTGTGCTCTCCTCCCTTCCACCAGGTGCCTGGATAGGCTGTAGGAGAGTAAACATGCTGTTTCTATCTTGTTTTTTTTCCTTCCTCCTTTTCTAATTATCTATTTCCCGAGGGGTAGTTTCCCGAGGGGCAGCAGAAGGTCTCTCTGTACTTTCACACAAAATGCTTTCTCCATATTATTGGCTTGAACAGCCTGGAGAACTGGTCAGCTGAGCACTGAGATCCTCTGTGTCAGTCACCTGCCAGTGCAGCAGGTCAGCATTTCTTCTCCACTAATTTGGAAGGGGAGGAATATGGAAGCAAAGCAGTGTCCAGAGACTAAGGATGGTTCTGATTGACAGCATTCTTGAGTTTGATTATTTACTCCTAGAGGTCATCTGGAGCTTAACAGTATTTCTGAGGGAATACTTCTGAGTCAGATGTCTGTCCAAAGGAAGGAACAACTTGTGTGAGTCCCACAGTGAGGATGCTAGCAAGTACTGCCTTTTGGAAGTGATAGTGATGATGGGAAAACACAATGCAGAAGATCCGATAACAATGGAGTAAGTGGAGGGTGAGGAGGGAAGGGGTGCCTAATATCTGTAGAACCCAGAGGAGCAAAATATTTTTAGGATGCAATTTGTTGGATAGAAGAGGAATTAAAGACTCTTGAGTCTCCTTTGGCAAATTGAGGAAGCTTCACTGCCCCATTTTGCAGGAGTGTTCTTGGAGATGGTATCCTTCTCTTTCCTTATTCAGGGGCAGGTTGTAGCTGGTTTAATTGTTTTCACGGTCAGAGGTTTGTGTTTCTCTGGCAGCTCGCCCCAATGTATGACGAATGCAGCAGTAATGCTGGGTTTTCCTTGTGCTCCCTGCAGAACTGGATAGGGAGGTACAAGGGAGGGGTGTGGGGGGGTCTGCTCTGATCAGAGCTGCAGCATGGTTGGGGTCCAGGAGAATGGTGAGGTGAACTTCATTGTGCCTTGTTTGTTTACTCTGAACTGGTCTTGGTGTGAGGCGCTTCTCTGTGCACATAGAAACCGTTGTCTGTATTGACAGAAGCACCAGAGGTGGGTCCCCATGTGACAGCAGTTTCTGGGATCTGGCAGGTCTGTGGTTTGCCCTGGTGCCTTCTTGAGCAATGAGATCCCATCTTGGATAATAACCCTTTCAGGGCATGTTCAAAAAAGCACCTGCATGACTCTAAGCTTGCAGGCATTTTTTATTTGTCAGCAATTGTCTTAGCTTGCAAAGGTGACAGTGGTTGTTTCTGCTTCACTCTAATCTGTTCCTACAGGGCTGAATTAATCAATGGTGTGATTTGTCACTTTTTCCTTTTCTTTCTTTTTTTTCTCTCTCTCCCCAGTAGCCCCAAATCAAAGCAGGAGGTGATGGTCCGTCCCCCTACAGTGATGTCCCCGTCTGGCAACCCTCAGCTGGATTCCAAATTTTCCAACCAAGGCAAACAAGGGGGCTCCACCAGCCAATCCCAGCCCTCTCCCTGTGACCCCAAAAGTGGAGGTCACACCCCTAAAGTGCTCCCTGGCCCGGGTGGGAGTATGGGGCTGAAGAATGGGGCTGGAAATGGTGCCAAGGGGAAGGGGAAGAGAGAAAGGAGCATTTCAGCAGACTCCTTTGAACAGAGGGAAGCTGGGACTCCTAATGATGACCCGGAAATCAAAGGTATGTCTGCTAGGATTCATGTGCAATCAGTCTGAATCTTCTGTGAGATGGAGAATTGCTATGCAAGTAGTAGTGAAATGTTTGTTTGTCTGGGGTTCTGTAAGTTCCAGCCAATGAAGTCTAAAGGTCTTGAAAGCAGGCGAAGAGGAGAGGTTGTCATAGCTGGCATTGGTAAATGTCTTGTTCACGCTCGGTTAGAGCCCAGACCTGACTCTGGTGGGAAAGTTCCTTTGTAACTCTTAAACTCCCCCCTTAAGAGGATTTAAAAGTACAAATGCAACCTGTTGGTCTCTTTCTGGTCTTTGGCCTTTCAGGAACTGTTCTGTTGTAACTGGGGTTTTAAACAATATGCAAGTCTGTTTTGTCAACACAGATACATAACCCATAGCACCCTGGCTGGTAACACAAGCCATAGAGTTGTGATTTCTGTGTTCTGTTCCTGGCTCCAATATTGCCTCTGTGAGGCAGTAAAAAACCACACTACATGTTCAGTTGTCCATCTTTGTTGTCCATTTTCTAGGTCACCTAGCTAAGGTGGCTGAGCAAAAAAAGGGTAAAATTTTGCAGGACTGTTTTCTTGAGGCAGATATATTTCTGTTTGTTCCTACATGTGCCCTTTTTTTTTTAACTACAGTACATTAAAGTGTAGTTTTCCTGCTTTTCTTTGTGGTCATTAGAGAATTCAAAGAGATCAGTTCTGGAAACTGCCACTTTCCATGGAAAGGGACAAGATGAGCTTTCTCCCAGTGTTGCTTAAAGGACAGCATGGCTTTGGAGGAAAGATGTGTGGTGTGATAGAGGATTGCCTTCGGTGGTGCTTGAGGAAGAAGCAGGAAATTTCAGAGGAGGAAAAGCTCTGATCAGTTTCCAGAAATGATTTCCAAAGAGCTTCCAAGATAGTGATTCTTTTCTTTTCCCCTTTGTCCCTTTCCAGACTGCAATTCTGCTGATCATGTGAAGTCTCAGGAGTCTCAGCACACACCACACTCCATGACTCCTTCAAATGCTTCAGCCCCAAGGTCTTCCACACCTTCCCACGGTCTGACTGCCACTTTGGAGCCAGCAAGCGGGCAGAAGACTCCATCCAAAGTGGTTTACGTCTTTTCTACTGAGATGGCCAACAAGTAAGTAGGTAGATGCTTGAATGTCTTCTGGGAGCAGGAATTATATTTGTGCTCATCTTTTAAGAGATTATCAAGGGCACTTTCTGCATCAAGTAGCAAAAAATCATTACTTGTTTTAGGGATGCTGAAGGGGCTGGAGTGGAGAATATCCCTACCTTTTTTCCTCTGAGAAGTAATTGTTTACTTCCCTGAGGTATGGGGATATTTTTTTCTGCAAATGCTGATGGATATTGTTTTGCAATCCATGCAATGAATAGCAGCCAGGATGGCTTAAACTGAGACATGAACCTTGAATGCTGATGAGTTTGTAGATGTAAGCATTTTTCTTTAGCTACTCATCTAGAGTGAAATGTGTGGTTAAGTCTTTCTCCCTTCTGCCAGCTGAAAGATAGAAGGGAAGCTAGTTAAGAAAAATTGATTTTTAGCTTCAACTGGATATGTGCATCTGCCTGTCTGTCTTTGCAGGGCTGCAGAAGCTGTGCTGAAGGGACAGGTGGAAACCATCGTGTCCTTTCATATCCAGAACATCTCAAACAGCAAGGCGGAACGAAACACTGTACCCTTGGTAGGGAACACGTGCATGGGGGTGGGAAGGGAAAATGGTAAATGTGCCTTTGTGTGATTCAGAGAGTTGGATGATTATTTACACTCTGAAATAAGTTTTAGAAAGTCAGGCAGTTTGTTGTTCAAACCTTCTGCTCATAAATGTCTTGGGTCATCCAAAGAAGACTTAGTCTTGCAATATTTGGGTAGTATATTTCCAATTCATTGCTCATGCAGAGCTAGCACAGAAGAAAGGGGTCCCTGCAGTAATGCCTTGAGCAAAGTAGGTTTCTGCATGGCCAAGAGGCTGCTCTGTAATTGCTGCATGAAAGCTACCCTTCCCCGCAAAGCCTGGGCTGGTGGGGTTGAGACTGGGCGTTTTGTTTTCTCTGCTGCTTATGTGACACGGCTGTAAGAAGAGCAAGTGACTGAGTGTGGCTTTTTCTTGCAGAACCCCCAGATCACTGCACTTCGGACTGAACCCAAGCCCCTGCCGCAGCCCCAGGCCCCTGCTGCCCAGGACCAGAACCCTCCCCAGAACGCCAAAATGCAGCCGACTCCACCCGTGTCAGCGCCAGTATCCAAACCCGCTGGCCCCCCGTGTCCTATAGATCAGGACAGTCCCAGCGTGGAAAGCAAAGTGATGTCTGTGGGCAGCCCTGCCAACTCTACCCCGTTGCAGACAGAAGGATTTGGGCAGAGTTCAACCCCCAATAATCGAGCAGTTAGCCCGGTTTCCCAAGGTAGCAATAGCTCTGCTGCGGACCCCAAAGGTCCTCCCCAGCAGGTGTCTGGTGGGGACCCCTCCAGTTTGGGTGAGAATCCTGATGGACTGTCACAGGAGCAGCTGGAGCACCGAGAGCGCTCGTTGCAGACCCTGAGAGACATCCAGCGCATGCTCTTCCCTGATGAGAAGGAGTTTGCGGGAGGGCAAAGTGGGGGGCCGCCCCCAAACGCTGGGGTGCTGGATGGTCCCCAAAAGAAACCTGAAGGGCCGATACAGGCTATGATGGCTCAATCCCAAAGTTTAGGCAAAGGGTCGGGGTCTCGGACAGATGGAGGGGCTCCATTTGGCCCTCAAGGACACAGGGACATGCCTTTTTCCCCAGATGAAATGGGGCCACCACCAATGAACTCCCAGTCAGGAGCCATAGGCCCAGACCACCTGGACCATATGACTCCTGAGCAGGTGGCCTGGCTCAAGCTGCAGCAGGAGTTTTACGAGGAGAAGAGAAGGAAGCAAGAGCAGGTGGTTGTGCAGCAGTGTTCCCTGCAGGACATGATGGTCCACCAGCACGGGCCTCGTGGGGTGGTCCGAGGTCCTCCCCCTCCCTACCAGATGACCCCTGGTGAGGGCTGGGGACCTGGGGGTCCAGAGCCCTTCCCTGAAGGCATGAACATGTCACACTCTCTGCCCCCCAGGGGCATGGCCCCTCATCCCAATGTGCCCGGGAGCCAGATGCGCCTACCTGGTTTTGCAGGTATGATGAACCCTGACATGGAAGGCCCCAATGTCCCGAATCCTGCCTCACGGCCTGGGCTTTCAGGAGTTAGTTGGCCAGATGATGTGCCAAAAATCCCAGATGGCCGAAACTTCCCTCCTGGTCAAGGTGTCTTCAGCGGCCCTGGCCGAGGGGAGCGTTTCCCCAATCCGCAGGGCCTGCCTGAAGAGCTCTATCAGCAGCAGCTGGCTGAGAAACAGATGGGCCTCCCTCCTGGTCTGAACATGGAAGGCATCAGGCCCGGCATGGAAATCAACAGAATGATGCCCTCCCAGAGACACATGGAGCCTGGGAACAACCCCATCTTCCCTCGCATGCCGGTAGAAGGACCGATGAGCCCCTCTAGGGGGGATTTCCCAAAAGGAATACCCCCACAAATGGCTTCTAGCAGGGAGCTAGAGTTCGGGATGGGCCCTGGCAGCATGAAGGGGGACATGGGCATGAATGTTAGCATGGGCTCCAACCCACCCCTGGTCCCTCAGAAGCTGAGGGAGGCAGGAGTCGGGCCAGAAGAGATGATGAAGCTGCGCCCTGGTGTCTCGGAGATGCTCTCCTCTCAGCAGAAAATGGTGCCGCTGCCGTTTGGGGAGCACCCGCAGCAGGAGTATGGCATGGGTCCCAGGCCTTTCCTTCCCATGTCTCAGGGCCCAGGAGTCGGTCTCCGGAATCTCAGAGAACAGATCGGGCCTGACCAAAGGACTAACAACCGGCTCAGCCACATGCCGCCACTACCTCTCAATCCCACCAGTAACCCGAATAGCCTCAACACTGCTCCCCCTGCGCAGCGCAGCCTCGGCCGCAAGCCCTTGGATATCTCTGCAGCTGGTCAGGTGCATTCGCCAGGAATCAACCCCCTGAAGTCCCCCACGATGCGCCAGGTCCAGTCTCCCATGATGGGGTCTCCCTCGGGGAACCTCAAGTCCCCTCAGACGCCCTCCCAGCTGGCAGGAATGCTCGCGGGCCCCACTGCCGCAGCTGCTGCTGCCTCCATTAAGTCCCCCCCTGTCTTGGGGTCTGCTGCTGCTTCTCCTGTCCACCTCAAGTCTCCGTCTCTCCCCGCACCTTCTCCTGGATGGACTTCATCTCCAAAGCCTCCTTTGCAGAGCCCTGGGATTCCCCCAAACCATAAGGCGTCTCTAACCATGTCTTCTCCAGCCATGCTGGGGAACGTGGAGTCGGGTGAGTGCTGCCTCTGCTAACCAGGTTTGGTGCTTTGGTTCGTGTTGGGTCATCCAAGATGTGTGCAGCAAGGGGAGGGACGAGTGCTCTCGCAGCAGGACAGGAGCTGGATGGCCCTTTCCCCATTTGAGGGGGCTGTAGCAGTGGAGGATAAGGGCTTTTCCTCCTCCTGTTGTATTTGTGGGTTTTCATCCTGCCTCCCACGTGTTGAGCTGAGGGCTGGTCACTCAGAGGATGTAAAAATGAAAGGATGGGGTCGAGAGGTGTGAAAAGATGTGGAAGGTTGATGGGAGAAGTCTCCTTGGAGGGGTCTTTGGCTGTTCTTCCATAGCTCATGGTCACTGTAGCTCAACAGAGAAGATCTCGTTGATATTGCTAAAGTGCTTTGGTATGAAAGGTTCCTACAAAGACATGCTGAGCACTTAACCAGCCATGTATCTAGACATGGGTAAGGAATGGTTGGTCCTTTCTAGGTTTACACTGCAGACAGGAAGTTGTGATTCAGTTGTTCGAGCATTTTGGAGTGATCTAACCACCGCTGTACATAACATTTGGTTGCATGCTGAGCTGTGCTGTGCCTGGGATCTCGGGGTCCAGGCGCTGGCACACCTCTGCCCTCACCTTCCCAAAGCTCACCCGCCCTTCAGTCCAGGCTTCCGTAGCCCTGGGCGGCCTTCCTGCCCGGGAAATTCTCCTGGCTGGGAAAGAGGAGCCCTTTGCCCACGTTGCCCTCTAGTGCTGCCGCGGGTAACAGCGGGGACCGGGGCGGGGACATGCCTATGGGGTCGGCAGCTTGGGAAAGCACCTCGGTGCTTTAGTCTGAGCCTTATGTAGTGCTTAATGAATGCTTTTACATGCAGCTCTTCCAAAGCATGGATCTTTCGGCATTGCAGGATTTTTATATTCCCTATTCTCCTTTCCTCTTTTGGTTGGGAGGGGCTGAGGAACGTGCAGTGAATTTTCAGTGAGAGTACATCTTTGGTTAAGCATCTTTCCTTCACTTTGGTCTGGGTGGCATGAAATTCATCAGTGAAGAACAAAGGAGATTGGAAGTGCAGTTAAGTTACTTCTAATTTTGTGAGAGCAAAGGATGACATTGAGCTAATAGGTGCAGAGAATGCTTCTTTCACTGGAATAAGCAGCTAATATTTCTATATGAAACATGAAATAAAATGTAAACAGGGAGTTTTACTTGTAGCTCCTGATGTAGCTTGTCAGAAACGTGCTCGCATGTCTCAGCATAATATCTGCTACAGCTTTCCTTGTGCTGCCTGTGTCTTTTTTGATTATAGATTTTGATTTTTATGGCTAGCTCTGGTACCTAAGTCTGTCTTCAATGTATGGAAATTGAATAGTAAGATTTTTCAGACTAAACTGATAATTCTTCATGTGGATTTGTGGAGACACAAGATAGTTCTAGTTAGAAGTGTTATCCAGTAGGATAACAGATGTTAATGAAGTTGACTGCATTAGTCATGTAAAGTCTTGCAATAAAAAAATTTCTAGTTTTTGAGGTTTCTAGGGGAAAAGAGTTAGATTTAAGGAAAACAGTAAGAAGGAGAAAAAATTAAACTCTGTTTTTCTTTTCTTTTTTTTTTTCCTAAGGTGGTCCACCTCCTTCCACAGTCAGCCAGTCTGCTCCTGTGACTCTCCCTGGAAATCTTCCCTCTAGCAGTCCTTACACAATGCCTCCAGAGCCAACCCTCTCCCAGAATCCCCTCTCCATTATGATGTCCAGGATGTCCAAATTTGCCATGCCCAGCTCTACACCGCTCTATCATGATGCCATCAAAACTGTGGCCAGCTCGGATGACGACTCCCCTCCAGCACGCTCCCCAAACTTGCCACCTATGAACAGCGTACCAGGTAAGAAAATCAAAGAAACATAAGCACAAGGTATCAGGCAATACAGTGAGGGTGATTTGATGGAAACCTCATCAAAATTCATTTTAACAATGGGAAAAAACTCGAGGAATATGTAGCCTTGGGTTGTTTTTGAGGAAGCAGTTGCAATTCTCTGAAATGTAGAGATGGTAATTCTCCTTGCAACTGTTCTTTTCTGTCCAGAAAGTGTGCGTTCTTCAGAAAGTGTTTAACATGGAAAACATTTGTGTATGGGAGAGATTTCCCCTCAGGTACACTGGAATTATTTGTGTGAATGAAGGCTGCTCAAGGGATTAAGGGTCAGACCTACATTGTGTTATCCAGAGCAAACTTTACCTCCCCTGCCTTAAGGCAGTGCCACAGAAACTTCACTGTTTTTTCAGGGGGTTTGTTTGGGGTTTTTTTTGACACTGAATCATCAAAAATATGAAAGTAGGCTGTAGCACCTCCACCCTATCGAATTAATCGTTGAAAAAGGGGATGAGTGGATGTTTCATGAGACTGGCAATTGGTAATGAATTCTTAATGAGTTTACCTGTAGCTTTGCCGTGCAGTTCACACAGTAATGATCAGAGTGGCTGAATATATCTGGGGGAAGCTGGCTAATTGAATAAGTTCATGATGGTAACTCATTAACCTCATTGATTGCTGCCTCTTAGTCTTACAAGGGTTACCTGATTTATCACTGCTGAGTTTTGAAAGGAGTTCCGGTCACTTCCCAGTGGACAAGTATCCATATGCTGATAATCTGTCACAGACATGTTTGTTACTGCCAGGGAGGTAGTAAAAGTATGGTTTGGATTGAGATCCTACTTGTGGAGCAGGCTTTAATCACTGCTTGATAGGGCAGTGACAAGCTTAGGGAGGCTGTTCTTCAGGTGACATCAAATTTCTGGTTAAAATAACAGTTTTCGGAGCCACTGCTGATGTTTTTTTTACTAGCACTGTTTTTTTGTGTCAGTGTGCAGACTTGGTAACCTTGCAGAAAGCTGTCTGATAGCTTTATTGATTATTACTGGCTGTTATCTAAATGGGATTCCTTATTTCTTCCCTAGGAATGGGCATTAATTCTCAGAATCCTCGAATTTCAGGTCCAAACCCAGTGGGTCCAATGCCAACCCTTAGCCCAATGGGAATGACCCAGCCTCTTTCCCATAACAACCAGATGCCCTCTCCAAATGCTATGGGACCCAATATACCTCCTCACGGGGTCCCCGTGGGACCCGGCCTGATGTCACACAACCCAATGATGGGGCATGGTTCCCAGGAGTCTCCAATGGTACCTCAAGGACGCCTGGGCTTCCCGCAGGGGTTCCCTCCCGTACAGTCCCCTCCACAGCAGGTGCCATTTCCACACAACGGGCCCAGCGGTGGACAAGGCAACTTCCCAGCGGGAATGGGCTTCCATGGAGAAGGACCTCTGGGGCGTCCTACCAACCTGCCCCAAAGTTCGACAGATCCAGCACTTTGCAAGACTGGAGGCCCTGGCGGTCCAGACTCCTTCACTGTTCTTGGAAACAACATGCCTTCGGTTTTCACTGATCCAGAGCTGCAGGAGGTGATCCGTCCTGGAGCCACGGGAATACCTGAGTTTGACCTGTCCAGGATTATCCCGTCGGAGAAGCCTAGCCAGACACTACAGTATTTCCCTCGTGGGGAGGTGCCAGGCCGCAAGCAGCCGCAGGGTCCCGGGCCTGGCTTCTCCCACATGCAGGGGATGATAGGAGAGCAGACCCCGAGGATGGGACTAACATTGCCCGGCATGGGGGGCCCCGGGCCGGTGGGAACTCCGGATATCCCTCTTGGCACGGCTCCGTCCATGCCCGGTCACAACCCGATGAGGCCGCCGGCCTTCCTGCAGCAGGGCATGATGGGGCCGCACCACCGCATGATGTCACCAGCACAGCCCGCCATGCCCGGCCAGCCCGCGCTCATGAGCAACCCCGTGGCCGCCGTGGGCATGATCCCGGGCAAGGACCGAGCCCCCGCCGGGCTGTACAGCCACCCGGGCCCCGTGGGGTCACCTGGGATGATGATGTCAATGCAGGGCATGATGGGACCCCAACAAAACATCATGATTCCTCCCCAGATGAGGCCCCGAGGTATGGCTGCTGATGTTGGCATGGGAGGATTTAGCCAAGGCCCTGGAAACCCAGGGAACATGATGTTTTAAGCTGCTACCATAAGACTGGATGTTCTGATCCTTGTCAAGATGAGATTCCAAGTCCTGAGGGCTTTTTTGGGAGCTTCAGGAGTACAGTTTGGCCATGCAATAGGTGAAAAGAGACCAGAGGACGCTTTGGGAAATCTCGAATGTATGGAATTACCTGAAAAAAAAAAATTCATTTTAACAGGTTGTTTTTTTTTTAAGATTTATTTTTTAAAAATTATTTTTGTGGACTTGGGTATCCCGTGACGGCACCTGCTTTGAGAATCTGTAGCTGTATTTTGAGAATTGCCATTTGTCACAAGTTGCACCATTCTCTGTATGTTTACGTCCTTCGGACTGGCTTCTCCCAGGACTCTCGGTTATTTTTGGGGTTTTTTGTGTACTGTACTATATTGTAAAAGGGATTTTAGCAGAGACTTTAGTCTTTGGGGTGAGAGGAGAATGGGATTCTAGGCTGTTTACTTTAGGTGGAGAATCCATCTTCAGAACTTCGGACTATTTTCCTTCAACTCCAATGTATAGAAAAACCAAACTACGACCTCAGAGCAGAGTATTAATGAAAAGCACAAAAAGGAACTTAAGTTCAGTGAGGGGAATCTTTTAAAAGAAATAAATAATAAGTTAAGGACATATTTTTCAAATTATGGCGTGCTGTCCAGCACCTTCTGTCTCTCCCTCCCACTCTTTATTAAATAGGCTTCTCTCTCTCTCCGTCCCCTTCTGTCTCCTCCTATGGCAGCTGCAATACATTGTGTTATTTTGGGGAGTAAATCTAGGAGAGCCTCTCCTCACGTGGGGACTCTTCCCACTTTTAGGAAGGGGCTGGACTTGGACACTGTTACATCCTACAGTAGTCTCTCTCACTGTTTCCTATTCTCCTTTTCTTAGAAACCCCAAGTGATTTTATTAATGTGGGAGTGGAACAGACACTAAAAGTTATCCAGGATTTTTTTTTGTGGTTATTTTTTTTTCCTCCCCAGCGTAAAACGTTCTGTGTAACCTCCATTAAATTTGGTACAAAACCACTCGCCAGGGCTGTGGTGTCAGAAAAATAAAATATATTGTTTCTTACAAAAATGAACTGTCTTATTTATCCAGTCCAGTTGTTTCTGTGTACATCAAACAGCTGGCCAGATGACTGTTTTCTCTTCCTTGTGATCACAGCCAGCCTAGAGGCCAGGTGGGGTAAACTTTGACAGCTCCTAAAAGTCTGGTCAATAGGCAGCTGCATGCTCCTTTTGAGGCAACTCTGTTAACTTAATCCTGAACTGAGCTTGTTTTCCCTTGGAGTGAGGTCTTATTTCAGAACACCCCAGGAACGATACTTACAGACTTCCTCAATTTGTTGAGGGTCAAGGAACGGATGAAACTTGTCTCTGTCACTTCCTCCCAGAGAGTGTTTGCAGCACTGCAAGATTCGTGGGTTTGAGCTCCCCCTGAGCAGCAGTGTCAGTCTGCTGAGGCACTGGGATTGTGTCCCTCTCTGGGGACTTTGGATTGGGTCAGGTCTCTGACTGCCAGTGCTGAGAGCCTGAGATGGTGGGGAACGGATGAACTTTAATAACAAAGGTGAGAGAGAAATTGTCAGTGAGCAGATTTTTATCAAGACAACCCTGCTGAGTAAATTGTTGCTTTGCCACAGTTCTCATCGATTGCTTCCTAATCCCCTGTCTTTTCAAACTTGCCTTTTGAGAGGATTTCAGCAAGGAGGTTTTATGGTCTTGCCTGTGAGGAGTGAAAAGCTGGATGACAAAACATGGATTGGGAGTTGAGCCCTGCTCCTGGAGAATACCAGCATGAGCCAGATGTGGATCTGTAGGCCAGGGTGTGGGCTCTGTGGCTGGCTGTTCTCTGGTCCCCCAGCACTGTATATGGAGTGTGTAATCTGTTCTTCCTTCCACTTACTGCTACTTGAAATTATTTCAATGAGTCGTTTCCTCAGAGGGCTGGCCATTAGTGTGAAAATTCATGTGGAGAACTGAGTATTTTTAACATGCTTGTGTGTGAGAATTTTTTAGAGTTAACTGATCCTTAACAGGTGGAAAAAGAATTCCTCTTGGTGGCTGATTTACTAAACTTTTGTTGCTGGTGTTATAAAATGAGTGAAGCCATGCACCGTTGGAGGCACGCAAGCCTCAGAGCCTTCTGTTGTCTGCTTCCAAATTCACCTTTGTGCTGTCATGCAAATTTACGATGATTTTGGGTGAGAATTACTCTTTTGACAAAGTGTAGGATGTCTGTTGTGGTGCTTCCCTCTGACAAGACAGGCATCGTGCCTGAAGCACGGGCTTGTCAAGATTTTAGAAAGAGCTGACAATGACACAGTAAGTGTTATTTCTGTAGAGCGGAATTACCTCTTCTTTAAGTGGTTGCACAGCTCCCTTTTGAGGACCTTGCATGGGAATTGTCACAATGCAACCTTTTTAAGTGTTGCCACTTCTGCCATCACTCCTGACTGTTTTTACCGCGTTAAACAAAGCAAAGTTCTTGACGTAGAAATAAGCCGGAGGTTTTGGGGTTTTTTTAACTGTTTCTCAGTGCCTCCTATGCCTGTAGAAATTTTGAATAGCAAAGGACTTGAGGTGGCTGTGACTTATTCTAGGGAAATTATCATAGGGAATTCACTGTTTCAAAGCCACTGAACAGTGAGAGGATACATTTTAAACATGCTGTATAATTAAAGTTTCTTCTGTGTCTGTCTAACTTGCGATGCTGGCATTTGGTATCTTAATGAGATTTTTCCTACAGAAAAAGAAGAGGATGGGGATTCTCCTGAGTCCGCATAGGTGCACTTAACCTCAGTGTTTGCACCAGCGGGTGGATGAGAATTGCTAAGGTCTTAGCTGGCTCCAGCCTTGAAAATGACTCCATAGATGTGCATAGATGAACTTCTTTGTTTTGCTCTGATTCTACTGCTTCCCTTTTTGCTTTGCAAATGGAAAAGCTTTCTAGCTGTCAGCCTTGCAGATTCACCTGAGGATCTGTAAGTCAGGCTCTGCTCCCTCCTGCTTATCAATAGTAACTGTGACTCAGCTTTGGTAGTCATGGTACAGTTGAAGATGGAAAGTGGGTTGCCATTTTTAGTTTTCTTCCCCTCCCCCCCCTTTTTTTTTAAGCTTTCAAATCATCCTCCTCCACCTTTGTTTGAAAGAATGAAATAGACTTTATTCATACATGCTTGGCTGCTCTTCCTCTCTAGTAACATGGGAGGAAACAGTCTGCTGTTCAAATTATCTCATCCCAGATGGCTGCGCAGCCGGAGTGTGGAGAGACTTAAAAGGTAAACCCAGCAGATGGTGAACTTCTGAAACGCGAAGTAATGTGCCTGCTAAATCAAAAGTTTAAAATATTTGAAATCTGTTTGTTTTAAATTAGTAGTCTTGCAATCAGGTCATCTGTGAAGTACCCTAGCAGTTCTAAGCACCGTCCAAATAAACTTGAGATTTGTACCTGTATCATGGGCTAGCTAATGTACCAAAGAAGATGACAGCAAGGAGCCAGCCTTAGGAGTTTAGTGCTGACCTCCAGCCTTAGGAGTTTAGTGCTGACCTCGTAGTGGGGTCTAATGGGTCACATTTCAGAAGACAGATCAGTGTGTGGAGATCTGATCTGCATCAGTCTTGGCTGGGATTTGAATGCTGGTAGTGCTTCCGGTGCAATACATATATCCTGACTCAAAGTAGATGTGGGTGGCCAAATCTTCCTGAGGGTAAGCTGAAATGCAACATTTTTTGTCCCCCCAGAGTGCTGAGACATTTACAAATATGGTATATGCAGGGCTTAATTTTGTGGTGCTTGGTGTGCTCTCTGCTATGCTGGTTTTCACTCGTGGCAGGACAGGCTACATTTTATTGGTGGTGTCCTTCTGCACTCACAGTGGTGAATGCTTTCCTCGTGCAGCCTCGCCAGGCTGTGGGCTGAAACCTGTTCTCTAATGTGACACTTCCCAAGGAAAAATGATCTGTGTTTGATATAGGTCTGTATTTAGTAGAGCGTACTTCACTGTGACAATTGGTAGTAATTCTTAACCTAAAAATGGTTAATGACACAGGAAAAAAAGTGATGCTGTTTTGTCTGGGATACTGGGAAATTGTTGATTTCTGGGAACTTTTATTCCACATTCTCAGAAATGCCTCAGCTCTTCCATGCTGTGTTTGCAATTCAGTAGCTCCCACTTACCTGTGTCCTTTGGTATTAAAACTCTTCCACTGTCCAACCAATCCTCTTCTGAATGGTTCATTTACACTAGCTGTGGTCAGAAATAACTCCTCCTTCATCCTGTGGGCCACAACTACCATGGAAGTGCTCAGTGGGATGGACCAATGCATGGTCCAACCACTTCCACCCTGAGGGGAAGGGTGAGGCTAGAACAGGGCAGAGGGGGCACTGCAGAAACCCTGCAAGAGACAATGAAGTAACCTGTTCCCAGTGGTGCCTTCCTCCTAGCCCCTGCCAAGAAGCTGGCCTGCATTTCTGAGCTCTTCTGCTGTTACTGCAATGTGTGTTACTCTGCCTAGAGTGATAGGAGGATTTTAACTCTCTGAAAGCAGTGCCCTTTAACAATCTTACCTGCTCTGGAACAACTTGCACTGCCGAGTGCTCTGGGTTGTGGCTGTGTTGCAATTTTTAACCTGGTTGCTGGTCAGTTTTGGGATGCTTCTAGTTATTATTTAAGGGTAGGTATGTGAATTCCCCGTTGTATGGCCAAAGCTTCTGATGCCTTTTTCGAAGCATTCCATGCCTCACAAATAACTTGTAATCGTAGACCTAATATTTTCATCACTGTTCCCCAAATACTTGAAACTGTGTGTGAGAGAGAGCTTGATTAGAGTAGAACACACTGTTCTTAAGCAGGGGTAGGCATTGATTTTTATATAATGGCATTATGGTTTTAGGCTGTATAAAAATTTGATGGAAAATAACAATGTTTTGTTTGCTTTTTTGACAGCTCCTAATAGCAGTTCAGAGAGACCTCCAGCAATGTATTTAGTATTCAAATTATTCTGTTCACTGTGCGTGGTGTCAACATGTAATTGTGGTGGGGGTGGGCTAATAAAAGAGTAGAGGTAAATCCAGCCCATTCTTCTCAGGGAAAAGGTGCTGTAGTGCCTCCATCACATACCTGTCAATGACTTACATTAAGTGATTTTTTCACTAAGCAAGAAGGGGTAACACAGACCCAAAATTGCAGGGCCATTTTAATAAATGGTCCCCGTATTTTAACCTTTGCCTATCCCAAAGAAAGTACGGACCACATTTTATTTACTGATTGAAAAGTGGAGACCTTTTTCAATGAAATAGTGAGACTGAGTCCACCCTCAGCAACCTTGTAGAGGACGTGAAGTCAGGTGGTACAGTTGACACAACAGAAGGACCTGGACAGGGGGTTGGAACTATATGATCTCTAAGGTCCTTTCCAACCCAAACCATTCCATGGTTCTATGACTTTGGCAACATAGTGATTCCTAGTACTGTCTTACAGAAAACTCTCATCTCAGCCAGACGTACTGCTACTGGCTGGTGTTGTATTCCTCTTTCAGCAAGTGCAAAATAGATCACTGCTGCCCAAAGCTGAAGTGGATAGCAGCTCCCCAGACTTCCTTGTTTAAAGCACATTAAGCAGAGTTCACCAAGATTGTGTGTTCTTGTACTTGGCCCACTGTGGTTGTTCTGCATGTTCACGGCAGAATTTCCATAATTAGAGGAATGCGGGGAAGAGGTTTGGAGGCTTTCTGTCCCTTTGGAGATGTTTTCTGTGCACAGAAATGCACGCAAGAAGATGGGGTAGCTAAATGCTATGCAATTAGGGGGGCTCATCTGTCTGGAGAGAGCAACCCTCCAACATGCCAAAAGAAAGGGTAAGGCACAATGGCTTCTGCAGTTTACCAAACATAAAATCAATGTTATGTCAAAGCTTTCAAGTCTGGTAGCACAGAGCAAGCTTGGCTTCATCCCATAGTCCCAGCATATGAGGAAGAGGTATGTTTCGTCTCGCATTCCAAATGCAGAGGGGCAGTTTTAATGGTCTGTTCTCTACCTTGCTGTTTTCAGCCTCTGCCTGCTTTTGTGTGGCCACCTCAGAAGTAAACTTGAGCCGTTCTGTCACGTGGCTTCTTTCAGCTTGCTGCTAACAGTGTTAAGTGACACTGTGCCACCCTGTGTCTGGTAGGAAAATGTCCCCTCATCTAAAATACCTTTGCAACAGAGAAGGCTGGCAAGGACATGGAGAAAAATAGTCAAAGATTGTGACAATAAACTAGTTTTAATTTAAGACAGCTAAATCATGAGTTAATTCGCTGATTCCTGTCCGTTTGGGAGCACAGGTTACTGTACTCCTCTGGACTGACTGAGTACTGAGAAAGAACTTCCAGAAATTGTTCGAGTGGGCAGAGACCTTCTTTACAGCCTTTCACCACTTGCTCCTGCAAGGCAAAGAGACAAAATCACACCTATTGTGCACCACCAAAGCCCTTTTTCGCTGCGTGGTGAAACCAAAAGCCCAAGATTTGTAGGCAGGACTTCCCATGGGATCTCACCTCTCCACGGTAAGAGACACGCACAAACCACTCCTCGGAGCGCCGGTGCTGATACAGTTCCAGGATCACATCTGCAGCATACGGTGGCCACTTGTGATCAAAGGTGCCCAGTGCCAGCAGGAGAGGAATAAGAGTAGAGTCATGAGCAGCATAGAGGAAGAGCTTTCTGGAAAAGAAAAGAAGGGAAAAAAGAAAACCAGACCTAGAATGTCAGCTGTGTTCCTCCATGGATAGGCAGCAGCACTCATGGTTCTTCCAGCAGGTGAGCACTCCTTTTTATCCCACACATTCAATGTCTTTCTGAACCAGTTTTTCACACTGACATCAAGTTAGAATTTATAACGATTAGAGGAAGAGTTCTGTGCTGTACCTGGCCTTTTCAGCTGGATTTGAGGGATTTACTGCTGCTTTAATGTTCTTCTGTAAGGCATTGAACAGGAGGCCAATATTCATCTGAAGAACTTCTCTAGAAAAGAAGCAGAAATAAATTTACTGGTTTTAAAACTTTCAAATAATGACACATGAAAGCCTGAGAACCTGCTTTTCTCTTATGATTTGATAACCTGCATTGAGTGTAGCTAAGAACTATTAAATGCAATTAATACAGCCAGTTTTTAGTTCAGCTGTTGCGTAGTCACCACTCTAATGTGATTGCAGACTGGGAAGGGAGAGGAGTTAACAAGCAGTCTCATGAGGTGTGGCCATGTAAATGAAAATCTAGAAACTCTGATTGGTCTCTGAGCTATTTTGTTTCCCAGATAGGATTTCTGAGTGCACGGGTTTCAGCTAGGGAAGATGACGGCTGCAAAACAGCAGCTGAAGTGGTTGGGGTCTTTGGAGAGGAGGGGCAGGATTCAAGAAAGTGGTGGCTGTATTTAAAAATCAGTTTTTATCCTATTGAACAAAGAGTTGATCTTTATACAATTTCTGGTGGGAAAAGACTCCCTCTACCCGATGAATATGTCAGAGAAATGGAAGATGAGTATGACTAAGTCTCCTGGGCGTTGTGGGAATGCGGTAAACGAGTCTTTCACTACCTGAGATCTCTAATACCTGGTAAAGAAAAAACAGTCCTGTACCACCACCTGAAAAAAGCTGGTGAATGTGGCAGCTGCAAACGAATCTGAAAGGAAAATGACTGCTAGGCTAGCAACTCAGCCAGCCTCTACAAACAACTGTGGAGGAGGTAATTAGCTGCACGTAGCAGCAGATTCTCTTTGCAAGTAGTTACATGTGTGCAGGACCTGGCATCACCTTTTCCGCCAGCACCAGCACTTCTCAGCCGAGCTGTGCAGGTGCCATCCCTGGGATAAACTTCCCAGGCTGGAATTGGAACTGTACTTGTGCAACTGCAAGGGCAGCCTCAGGGCGTGGGCTGGAAGCATCTCCTCTTCTCTTCTGCTTTTGCGACTGGTTCACTGCAACTCCTGAGGCAACTGAGGCCTTCACTGCCCACCTCAGTGGCTTCCTGCTGCTCCTGAGAGACCACCCTCTCCATGAGGATCAACAAAACAGGGTGTGAGCCCATATCCTGGTCTCCTCAGTGTGCACTCCTTTTCCTAGCTCATGATACTGACTCAAGGCACTGAACTTTACACTGAGATGGTTGAGGCACAAACCTCCTGAGTGGGCTCTGGTGGGGGGAATGCAGCACATGGGAAAGCACTTTGGTCTGCTGAAGTAAGCTGGAATAGCACATCCACCCCTGGTAAGACAGCCCCTGAGGCCAGATGCATGGACACAGGCAATCACCTGGAACTGTCTTCCAGAAGGAAAAGCATGGAGTCAACAGATCGGCGCTCCACTGTCTGCTGGAAGCTCTTCAGCACAGGGCAGCTTGGCAAATTGTGCACCTGGAAGGAGAAGATGTAAGAGTGATAGGGTCTGACCCTTTCTGAACCCAGCCTGAAGACACATGGATGAGTGCCCACAGAAAACAGCTGCTCATGTCACACCATTTGTACTACAGTATTGTACTATGATATTCATGTGAGGATTTTTAGGATGGTTTTAAACACAGAGACTTGCTCTGTTTACCAAAAGGACTGTGATATTCATGTGAGGACTTTTAGGGTGGTTTTAAACATACAGACTTGCTCTGTGCACCAAAAGGATGGATGTATGTTCTTTGGGATGCAATTCTACGGGGAGTGGAACACACCAAGCCATTCAGCTGACAGACAGACCGGTTATCATTAGCGCCAGCAAGAAAGGGGTACGAAGGAGGGGTACAAATGTGCCCAACTTCCTTCCAGGAGCAGAAGCAGTCTGGCTCACAGGTAGTGTGCTGGAACTGGGATTAAGATAACTGTTAGGTGCTGAGTGCCAAAAAAGGGAAAGCACTTTGTAATGGGTAATCAAGGCCCAACGCCTCTCTTAGCTCTACGTTACACTTGAAAGAAATGCGGGATTTCAAGGTAAGAACAAAAATACTGGAGATGATCCAGCCTACAGCAAAGCTGACCCCACATCTTGCTTTTTCAAAAGGCCATGCTATTTCTATAAACATTCTGGATTGCAAGGAAAGGTACTGGAGTGAAGATTAGTATCTGTGGGTGTTGGCACTCTGTGATTTCCTCCATGTGCATGGTAAGGGGACGTTTCTTTCTGAGACACTGCAGCAGAACGGCTCAGCTCACCTGCTCAGCAAAAATGTTATCGAGGAGGACAAAAAAATCCACAGACTCATCACCATCAATACCCATCCTCTTCTTGATTTTTTTCAAGTCATCCGAGATACCTGGCTGATGCACAGCATTCTTCATCCTATCCCTGTAAAGGAATTAAGAAAACAAAAAATTTTTCACACACCGGGCTTTCTATCTTTTGTTCTTCTCGTGACCCAGCCCAGTTGTCCCACATCAGTGAGGGGTAGAAGAGAAGCACTGTAGCATACTGAGGAATTCCTGATGTTGGGAGTCTGAGCTGCGGAAAGGACAGATGCAGTATCCAGATCTCAAGGATCAGAGCTGGCTCTCTTCTCTCACAGAGGAGGGAGGAAAAACTAGGATGAGATGTGAACACCCCAGAAGTGGTTCCCATAAGCAAGGGCTGTGTATCAGCTAACAGATCTGGTCATACTGGAACAGTACAGGTCTATGTCTTCAGGGAGTAGCCTTTAACTGCCTCATGAAAGAAGAAAGGGTAGAAGCTTTGAACTGATTGCTGTATGGTGTGGGAAAAGGGAAACACCTAGATACTCGCTTATAGCTTAAATCCACCTTTTGCTTTATTAGAAGCCATTTGCATCTTTATGCTGCTTTAAGTTTTGTTTTAAAAACTTTAGCTGAGAATATCCATGCTGGCCATGTACTTCTGAGGTATCCTGCAAGCTGAGGCAGTGCTTACTGCAGCTCAAAGTCTACCTTGACATGGTCACAAAAGGTGCAGTTGGGAGCAGAAGACCCTGCAGTTTTCTCCCTTTTTGGACAGGTGATGTTACTCAAGGAGGCGGAATATGCTGCTTCTAGGGGCTGTCACCTCACCACTGTCTAGATCAATGCTTTGCCTGCAGTGTCAAGCATTGCACAGTGAGCTTTTGCAAGTGAATTCTGACAACTCTAGAATTTTGGACAAAAATATGCTAATGTACAATCCAGCCAAACTGTAATATATCCGCCTCTCTTTTCCATTTTCCACCCTGTGCCCAAATCTGGCACAGGCATTTCAGAGTACTTGACTCTGCAAACATGAGTGTTCTATGTAGGATGTTCCTTATTTTACTTCATTAGTCTTCATTAAATGTGTCAAGGCTGAGTATATTTCAGTTTCTTCAAGGTATGAATGTGACGGGAATGTTGAAATAAGCCCCAAACCAGAAGCTGAATATAAAAAGGAGGCCCAATATGTTCACACTTGAAAGGCTTGTTAAGGGATGTAGATGACATTAATTCTGCCCTGCAGCAATGCCACAGACTAGCTGTACATTAGCTAGTAATGAGTGTTTGCTAGACACAGACTAAATTAAATTGGTCTTTCAAGGGAAAGTCTCTATTTTATTTTCTTCTGCTGCCACTGCCTGGTGTATAATTCCACTTACCAAGTATTTTATATAACTAGCTAACCATTCCCAAAGAACAGTAAGTGGCAGGGGAAGAAATTGGGAAATGGGAAGAAAACGTGCTGTTGTAAATTACTACTGCTGAAGTGAAACAGCAGTGAAATCATACGGGGAGATATTGCTAGCAATTACCTGGTCAAGTATTTCAGGCGCTGGCAGTTGTGGTAATTGGGGTAGAGCATTTCAGAGCTTGCTTCATCGGTGACAATGACAACAGATCCTGTGGAACACGAAGGAAGTTTCTGTGATCAGTAGTGCATCTGTGTTTCTTTAGTTTCTTTACACTGCTTTAATCACTCCTGCAGTTTTTGTGCTCAAGTCCAGTGTTATCAACAAGCAATTCCCCCCGAGCTATCACCTGCAACACAAGCCACTGTACTTGTTTCTGTGCATTTATTTCCACAGGGATGACTGCTGGGCACCTTGTAAAGCTTCCTAGTTGTGTGTTCATTTTTCTTAGGGTTTGTATGTGCCAAAAATTAGTCTCTGTGTCATGAAGTGTAAGGAGCTCTGGCAAGTCACTTCTACTTGCTCGTGGAACTGAATATGGAAGGAGCAGATGTGAGATCTTTAAAATGCAGAGCATATTTTTAGAACATACAAGTAGTTACCAACTGCAGGACACAGGTGAAAGTGAGTCCAGACACTGAACTTGTATCCAAGATACTTGGGTTTCTCTGAGAAACCTTTGTCAGATGTGTGAACTTTTTGCCTTCTTGATTCTGAAGAGGGTTAACACTAACCACCTCAGCAGGTCTGAAAGAGCAGCAGAAAGATACACAAAGAGAGGGAACGGGTGACAAGCTGGTAAAGAATCTACATGACCAGGAGAAGTGGGGAAGGGGGCCAAGTGCAAAGAACCAGGGAAGAAGTAACAACTCGGAGCCAGAGAGAGTTAGGATGTGGAAGGTGTGTGCATCTAGGGAAGACTGAGCAAGGACAGGCACTATTCAGAAGTCTCCCCAACCTTCTTTCTGCTGTTGGTACAGCCCAGCTAGCAGGCACCGTGTGGACTCCAGATTCCGGAAAATATTAGTGGAACGGATGCTGAAAGAGAGAAAGCAGTTTGTGAGGTAGCACTTTCTCCTTCAAGTTGACATGGCTGCAGCTGGGGAGGTCTTGCTGGAACTGAGGGTTCTGCTTCCACTGTGGCTTTGGAAACCTGTGGTGGGACTCATCTTTTGTCACTACTTAGGTAGTGACAAAATATCTTAGGTAGACACCTGTAATCTGAACTGCCTGTCAGAGATAGTGGAGATAACAAACTGGCACTTCTCTGGTGTGATTTTTTATCTCATCCTAAGACAGATGCTCTCAGCATTTCTGATGTGAGCAGCAGGGGTTGCTTCATCCCACTGAACTTCAGCT
This sequence comes from Pachycephala philippinensis, assembly GCA_013397055.1. Classification (NCBI taxonomy): domain Eukaryota; kingdom Metazoa; phylum Chordata; class Aves; order Passeriformes; genus Pachycephala; species Pachycephala philippinensis. The sequence goes on from VWZT01004148.1 coordinate 125,868, forward strand.
GTTTACAGTGAGTTAAAGTGTGCTCCAGAAATGCTTGTTTCTCTTCGCTCACCACAAAAGTGCATAACAGCACCGCCAGTGGCTCAGCCTAGGTGAGATGAATCTGTCCCTGGCATCACTCAGGACTGCTGGGCAATTGGATGCTTTGTGTTACAAGTGAGTTCTAGTGCCAGGCTGAGCAAAGATGAAGGCCCAGGGGCCAGGCAGTTTGCTGAGGGGTGGAGAAGGGTATGCTAGTCAGAGTTTCCCTAGCACAAGGCTACGTGTTAGGAGGCAGGAAGAAAGGGAAGGTCCAGGAGGGAGCTGAGAGACTCACAAGACCTCAGCAGGCTTAAATGTTGGTGAAAGAAACTTGGCTTCTTCCACGTAGCTTTTCCTCAGCCTTTCCCCCAGGGCGAATGTCTGCTGCATCCCCACTGTTGTCAGCTGTCCTGCGACTACACCACCCTGAGAGCAAAGAAAAGGAGAGGTGGCCAGAGGACCATGGAAATAAAAAAGTCTACAGAGGAAAGAGGAACTCACCAGGAAACACAGGCTCACCTTGAATACAGTCTTTTTGTATTCCTCATCCAAGCGTGAGTGGGGTTGAGGTCCTCCATTTAGGTCTGTCACCACGTAATCAAACTTAGTCTTAGCAGGTACATCTAAAAGAGTGGGACGCCATTCCACCTGTTTCAAAACAAACAAACAAACAGTGTTTCAGTGGAAAACTTTCATGGGCATTAAACCAAGGACTTTTAAGAGCATTAAACTAATGCTAGAGTATTACACAACATGGAGATAAAGAGATCTCTTCACACAGCTCATAGAGAAATGAGAGCAGTGCTGCTCTCTGGATTTGCAGATCTGATGTGCAGGAAATGCAGTACTAGCTTTCCTCCACTTACAGGAGAAGAATCTGTAGGAAATCACAATTGCTACTCTTTGTTACACACTGAAAAGCTGCTGTAGGAAACTACCTGAGCTAACCCCTGCCGGCTCCCCAGGCCCCCTCAGTGGAAGCTGGGGGAGCTGGATCAATCATGGTAACACTGAGGCAGGAGCCACATGTTTGCTGAGCACCAGCTGCAAGGTGCAGAACTTGGCCTTGGAGCAAAGTCCATGGGCACAGCAGCCCCGGGATGCCCATCCCTGCATCCTGCCCCTGAGGGCTCCCTGCAGTTGCAGCAATTGTTCCCTCCTCTGTCACCTGTCGAACTAACATGCTATTGCCGTTCCACTTTAGAGAATCACAGAACTAATTAGGTTGGAAAAGACCTCTGAGATCATCAAGTCCAACCTGTGACTGAACACCACCATGTCAACCAGACCACAGTGCCACATCCAGTCTTTCCTTAAACACCTCCAGGGTCGGTGACTCCAACACCTCTCCAAGCACCCCATTCCAATGTCCAATCATCCCCTCTGTGAAGAAATCCCTCTGAATGTCCAACCTCAAGCTCCCGTGGCACAGATTAAAGACTGTATCCTCTCATCCTGCCACTTGTTCCCTGGGAGAAAAGCCTGACCCCCACCTGGCTACAACCCCCTTTCAAGAAGCTGTAGAGAGTGATAAGGTCACCCGTGAGCCTCCTCTTCTCCAGACGAAAGACCCCCAGCTCCCTCAGCAGCTTCTCCTAACACTTGTGCTCCAGACTGTTCCCCAGCTCCGTGGCCTTTCTCTGGACTCACTCCACCCGCTCAATGTCATTCCTGAATTGAGGGACCCAGAGCTGGACAGGGATGATCGCTGTCCTGGTCCTGCTGGCCACACCATTGCTATGCAGGCCAGGATGCCATTGGCGTCCTTGGCCACGCGGGCACACTCTGCCTCATGTTCAGTCGCTGTCACCAGCATCCCCAGGCCTTTTTCCACTGGGCAGCTTTCCAGCCGCTCTTACCCAAACCCATAGCACGGCATGGGGGTGCAAGCTCCCAAATTCCCACGCTCTCCCCTCGGGAATTACTCTCGGTATCGCCTCGGGAAGGGGAATAAACGCCAAACCATCAGCAGCAAGGCAGGAGCACAGGCTGCTCGGCCGCCGGCTCGGGATCGGGCACCCCCCGCACCNNNNCCGCACCGCCCCTATCCCGTCCCGTCCCGTCCCGTCCCGTCCCACGCCGTGCTCACCGGCGATGCCCCCGGCAGCGGCCGCAGCGGGGTGCGCGCCCCGTGCCGGTACACGACCTGCACCAGCCTCAGCTCCAGCTCCCGCTGCCGCCCGCCCGCGCCGCCGTCCCGCCCGGCCGCGGCCGCCCTTCGCCGCTGCGCCCAGGCGGCCAGGCCG
>VWZT01004148.1:128166-205182 GCA_013397055.1 Pachycephala philippinensis
GGCGGCGCCCCCGCCCCGATGGGGACACGGCCGTCACCCGGAGCCCGGCGGCGGTCCTGTGCCTCTGCTCACCGGCTTTATTTAGTTCTCTTCCCTGGGGGACTCACCGGGCGCGAGTGTGCACAGTAATCCCGGGTAGCGTTCCAGGCTGGGGGAAGAGTGGCNACTTGGAAAAAGGCATTAAGGGGCTGGCGCGAGTCCAGAGAAGGGAGTGGAGCTGGGGAAGGGTCTGGAGCACAAGTGTGATGAGAAGCCTCTGAGGGAGCTGGGGGTGCTCAGCCTGGAGAAAAGGAGGGGAGGACCTTATTGCTCTCTACAACTCCCTGAAAGGAGCCAAGTGGGGTTTGGCCTCTTCTCCCAGGGTGAGATGAGCTCACTGACAGGACAAGAGGACACGGCCTCAAGTTGTGCCAGTGAGGTTCAGGTTGGACATTCAGAGGGATTTCATCAGAGGAATTTCTTCACAGAAGGGGTGGTTAGATATTGGAATGAGCTGCCTGGGGAGGTGTTGGAGTCACCTTCCCCAGAGGTGTTCAGGGAGCAAGGGTGAAGGAGAAAGAGGAGGGAGAGGATGGTGACCTGCACAAAGGCCAGAGGGAGGAGCCGCTGCAAGTGGTGAGAGGCTGGCACAGACACCAGGATGTGCAGAGGGGGAATTTTGGTCATCTCCTCGTGTCTCTCAAAGCAGTTCTGAAAGGGTTATCTCAGTTTTCTGAGCTTAGAGGATGTAAAACACAGAGGCACAAAAAGAACAGAGAGAGAAGGGGGAAAAATATTTCAGAAGCCAAGAAAATAACAAATTAAGGAATCAAGCCTAAATCTTGTGTTGCAAGAGAGCAGTGGGTCAAGAATGCTGAGGGGAGAGGGAACAGGAAAAGGTAGATAAGAGGGGGAGGGAGGGAAGGCGGAAGAGAGATAGAGGTGAGCAAGAAGAGAGGCTCACAGTGAATTTATTTGTATTTCCATTCAAATGTTACCTTGGAAGAAAACCCCAGTTCCTGTGAAGTTGTGAAGACTGGGACTGCACCATCCCTCCTGGGTGGCCCCGGCTGCTGCCAAGCAGCATTACTGGGTGAGATATATTTTAGAATACACAGCAGGTGTGTGCAATTAGAGGAGAGATCTCCAAAATAGCAGGCGGCTGTCAATTTTTTAGCAAATGGTGTTGCCTTGTTTTTTTTTCCTTCGTCCAACTGTGTAGAAATTTATTCTAAGATGCACCATCTATACAGAAACATTTTCAAAGGAGATGTTATTTTTACCCTTCTGTTGCTTTTTGTGACCAGACGAGGAGCAGAAGGCTAATCCAATGGCCACCAGGGGTGAGGTTTTTTCCAGTGAAGGAAAGTAATGAGCTCTAATAAACAAGCAAGTTTCAGGAAACTTTCCACTCTGACAGCAGAGGGCAAATTTCCTCCTGGTTGGAATTTGACCAAATTGCAATGATTGCTATCTTTGCGAAATATTACCATTGCTGTCATTTGCCTTTTACAGAGCTTCAAAAATGTATCACGCCTTAGAACACTCTGGCTTGATAAGTTTGCATTTACATCCTCCTTTTTTTGAAGAGGAAACTGAGTCATAGTGAGCTTTGTAGTTTGACCAAGTCACACAGTCGTTGTGTGGCTGATACATTGAAAAGGTGTGAGGCCAATTACAACGATTAGATTTTTTTTGTTCCACAATGTGGATTGAAATTAAATAGTGCTTTATAAATACCCACAAAATAAACAATTTATCCTAATGAGTTTGTGTGTTTTATTGGTTTTTGGACTAAGTGAACTACCTTGTCACTGAACAAAGGTAAAGGATGGCCAGGTTGGATGGGGCTCTGAGCAACCTGGTCTAGTTGAAGGTGTCCCTGCCTGTGGGGGATTTGGAACTTGGTGATCTTCAAGGTCCCCTTCCAACCCAAACCATTCTATGATTCCATCATTCTATGGAAGGGCTATAGCTCTTTGTGGTGTAAATCAGAGATTTGCCATAAAATGTGTGTATGGTAGAGGCTCAAATAGCATTTGGATGCCCCTGAGGGAGGTGGGGTTTTTTCCCCCTGACTGGTAGGGATCAGAAAATAGATGTGTTGGCTTGACTTCTTTGGTTCCTTTCCCAAGTGCTTTTTGCTCAGCAAGGAGAGTGAGCTGGAAATGTTCTCCCACTACGCTTCACCACACAGGCTGCAGCTGGGCTGGGAGCCTGGCTGCTGGAGAAGGGTGGCTTAACCAGCCTGGTGTGACTGCCCAAAGTGGGCACAAGCAGCTCCTGCCAAGCATGATATCTCCATGTCCCAGCCTTATTTTGGGGCAGCTCCACCTCTGGGTGGAATACCTGCTGCTCTGCCATAGCACAAAGTGTTTTCCTGCCCTTCCAAATACTTCTTCCACCCCAAAATGTTCCCATGACTGGCTCTCTGAGGGCAATGAAGGTGCTTTTGCTCTGGTCTCTTGAAGTGATCACAGCTACTGAAATCTCAAATGCAGCATGGGCAGGAGTTTGTGCAGGATTCATGTTCGGAATCACAGGCTGCTGCATCCTGCAGCCAAAAGAGCTTTCTCCATTCCCAGCTGTGGAGCTAATGATGATGTCTCTGTGTCCTGCAAGGACTGGTGACCACAGTGGCTATTATAAACCAGTCAGTCTGGGCATGGAAGCTGTATTGCCTTCACAAAGGGCTGAACTTTATTTATAAATTGTTTGAGCGTGCTGTGCTGCTTCCTGTGGAGCCGTATCACTCTTGTCTCCTCGAGTCTGTCTGTTGTGGTGAACCTTGTAGCCAGCTGCTTTGTGAGCAAGGCGCCTGGGGAAATGGAAGGAATGTTTCCACTCCTAAAGTCTGTGATCCTTTGGGGTGGAATTGGCAAAAATAAACCCCTAAATGCCACCGCAGACCAAGCCCTCCCTGCAAGACGCTGTTCACGGTACAGTGTACAGATCTTATGCAGCTTGTCTCATTTTCTGCATGCTTTCACATCAGTGCTTTACCTTCCAGCAGTGAAATGATGTGTGTCGATACTCGCAGGTCATAATTTAATTTCTGAATTCCTGCAGGTTATGTGGCAGAGTCCCGGAAGTCAGAGTTGTCATATTTAGGGCTGGCATCGTGAGGACATTTGTGGAGATTTTCTTCTATGTATTTTAGAAACACAGAAGAAAATCTACAGTTATCAGACAGTTGGTAGTTTCCTGCCTCTTTTACCTGGGAAGATGTGGCTTTCCCTCCCTTTTCTTTGTCATTTCCAGGCTTGGGCATTTGGTCATTGTCGGTGTGGCAGCGGGAGAGCTGGAAGCCGGCCGTGTGCTGGCGACGGACCGACTGTGCAAAGGTTCATCCCCTGCCCCGTAAGCCAGTGCAGAAGATGCATTCCCTGCCTTCTGTTTTTCTTTTGTTCCAACTTTGTCATCCTAAACTGGATGGTGCCTGCAGCCATCTGCTGCATTTGGTAGTCTGCGGCATCACGCCGACTCAATTATGCGCCGCTCTGGAGAACAGCAGGCTAGTTTTCTCTTCTGCTTTGAAAGAGTGTTTTTCCCTTGCACAGGAAGGCTGAGAAAAGCAGGAGCCTCCAGAAGCAAGCTGCATAAGCTGTTCCCAGCCACGTCAGGTGGACTCTCTGTGCCTGTGCAGTCCAGGTGTGGTGGGAGAGCTGCCAGTCTGTCACCGTGCCCGAGATGCTGCATCCTGGGACTTGGTGCTCTGATGCCGTGGCAGATGTGCTCCCCTGTGGCAGCACTTAACCATTTGGCACTTTTAAGCTTTATCACCTCATTTACTTTTTGTGAATATATATTAAACCAAGGGTATTTCTATTAAACCAAATGTTTTGGGATGATATGAAATTAAAAAGGAGATGGTGCAAGTGTAAATTACATTTGCTTTTTTTCAAAACAGCCATGAGAGAAGGGATACAAAGAGATGACATTGAACCTTATAGTGGACTCCTAACAAGGTTGTTTTGTTATGCTTTCATACTCAGAGAGAAGTGACCAAGCAGGAGGACTTATGTGTGTGATTCAGCCTGTGACATCAGTCTTCCTGTGGTGGGCAGAGGAGACATAACCAAAATCTGGGTTGAAATGTTATCTTTTTTTTTTTTCTTTTTTTGCTGCAGGTTTAGGACAAATTTTGAGACTCTAGGACTGCTTCATGTTTTCTTCTTCACCTTCCCTACAGGTAGTGGACTTGATAGATTTCAACATGCAGCCATCCACATTTGCTGTTTGAATCCTTCTGGGCTGTCCGTAGTGCCCTGTGGGGTTACAGGAATGGGCTGCGGGCGGCTTTGGCCTTGATGGCTTGCAGCTGTGTCCCTGGGAGGAGGGAAGGCCAGCATTGAATGCAGGTGTGCTGATTTTGGTAACAAGAAGCATCTGAGTGGCCCAAGAGATGGGTATAAAAGGCTGTGCTGCAGGCTCATGAGGGCAGATACCAAGCTGCAGTCAAACTGATGCTGTGGATGCCTGCCACCCTGCTCCATGCTGGACTTTTGGACTCCAACATCTGGTGCCTTGTGTTTGTAAGTATCGCAGTGATAATTACCTTAGAGCCTCAAAGGCTTGGAGCTTTTGGCAGTATAAGCCTCACGGACTGCAATCCACTTGGGGGAGGTGGAAAAGTGGCCGGCGTGTAATCCCTGGGCGGGGGTGTGCCCAGGAGAGCCGTGAGTAGCCTATGCATGTAAGTCCAGGATTGGACTGCTTATGGGTGACTGGGCCTCTGGGAAGGACGGTGACACATTGTAGCTCTTGCCCATAAGGTTGGTGAGCTGCTGTAGCTCTTCCCATGCGTGATTACTGCAAATGGTGCTGCATTTTATACTGCAAACTGTGTTGGCCCAGTGTACGCTGACATCTGGAACTATGTTGCCCTTGTGTCTGCCAACAGTGCCCTGATCCTTTTTCCCCTTCAGTAAATTCTCCTCTTCATTACATGAGGGTAGGGGTCAGATCAAGTGGTGGGGAGGTAGAAAGCAGGGACTTGTGCTATTTACATTTGAGACATTTCTGGCCCCACCAGCTGTTCCATGTGTGTTATTTTCAGAAGGCAATAATCCACAGGAGGTCAGGAGGGTGGAATTGTGCGAATATGTCGGGTGAAGGAAATCAAGATGCTTGGAAGTACCCAGGCCTTGTCATGACAGAGAGTCTGGATCCCAGATGATTCTGGTTGGAAGGACTCAAGGAGAGTTCTCAAAGTGCTGCTTGCATGGCTAGGAAAGGCTGCTCACCTGGGTGTTTGTTTGCTGTTTTCAAGAGTCATCTGTGTTTACACTGCTGGCAGGACCACCTGTTCTTTTTTTGAACAATAATGTGTGTGTGTGTATATACTGCTGCATTTCTGCATTATTTTTAGCCCTTTCTAAAAACCCCCAATAGGTTTGAAAGATGCTGGGGATGGTGAGTGGTGCCTGGTGGCATTGCTCACATTGATGGTTGTAAAAATTTCCATGCTAAATCTCTGCTTTGAGAGGTTTATAACTCATCCTTCTATTCTTGGTCCTGTGGCTCTCATACCCTGGAAAAAATAAAAAAAATAAAAAAAAAAACAAGGAACTTTTTAAAAACTACATTTTCCCTACAGGTTTGTGGAAATCAGACTTGTTGGCCTAAACAAGAGCTTTTCCAAAGCAGACGTTGAGTCTTGTCACTTTATTTTTCAGCACCTGATTGCAAATGTGTGGCAGGTCTCTTTAATGTGGTTCATATGGTCAAACGGAGTAGCTGTTTTGCATATCAGGCTGATACAGGTACTGGGTGGTGTAAAATGTCAGGGAGCCAACAGCAATTAGCTCCCCACCACCAGCTCTGAGGAAGCATAAAACCAGCTGAACTATGGCAGAGGTTGGGCAGTCTCCACGTCTGGGGTGACACCAGTTGCAGAATCACAGGGTGAATGCTCCTCATATCAAGAACTAGCAGAGAGATGAGACATTCCCTGGATTTTTACATTCATAAACAAAGGACATGCATTTTGCTGTTACATGCAATCAGCAAGAGAAATCCAGCACAAAGCAGCAGCTGATAATTTTAAGAAATACGTAGTTATCCCGTATTAACTTCATGGTCCTTGTTTTGGTAGTGTCTCCCATTCATGCAGTGCACAGCAGGTCGCAGTTGTTAATCTGCACCATTCCCTGGTGAAGCCCTACACACATCCTGATGATTCCTGGTGCCCAGGTGTTGGGAGGAGATTTAATGGAGAACCCATGGCAAAATAGGCAACGGCATACAGGAACCTGACTAATGTAACAGCACTGGAAGGAGTGAGCTGCATCTGTGCTGGGAGTTTTCCTCGGTTTTGAAGGCTGTTGGGATGTTGACTGCAAACAGTGTATTTGTATGCAGGCAGCAGGCACTAATTCAAAGCACGAAGGTAATGAACTTGAAACTGGGTCCTGGTGCACAATGAGGAGCGTGGAGGGAGCACTGGGAGCTTGAGCTGAATCAAAGTCAGGCTAATTTCTCATGCAGCATTCAGCAGTTCAAACTCAGATTATCTTTTGGCAGATGGGAGTAACACTTACTCCCTGTCTCTCCTGGAAGGCTGTGAGGTAGCAAGCGTGCATGCAGAAGGCTTTGTATATGCAAGAGCTCAGCTGTTTTTCACACTGTATTAGTAGCTGTTTGAATGACAGATACGACCTTTCCTTCAGGTCTTTTCTGACAGCTCCGGACCCTTATGGTTATGAAAATATTGCTATTACAGAATGGAAATAGTTGGGTTGCTTTGTGCATGTTGCCTGGGCACACACACAGTGTTGCTCAAGATACAGAGTTTAAACTCTTTTATCCTGATTTGTCTTCCCCTGCAACTGATTTTTCTGAAGACACAAAGGTTTTTTATTCTGGTGCCCCTGTACAGCCATTTCCTACCTCAGGTCCTGGCATTCCTGTGGGCTCTCAGCACCTTTTTAGTGGGAGGCAGGGGCTACTATATTTTTTCAGATGGGCATTTCAGGCAGGCAGAGCCAAAGATGACTTGCCTGTTGTCAGACATAAAACTTCTTGGAGCAGGAACCTGAGGGTACTCTCCAAATTTCCCGGCTGGTGCCTGAGCTGCTTGTCCAGGCTCAGTGTGATCTTTTGCTGCTGTTCTGATCCCATCTGGCTGTCAGCTGTACCAGCCAGGACTCCTGTAAATACCCCTCCGTGGGTATTTACACTGCTGCCAGTTCTCATGTCTCAATTGGGAGTCATTTAATGCGGGTGACTGAGATTCCTGGAGAGGAAGAATTTGAAGTATCCCAGACAACGGTATGGCTGACATAGTTTTTGTCGTAAGACTATGTTTTAGTATTAATTTTAAGGATTGTTGACACACATGAGTTTTTCTAGGGCTTCAAGGTCTGTGGTTTCAGCCATAAAAAAGGGTCAGAGGCACAACAGTCTTGTTATCAGAGTTTAATATACTTCCCTTGTAAATAATAATACTTCCCTTCCCTAGAATAAATAGGAAGGGAAACATATGATTTAAAATTTCCAGTGATGGTGAGATTTTAAGAAAGAGGCAGCACAACATTTTTCATGATGCATTTTGCATTTTTGAGGGAAGATTGTTAGTAAAGCCTGACTGTAAGTCATCAGAGTCAACACCTGAGTCAGAGAAGGAAATGGGGCACGTCTCCCTTAGTAAAAAACTTTATTGCATGTTCTCTTACTCTCAATTACCCTAATTTGAAGTAGGGGAGCTAATGAATATTGCTAAATGGCTTGAAACAAACAGCAGCGCTGTGGACAAAAAATAGTCATTATGAGCTGCATTGTATCAACCACAGTGAATTTTTCACAGATTTGTAGGTTTTAATGCTGGAGTGACTGGTCTGACTGTTTGCTTGGCGTAGGGGAGAGTACCTTACCCAGTAATTTCCAATGGGGTCAGTAACTTCTATTGGTACCAGGGCACACCTTTTTAAATCCCATCACAATAATTAGAAATTACCTCATCCCTAGACTGTGCTTTCCAATTGTTAATTAAAATAATAGTTCTCATTGTAAGAGTGCTTCCTGTTAGAAGAGCAGTCAGCTGTCAGAAATGTTGTTCCTTTTGCAAGAACTCGCATCTCAGGATTGAAATCCTTCTCACCTTTGTCTTGGGAAGTGAAATGGAATTAGCTGCAGACTCCCACTGCAGGCCATGGGACATGACACTGCATGGAAGGACAGAACAGCCAGACCTGTCTGTGTCTGTGCCTCTGAGATGCTGTGGATGTGTGGTGCTGTGAGGTGGGTGTGCTCTGCAGCCTCGCTGCTCACTTAGAAATGCAGCTGGTGTGATGGCAGCCCTGATTTGGGGTGTGGGAGGAGTGCTTTGGAGTGTGCCAGGTGTGCACGAGGGCAGGAAAAGGGATAAAGTATTTCACATTTTTTCCTTTGATGATCTGGAGCTCTCAGGTACCTCACTGTGATGTGCTTGAGTGGTCAGAGATATCCATCAGGAATCAGTGAGGATTATTCTGAGTTCTCTTTCATTTAATGAATGTCTTTATTGTTGATTTAGGACTGGGTGCTTTAATGGACTTTTCAGAAAGTCCTCGAATTTGGCATCTCTCTGGAAATGTCAGAGATGAATCTGGTGAAGCTAGAAATAGGGACAGCAAAATGTAACTATATCCTGAGAAAATACAAGGCCAGAGAGGGAAAAAATAATCCAAAGTGTAATTTCAGACAAAAAGAACAGGAGAGAAAAGACTTCTCGTGATCTGCAAGGGTTGAAAAAAATGAATTGAACTGAATGTGATAAATGAGTATGAACTGGAAAAAAGTGCATTTTTCTGTGAATATGCAGCAAAGATGATGGTAATTTCTGCTATGCGTGTGTACCTAAGTGCTTTCTTGAATCTGGGCTGAAGTGGAAGAAAAGCAAGGTGGGAAAGAAAACATGGTTTCACTGGACTACATAATTTTGCAATGGCTAATTTTGGACACTTGTTTCTGAAAAGTCTTGCCTCTAGCCTGGCACACATCAAACTGGTTCTGTCAGAAGCACTTTTCAACCTCAAACTTTGTTCCCAGGCCGAAGAGCTGGCACGGCATTTACTCCAAAACCCAAACAAATAGCAGCAAGTTTCTGACCTCAGGCTTGCCTCTTGCTGCTAATCTGATTCCTTTTAAGGGTAGGAGCTGGTGGTTAACATGATTTCTAGTGAAACCCTGCTTGCAGCTGAATATGAGAGTGTTGCGTTTTGCTGGGGCTGTTGATAAAAATGTCATGGCCACACACCCATATCCAGTTTCTAGGAAAATCTTTTGATGTGTCTTTTGCATTCTTTATATTGTCATATGGCTGACCATCACTGACATGCCTTCTTAAGATTAGGTTCATGTCCAATATGAGCATGAAATTTAACTCTCTCCTGGGTCCCTACCAGTTCATTTTGACCCTGAGCTTGGCCCCATCTGCTTTACCCCTTCCTGTCTAAAACAGCTTTATCATAATGAGGAACTCTTGCATATGAACAATGAGTCACAAACCCCAGCTCTGAGTAATCCCCGAGCAGCTCCCCGCTGTGATCCAGCCCTAAGAGGGGGAGATATCCTCTTAAAAAATAGCAGGGGTCTGCAGCAGATTTGGTCTTGCTCCTGCAAACACTGCAGTGGGGTTGTTTTTCTTGCCTGTTGTGGGCCAGCCAGCCAGAGTTTGTAATACAGAAATGAAGAGAGAAAAAAAACCCCTGATCTCCTAATAAAATGTAGCCACCTCGAGGGATGAGAGTGGCTTAATGTAGCAGTCCTACAGGCCTCAGTTGGGAAATAATTTTAAAGAAATATGTAAATATTGCAGCTTTTCTGTGTTTTGCTTTCTGACTTGTTCTGGGGGAATACTTTTTTCCAACATACGTGGAATGATTGCTTTTATTCACCCAGAGACCAGTGGGTTTGTGTTAATAGGTTGGCTATGAAGCCTGGCATGTTAGAGGACCGGGGAGCGGGTTTTATGGTGGTAATCAGTGTGTTCAAAGAACCACAGAAAATGCTGAGTTGGAAGGGACCCATCAGGATCATCAAATCCAACTCCTGGCCCTGCACAGGACACCCCAAGAGTCACACCATGTGCCTGAGAGCATTGTCCAAGTGCTCCTTGAACTCTGTCAGCCTTGGTGCTGTGACCACTGCCCTGGGGAGCCTGTTCAGTGCCCAGCCACCCTCTGGGGGAAGAACCTTTTCCTGATACCTATCCTAAACCTTCCCAGATTCAGCTTCATGCTGTTTGCTGGAGTCCTGACACTGGTCATGAGAGAGAAGAGATCAGTGTCTGCCCTTCCTCCTCCCCTCATGAGGAAGTTGTAACTACAATGAGGTCTCGCCTCAGTCTCCTCTTCTCCAGGCTGAACAAGCCCAGCGATCCCAGCTGCTCCTCATAAGGTTTCCCCTCCAGACCCTTCACCATCCTCGTGGCCCTCCTTTGGACACCTTGTGCTTGGGAAGTGTAAGGGCTGGAAAGGGAAGGACAAAACCCTCTGTTCAGTGCACAAAAGGGTGAAAAGTGTTTTCCATTGCCAATCTAAATGTGTTTAACTGTCCTTAAAATATCTTCTGGCAAGTATTTATTGCATAAAGTCTCCAGTGGAGGTGTGTTGTTTGGTTTATGATTGGCTACACAGCACTGGGCTGGTTACACAATACTGTTCGTGCTTCCCGAGGGCTGGAGGAACACAGAGCTGCCTCTGGGGTGGATATTGGCCCATATGAATTTAAGATTTGGTTTCCATGACTGACATTTACTTTCTGAGAACTCTGTTGCCCGTCAAACTCAATTGCTCAAATGTCTGTGGGAAACCAGTGGTGGTATGTGAATGTGGCCTCAGCAAATTCATTTTTAAAAATGTGAACCAACGTTCACTGGAGGAAAAATGAAGCATTTCTGCATTATTTGGCTACAGTGAGTCTTACAAGCTCATTTGATGCTCTTTCTTTTTCTGTCATCAGACTTTCATGACAAAGTTATATATGTATGGTATTACAATTCCCGAGCTCCCCAGAAAGATCTTTAATCATCTAGACCATATAAGCAACAAACACTTCAGGCGAAAGCAAAGCTATTAATTTTGCACTTCAAAGTCACAATTTTTCCCCCTGCAAAGTGTATCTTATAGAGCTGCCACTCTCCATCCTCATTCTCAGTCTATCCATACCTCTGGTGCCGCTGCTAACCTCAATCACTGAAATGTTCTTTATTCACAAACGTGTGCAGGACCTGCCATCAGCCCTGTAGAGGATCCCCTCCTGTCACCCCTGCCGGGAGGAGGTGCTGGGTTCCCTGGGCATCCTCCTGGCCATGCTTCGTGGTTGCTCCCAAGGGAGCCCCCCTGGGACCAGCAGTTCCCCTTGTGCCTGTGTCAGTCCCAGGTTTGCCAGGAGGCAGCAATGCCAGCAGGGAAGCTGCTGTGCAGTGCCTACCCTTGCTGTGTGTCAGGCTCTCTGCTATGCTACGCTGACTTTTGGAGTTCTGCATTTCTGCCTTCTTTGTACTTTGGCCACTTGCAGTCTGGTCAAGCGTGGTCTCGTTCCTATGAACACACAGTGCTTTTGTTCCTTGGGGTTTGGGTCTTCCTAATTCCTTGGCCTCAGTGATGGTTCATGGAAAAGTGTTTGAAGGGAGGTTGTGTAGTTTGTCATCTTCTTACCTATTGCCTTCTAACACACAGAATTTGCTTGAGTACTGTCTTGCCCACATATTCTGGAAGAGGGACCAACTTGCTTGGCCCATGTCCTCTAGATCAGTCATTACTTTTGAATCTCTCTCTCACTTTCTCCCTCAAATTAGCCTGCTCAGCTGTCCCACTGTGCTGTTTGTGGAGAGGAACTCAGAGGCATGACCTTGTCTCAGTTCAATACTTTATTAGTTTTGGCATTCTGTGTATTTCTAAATATAGGTTTTCCTTTTATAGAATTAAGTATTTCTGATTTAAAGGCTGGTTGAAACACGTTTCTCTGTCCTCCTGTCTCAGGCTCACCAGCTGATCAGCACAGGGCTGTAGATCAGAACTGACTTCTGGCTCCTTCAGACAGCTAGAGGAAATGATTTGAGGTGTGCTGACCAAGGAGATGGCTGGGGATGGTGTTTCTGTTTAATGTTGGTTCCAGCTGTTGCTGGAGAAGTCACAGATCTGAGAGTCTGAGCAGAGCAGCCCCAGCAGGTAGAATTGGAGAAAAGAGGGGCAAGAACAGAATGAAAAGCTCTCATGTTTTTTCTCCCTCTCAGTGCATTGTCTTTGTAATGCTACCATTGAAAGATTGAGTGCCTATCCAAGGACTGAATTTAACATGTAACGTTGATCCAGGTCACTACTGTAAGATTGTCTACCCATCCATCTGGTACAAAGCAATATATACTAAATCTGTCTGAAAGGACAGGCCATCCTGAAGTAAATGTGCTCCTATTGTGGTGTGACAGCCTGGCCAGCCTTGACAGTGGGTTCCAAGAATCACAAGTTTATGGTCTGTCAGCTAGTGGAAGCATCCATCCATCAAATATCCCCCACTTGTTATAGCTAGAAGATAGAACCGTGGAGAAATGAGAGAATCATTAAGAAATGAGTGGCAGACGGAAATTATCTGGTTTGATACATGCAATCTCTAGGATGAGAGAGAGCTGGGATGGTCTCAAAGATCACCAAAACCCCACCTGTGAATGTGGTTGGATCGCAGAGGTCTGAGACAGCACAGATCCTTGTCCTCTTCTTTCAGCTCTACCTTGCCCTGCAACAGAGACTGTAGCTCAGAGTCTTTAAAGTTTGGTCTAAGCAAGAATAGTTTATTAAACGAGGTCTGTGTTCGTGCTTGAGTAGCTTTACTAAACATTAATGTCACTCAATAGCCAAGTGTTCCACGGGGAGTGCTCCTGACTTCCCCATCGCCTGTCTCTCGCAGCAAGGTGGCACCCTAAGGGACAGGCATGCTCAGGGCTGTGAACATGCCAGTTAAAAACCCTGCAGGACCCATCCTGCCTTCCTGCTTCTTTGTGGGGCTGTGGGTGCTCAGCTGGCATCCTCACTCCTGGCCTGAAAACCCCCACACCAAGGTTCCTTAATCTTAAAGGGTCCCTGTAGTTTCTAATGCGGTTAAAGGTCCTCATCCCAGTGTCCTCATTGAATTCTGGATTCATTCTTTATGGCCCCTCTCAGGTTCCTTGCTGGGATCCAGTGCTTTACTGGTCTCCAGCTTCCCAGCCTGCAGAATCCCATGGGATGGGAGATTGTGTGGAGAAGGGGAGGAAGGGCACTTCCTTTGGGTGGACAGGGGGATACAATGCCAGAAGGAGGGAGCCTGTGAAAGTTGGAAAGTGGGAGAGCAAAGGATAAATTTCAGAGGAAAGACATAGCTGGGAGAAGAAATGGAATGTCTTTGGGCTGGGCAAATACATCTTAAGAGATTTGAGTACCTCCAGGAACGCTGCAGAGATGGTTGGGGGTGGATTATCTCAAGGCCTTGTCTCTTAAAAAGTCTTCAGGGCCCTGTTACTACATGGGCAAGCAATCAAATGCTTGGGGGACAGGTTTTACTTCCCTTTTCCTGCTGAGTTGGCCTCATATCCCAGGTGGCCTCTCTGGGTACAGAGGCGTGCTAGGATGTGCAAGGAGATGCAGGGAGCAAGCGTTTGTGAGAGGATGGAAGCTCTGCTCTCTGACCAGCTCCTCCTTCCTTGGTAATGCAGAGGCAGGCAGGGGAGCTNAATCAATCATTTGCCTTGTTTATTATTTATCCCCCTGGCCAAACCCTCCCCTCATTCCTGCCACTCTGGGCAATGGGAATTTTTGTGATTTCTGAGCAGCAGAGGCTGGCGGGCAGCCTGATCCCTGCTAGCAGCTCATTCTCAGCCATGTGAGAGGAGAAACTTCCACGAGGAGAGATGGAGTTAGAACTTTATTAGGAGAAACCTAGACACAACTGACTAAAATCTCATGTTAAGGAAAACACACAGGTCTTTTCAGGATTAAAAAATACAAATATATAAAAACTTACAAACAAAATTATGGTTTCCCCCGTCTGAGTGTGAATGTGTGTTTATATGCACAGGGAGCTGTACCAAAGCTAACTGTGTATCAGGAGCAGGGATTCACTTTCAGTGGCCCTAAGAGAGGGAATGGCTCAGTCCCCTCATCAGCTGGTCCCAGGCCATTTGCTTGTGCAGTCCAGCCTTGGGAAGCTGTGGCCTGTGTCTGAAAGGGCAGCGCAGGGTAAACAACAGGGAGCAGCTTGGCTCTGTTTAGCAGGTCTTTAACAGAGGGATGTCAGCTCTGCACTGAGGAAATGTGTCTGGAATGGGAGCTGCCTGCACACCTCACCCACCAGACTCACAGTGCAGCCTTGGGCCCCAGTGGTTGCTGGGAGAGGCTACAGCAGTGGAAAGACCCTGTCCATGGGTGGTTTCTAACACCGTGTGTGCTGGGGATGGAGTGGAGAGGATGGCCTGGTGGCAGAGCAGAGACTTGCTGTGGGGACAAATAACTTGACCTGTGCTGGCTGGCAAGCTTGAGAGAGCAGGCAGGAGCTGAACGATGTGCAGGACCTGAGGAGGACTCTTTCTGCCGACTGGGTATGCTGAAGTGTTTCGGTAGGTTGGTGAGAAGACACAGGCCGTACCTCTTCTGCAGATAAACAGAGGATGCTTTTCTCTCAAGTGGGCAGCTGGCAGCACCCTTTCAGCAGCATTCAGGTTTCTTGAAAGATGAGTTTTAAAAAAGGGGAAAACCACTTTGTTTCCACATGATACTCATGTAAGATATCTGTTCTCACAGGAGAGTCTCTATTTCTGTTAATGGATGTCTTGCTTAGGATTGGTGACATAAGTGTCTTGGGAAAATTCCGCAGTCTTCATCAACTGGTCATCTAAGTGATTTCCCTGGGGCCAGTCTGACTTAGGAATGAGGAAGGGATTCCAATGTTAGACATGAGGCAGCTGTGCACTGGGGACCACGGATGTCCTTATTTATGGGGAAGAGTTGTTATATACACAGTGTCAAAAAATTCAAGTAGGATTTATTGTGTAGGTAAACTGGTATAAAATATCTGGGCTCAGGTAGAGAAAGGGAGGGTTAGAAAGAGCCAAAATGAAGCAGATGAAAAAATCTTTCTTTCGGAAAGCCTACTGGTGTGTTTCTGCTCCCTGCAGATGGGAGAAGCTTCAGCTCAGTACAATTGCCAAGCTGATCTTGCAAATGTTGAGTAGAGACCACAGAAGATGTAGAAGTCCAGTCGGTCTGGTGAATACAGTGACACAGTGGACACCCACTGGGCAACCTCAGGAGTCTGCTTGCCTGGGCTGTACCAGGCCAGGGGTGGGGAGTCTCTAATTCCTGTGGGTCCCGTGACGAAAGTATGGCTGAGGGCTTCATATCCTGGGATTGGTGTCTCTCTTCAGTGCCTGTGGCTGCCCCTGCCTTGAGCTGTGAGAGGTGCTGTCTGCAGTATAATGACGATGGAAAGGATAGAGAGAGGATATTAAAACAGAGAGGTTAGGGGCAAGAGTTCGGAGTCCACTTTGCAGAAGTTTTACTGAGCACTGGGACAGCTCCTTCTCCTCATCCCTGCTGAGACAGGTCACACAGACAAATCATCCGACCTTGCCTTGCTGCTGGCACGGCTGGCCTTGCTGAACCGGCGCTTCTCGTTGAAGTAGCTCTCGGGGAAGGCAGGAGCCGCACATTCGCTGGCCACCTCCGGACTCTCCACGTAGCTGGACTTAATGAAGGGCCCTTCCCCAGCAGCATCCTCCTGGCCGTGGACCCTCTCGGTGGCGAAGTTGGCCGTGTTCTGCTGGGAGGCCATCTTGTTGCTGAAGGGGCTGATGAACTTCCCGTTGGGACTCGACAAGCACTGGTTAAAATCCGGCGGCGGGGTGTACATCTGTGCCCTCTCTGCCTGTGGGGCAGACTCCAGCCTGCCGGGGGCCGTGCTGGGGCTGGCTTTGTAGGACCGGGAGCACCTCTCTTTGGCTTTCTTCCAGCCCAAGTGGTACAGCTCGGCCAGGCTGAGGAAGAGGGAGAGCACGGCCACGGCCAGCATGAAGACGATGAAGACGTTCTTCTCCGTGGGGCGGGACACGTAGCAGTTGACGGGATGGGGGCACGGTGCCCGCTGGCAGATGTACAGGGTCTCCAGGAAGATCCCGTACAGGACGTACTGCCCCACGATGAAGGCCACTTCCATGGCAGTTCGAATCAAAATGCTGTAGACATACGTGTTCAGCAGGCTGCCCCTCAGTATGATCTGGCCTCCTGCTTCATCCCAGCCACACAGCTTAGCCTCCTTCTCTGCCAGGGAGCACTTCTGCTGGTAGTATGTGTCACCACCGTTCTTCTTCTCTTGGGCCTCTAATTCAGCCTCCTTCATCTTCCTCTTCTCCTCCATGCGCACCGTGTGCATGGCGTGGCCCATGTACACCAGGGACGGGGTGGACACGAAGATGATCTGGAGGACCCAAAAGCGGACGTGGGAGATGGGGAAGGCCTTGTCGTAGCAGACGTTCTCGCAGCCGGGCTGCTGGGTGTCACACATGAAGTCAGACTGCTCGTCCCCCCAGGAGGACTCCGCCGCTGTTCCCAGCACCAGCATCCGGAAGATGAAGAGCACGGTCAGCCAGACTTTCCCCACCACTGTGGAGTGTTTGTGGACCTTCTCGAGGAAGTCTCCCAGGAAGCTCCACTCCCCCATTTCTGCTCACCAGGAGGGGTGAGAAGTCTTGAGAGATGGATGCAAGCCTCTGTTGGGAGAAAACAGAGAGTGGTTCTAAGGAGAGTTAGGAAATGCACAGATGGTAATGTATGAAGTGAAATTTTGCTTTTGTTTTTTGTCAGAGGAAACGTTTTTGTTTGACCTGAAATGAATGAGGTCTGGTTTGCTGAAAACTTTGTTTCACATCCACTGGAAACCTCGTGTTGTGTTTGGGATTTTTTTTTCTTTTTAAATTCAGGTGCTGAAACAAAAAGTGATTTTATTTTACATAATGCATCTAGAGCCTGATAAGTGAGTTCCCAAAACCTTGAGGGTGAGCCAGATTTATATTTGATTCAGAAAGTCCTTTCACTGTGATCTGCATATTGCATCCTCTGTAGACTCAGTAGTTAAAGCAGCATTCATCTGTCTGTGGACTGCACTCTGGCAAATCCTCAGTGGGCTGATCCCCTGGGAGATAAGACTGGAATCTACAGCCTGGCCTGAGCAGTGGCACTGTCATCTGTGTAATACCTGCACCAACACCTGGAATGTGAAGTGCTCGCAGCTCTGGGCTTCCTTTATGAGCTCAGTGCCCCTGCTGAAGTGCAGAGAAAACCTTTCTGCTGCCCACCTGCTCCCCGTCTGTAGGTTTTGCTTTGGTTTTGCAGCGTTGCCAGCTGCAAGTGTTGCATTTACAAGCTGCAAATGTTTAGGGGAGTGTAAAGACTTTGGTGGGCTGTGCCAATCCTGGAAACCTAATCTGCTGCCACCCTGTTGTGCCTCTCTGAGAGGGAACTGCTGCAAAATCTAAATGGTGGGTCTTGCTCCTTCCTCTTTTCTTAAATTCTGAGGCAAAATTCACAGTTCAAACGAAACAGACGAAGAAAAAAGCCTCCTTTGAAGTGCCTCCCTAGGACCAGCAACTCCTGGGAAGTGCTGTTGGTAGGTGGTCTGATGACAGGAAAAGTTTGCTGGACTTGGGAGTAAGGTTGCAAAGTGGAGATGCAGGAGAGCCTGCCTCAGTTTTATTTCTGACTCTGACTGACTGTTTCTGGCTAAGTCACTTAACCTGATGGATAAAAAGAGAGCAGTGGGTTTAATCAATCTTTTGTGGGGCTCTGTGGGAGTGCTTGAGCAATCATTTGATCCAGTTATGCTCACCATACTTACCTTCCCAGGGCACTGCAAAGCTCTCCCTGGTGCGTGAGTTAAGGGCTGGGTGCCATAAAGTGTGCACTATTACCTTGGAGCTAATGTCCTCCCACAGCCATTCTTTTGGAAAATAGCATTTTAATAAGTAAATGTAAAAATAATCATCATAATGAAATATTAAAAGCACTAGTCAAGGTAAATCCCAAAGCCACAGGGACCAAACTGTTAACTCTCCTTTATTGTTCCTTGTCCTGTCTTTAGGAGGCAATTATTTTTATAGTGCAAAGAACATTTGTGGAGAGTAGACACTGTTAAAAGCCGAAAATTTACTGTGGCAATATTGTGTGGATTTCCTGTGAGCAAAAGCTGGAGAACAGATACACTTGTTGAGGGAACAATATCCCCTCCTCTAGTTATGTGAGTGATATAATTTAATGTAGCAGCACGCACCATAATTTATCCCATCATTTGTTCCTGTGCTGTGTCCAGCTGCAAGGATGGATGGGACAAAGATCAGAAGTTGAATCTTTAAATTCCTGGTGCTGCCCTGGGAAAGGTGAGGATTGCCCAGGTAAGGAGACAGGGCAGTGGCCACTTGCTACCCCATCATCTGTCAGAAGCCCTGTGAGCAGGGAGAAGGGACACACAGTAAGCAAAGGATGGGCTTTGGCTCTTTCCTGCCCTGGCAGGCATGCTGCAATCATGCTGATGGAGATCCTGGTGGCTCCTTGGCACATGCAGAAGCTTTGATCTGCTGCCAGCCTGGAGCTGGAGGAGCAGGAACACAGAAAATCAGCTGGTCTTTCTGACTCCTCTTGCCTGGTGAGTGTGTGGGTCTGCCTTACCTTCCGAAATGGCTTTGGTGCAGTTACTGCATTCTGGAGACATTAGCATATGGCTTCGTTCCAGGAGCACCAGGGGATTAAATACAGGCAGATAAATCAGGGATGGGAAATATTTACAGACTGTGGCACTGAAATCAGTGTGTTTGCTTTTTTCCCCCCAGAGTGCAGACAAGGCAACCAGCTACCCACAGCTCAGTGTTACGTGTGTCCAACATCAATATTCTCCAGCACAGCTGTATATGTGGAACCTTCCTTGCAAGGCAGCGTGAACAGTGGTGGGTGTCCTCGCTTTCCCAGGTGAGTTTGTTGTTTACACATGCCTTTTCTTGTTTCACCTTGCTTGGTAGTGTAAATATGAACACAGTTCTCCCTGGCTGTGTGAAGGCTGAGTTTTTTCTTACTGCCATAGGGAAGTACAATCACAAACTGAGCCCCTCTTCCCATCCATTCTGCTGTGTGCAGGTTGTTTGGGGATTTACAATGGCTTGTTTTCCTCAGGGAAGGCTACTAAGCCTAGACACTTGCAAATTGTAAAAATTAGGACGTGCAGGACACAAAGTAAAGCAAAGGTAAGCACAAGAGGAATCCAGAAATAAAAAATGTTAACGGATGCGAGAAGAATGGCAATTTACCTGTCTCACACATGCACAGAATATTTCAAGAGGCTGTAAGTCAGAAGGATCCGAGGCTGGCAGTCATGAGGCTTAGGCTAGATAATAGGGACATTTCCTCTGCCCTCCCCTGCACAGGCTATCTAAAGAAGGGACTGCCCAGAGGTGCCTCCTGACCATCCTGCTACAGCCCCTACAGTAGAGAGCTGAGGTGGCCTGCTGCAAGGGTGTAGGTGGCCACAGGGGAACAGATTTTGGAAACCAAGAGAGGGAGTTTCCCTCCCAGAGCAGCATTTTTGGCTTAGACATTTGATACTTACCAGCGAGCTATTTTTGCAGTGCCAGACCAAGGGTCTTCTAGAGCATCTAGTTCTCTGCTGCCAGCAAGAAAAGAAGGATTGTCACCTCCTGACAGCTTTTCCTGGCTATGCAGAGCTGCCACGACCTAGCCTTTCTCCTCATAGCTTTACTATTCTTGGGAATTTTCCATATAGTTCCTTTTCCTCATTCCCAGACTACTGTTGCCCTCACATGCTTTGACCTTTTAGTGTCTGAGCATCTGCAGCCTTTTATACTCCTAGTTTGGGCTCAGTTGGACAAATCTTGTCTCACTCTGATGCGACTGGGTAAAAAACACCTCTGGGTATCTACGCAGCACTGCCGCACCTGGTAGAAGATGGTCTTGGCAGGAAGGTCATGCATATTCATGAGCAG
This sequence comes from Pachycephala philippinensis, assembly GCA_013397055.1. Taxonomy (NCBI): domain Eukaryota; kingdom Metazoa; phylum Chordata; class Aves; order Passeriformes; genus Pachycephala; species Pachycephala philippinensis. The sequence goes on from VWZT01004148.1 coordinate 148,142, forward strand.
TTGTGGGCTGTGCCACTGCCCTTCCATGCTTTTGGCTGAGAGTTTTCTGCTGGATCCCCACAGGAGCTGGGCGCTGTCACGGGATCCTGGCACTGGGGGATGTGTGTGTGACACAGACCAGTGCAGCTTGGCACAAACCCAGCGGCGTGGCCAGCCCAGCCTAATCATCACCTGGAATGCCACTAAAGCTGAGGAAAACTGAGCATCACCCCACAGGCCGAGCATGGAGTCTGCTCAGCTCTGGGCTGCCTTGTGACTGCCAAATTCCACGATAAAAATACCCCAGCGGGGACAGCACCTGCTAGTATGCCAGGCTGGCTCGCCAGCCACGGGCTGCTCTCTGCCATTCCTTTTTTGCACCACCCTTATCTGCAGGAGGGGAAGTGTCTGTTGCCCTCTGAGCAGTTTTGCCCATCCTCTTGGTGATGCCACGTGCTCTGAAGGACGGGCGAGCATTTCGCATTGCTGCTCCTTGCTCCAGCCAGCACGCTCATTCTGGCTGGAACTAGCCAGGGCTCTGATGAACAGCTAGGAAATCCACACAGGAGGGCTGTTCCTGTGCAATCATCTCTATGTGAGTTTATTTCCCTGGGGGTTGTTAGGAAGAAAGTTCTCCCCTCTTTAGAAGACAGGCGAGACTATCAGCAGTGATATAAATAGCTGAGCTCAACACTTCAAGCTAGCTTTTCCCACAAGGAAGGTGACAGGAGGTCGCCATCTCTGCAGGATGTTTCTAAAATAAAGTGGAGAGTCTGATTATAACACTGTTTCTGCTCTCCCTTGCTGGGCTCACCTCTCCCCCTTGGCAGATCCCAGGGGCATGTGGAGAGGCTCTCTGAGGAAGGCTCCTTTGTGTGAGGCAAGCACAGTTCCCAGGGAGGGGGAAAGTATTGGATTCAAAGCCACTGTGTTTGTGCCCAGTCTCTGTGCGTGATTTTCTCAATCAGGTACAAAGGTGTGTCTCTGGGAATTAATGAGATTTCCCAACAAAGTGGAGGGCCCAGAATGTTTTAAGAAGCTCACACGATGGATACATGGCTGTGTTTGCACAAGTGCATCCCCTCTGAGCTACTGAATGGGGAGGCAGCTGTCCCCTCTGGGTACTGGGCATGTGAGCAGTGACATTGCAGGGGGTATCCAGGCCAGCTGGGCCATGGTCAGTGCCTAGGAATTGCTCGTGGCTTTCCTCCCTCCAGCTGTGTTATCTCACATGGCACAAGAGATGGAGATCATGGTGGGTATGTGGGCAGAGATCTTTGCCCTGTGCTGACACTTGTTAGCCTGAAGCCAGACAGGAGTGGAGCCCACACTGCCAAACTGTCCCCTCACACCTGTGAGCACTTGGGAAGGACAATTCCAGCTCTGCCCTGGAGGTTGGTTAATGCTACTTCACTGAAGGATCTCCAGCCCCTTGTTAGCAGTGTCACAGCATCCCATGCAGGGCTGATGTTGTCACCTCTGTCTTGCAGAGGTGTACAGAGGGGTACAGTAGGGACAAACTGCTTGTTTGAGGTCACTGTATTAGAGACAGTCTGGGGACAGAGCTCAAAGGTTGTCACTTACAAGATTGTGTCCTTTTTTCTACGCAGCACTGCCTCTCGAACCTCATGACAGCAATACAACACTGCTTCTACAGACCACAGCCCTTCTCTCCTGTGCCCTGGGACAACACTGTCTTGGTTACCTGAAAGAAAATCCTCCTCTGCTGCCCTTCTATAGCAGGTACACCTGGCAGAACTAGAAGCTTGTTGTTTTGGTTTTGTTCTGTTTTGCCTTGTGGGGACATGTGGCTTACAACGTTAAATGATGAATAGAGTTAGAAATGCACTGTGCAGAGTGGGTGCAGTGCTTTAGATTACAGAGAACTTGTGATGCTAAAGCCCATCTCAGCAGCTATCTTTTTGTTCACAGTTTACTGGCATTGGCTCCTTCCTGTGGATATACAATAGACAAGCAACAACCTATGAGGCATTTTTGTCCCAACACCATCTCTCTGGCTTCATATATGCATGCATATGCTTATGATAAGTTTCTGCCTGAACCAGGCCAGTTCTTTAGCCAGATTTGTAACCCTGATCTGCACATGAGCCTGGAATAAATAGCTTTGTACTCATGCTTTTTAAAGAAAAATAATTGATATGTTTGCATAGGTTCCATTCTAGTTCCTTGGGTTCAAAGTCCTGTGCTGAGCCAGTATCAGAGTGACTTTGACTCTGGTGCTGAAATCTCATGGGAGAAGAACAGCTCTGTGTTAACAGCTCCTGTCCTAGAAGACAGACATCCAATGCTTCTTATCTTTCTGCTCCTCCCAAGTTCACAGCAATTTCTGGAAGGGTCCTACTGGTATCCAGACCACTGCCCCTACTTGTAGTTGCAGACAGCTTGTTATTCCCTGACGAGGTGTGCTTTCCCCCTCCTCTCCAAATGTGGAAAATCTCAGAGTTCACGAAAAAGAGAGTGGGTGAGAAGATAAGGGAGCTGAATGACCCGTCACCTCCTACACACACAGGCACACAACCCTGATGCACACAGAGACACAGAGAGAGGGGAATCACTCAGCACCTTCAAGTGTGTACATCAGGGATGTGTTACACACACAGATGATAATAATATGTAGAATATTTTCATCTGAAGTGATGGTGGAAGCTGCAGACTCCCAGTCAGTTGAATTTTTATTAGTTGTCTGTCCAGGACATCTAATGCTATTCCTCCCCCTGTGCTTTCATACGTCCAAATATTAGGGCCAAGCTCTGCCTGATGTAGTCTCAGGAGACCAAGAACAGAAGAGACCTTGAACTCAGATGAGTCAAGCTGAGGGATGAATTTATCCCACTATCTTTGAAAAGCTGGCATCAAATAGTTACATGACAGTGGTATCCAGGCTTATACTTAAAATGCAGCAAGCACTTTCTAATTCTCTTGGTATTCTCTCTTTGCCTTAGAGAAATGTGGGTCCCTAGAGAGCCCAACAGATGTGACAAAACTGGACTTGGGATAAACTAAATCAAGGGTCACTGTGCTTTTTTGCAAGGAAAAAACCCCTATAAATTCTCTCTCTAATGTAAATTCTGGAAACTTGATGCTCTTTACAGTATCTTTATCTTTGCAGAGAGAAGCTGACCTGTATGGATTTGCACATGATGCTAAATTGGGCAGCCTGAAGTGAGTGAAATACAGGTGATGAGATAGCCAAAGAGGGCAGAGGGAACTCTGGAAAACAAAAACAAGCTGAGAAAGTTGGGGGCTGCTGTAGTAAAAGCTGTTCCTGAGCTCTGCTGAGAGAAGCTGATCTCAAGCACTGCTCAGTCAGTGGAGAAGGTTGGTGTAAGGAGATGTGCAGTGATGGCAGGCCTCACATTGGGCACAATAGAGCAGCAGTAAAACCTGCCCATGTGATTTTAGGCTGGTTTATAGACTGCATGAGATGCAGCTTGTTATAGTGTTGAAATGAAACAGTCTGGAGAGGTAATGGGAGAAGGAGAGAGCTCTCATTCAGACTTTTCCCATCCTTTCTTCCTTCCTCTCACCCCAGCATTTCCCTGCAGTCAAGCTCCCCCAGAGAGCCTTGCCTCAGTTTTTTGGCAGTTTTGACCAGCTACCTCTATACAGCACCCAAATTGCTAATGCTTTCAGCCTTAGCAAGGGGAAATTTTCAGTGATGATCTATTTCCCACTTATTACTACCTTATCAAATCAAATCTCATTTCTTCCTTCTTTCCAAAAATCTGTAGGATTCTTTTCACACTCCAGCCTCATTGCTGTGTCCTTGCCTCAGTCTGGCTGTGGGAGTGGATTAATTTTTGTACTCAGTGTATGTACCACATACATACATGCACACACACACCCCCCTTTGAAACCAACTAATACTAAATTGGCAAAGCCCAGCAGTAGGGAGTGAGGAAACGCTGGGGTTACTGTTCTCAGTAATCTTAATTCAATCTCTTTGTGCCTGTGCCTCTTGGCGTCCTTAACCACATCCTCACATTGTCACCTCATTCTTTGCACAGGATGCCTGCCTTGTTCTGTGCCAGCCTGGCGGGGGCTTTCTTGAGCAGCAGCTATTCAATGTTTTGTTTTCTCCTCATTGTTCAGTGGGTGGCCTGTGCCTCATTTACTGTACATTATTCAAGTCCAGCTCTAAAGACAGAATTATTAGTTTCCTCATGGGTTTTCCTATGGCTTTCATCACAACAGTATCTGATCACTTCACAATTATAAATCTACTTACTTTCATTACCACCCAGAGGTGAAGAGATGGTATTAGATCAACTGTGCAGCCGAGGAACTAAGGCAGTGAGAGATTAAGATAAAAACTGTTCATTAATTTTGGAAGCTCTTTGGTGATGTTGCTAGTCTTTTGGTGCTTTTTTTCCCAGTCTACTTAGCAGTGTATAATGGGTATTCAAAAAAGCAGTGCTCTGTCTGGTTTATGCTGGAGTTTATCACTTATGGAGAGTTTATCACTTCGGAGCATTGCACCACATGTAGAAATCAGATATCCAAAAGACAAGAAAGGGGCATTTGTGGGGAAATGTAGCTTAAGTGATTTGCCCCATCGTGACAGAGGAAATTGGTGTAAGAAGCAAGAATTAACCCCAGTCCTCTTGGACAGCTTTATCTGATTGCAAACTGGAGACAGTTTTTCTCCCATCTCACTATTCCCTCCTTTCTTCACCAGACATCTGAGTGCAGCAGAAGACCCTGGAGCTCTGCAGGGGTCACTTTGCCAGACTGCTTCACTTTCTGAGCGACCCTGTGCCCTGACCAAGGCATCTGTCAGCTTTTCTGCTTCTAAGGGGGAGCAGCTTCATATGGAAATTCTCAGCCATTCTCAAGGCATGTCCATGATGACATAAAAACGGAAGAAAGGCAGAAATATAAGTGTAAACCCTGTAGCTCTTACATTAAAACCCCGTGACCTCTCTTCGAAGATACACTAGAGACACTTAAAAGTGTGCATCTCTCTGCTCATTGCATGCTGTGTGCCATGAATATTTCTTTGTTTCAGGGAAGAGCTGGCATGCTGAGTATTGTTCACAGAGATATCTCTGTTGCTTATCAATAGCAATAATATTGATTTCCCCCCCTTTATGAATTCCTAGCCCAAAGATTGAAGTCTCTCTGTTGTCTCCTGGGAATTATTTCTAATTTTAAGCCTCTGTCCTCCTCGTGCCTCATGTAACAGCACCCAAAGTGTGGAGCAGTCTCCGGGAGCAGTCTCCCTCCAAAGGGACCTAATGACATAGTGTAGTGCTGAATTACTCATTCCTCCTTGTCTATTTTCAGTGCTGCAAGATAAGTCAGAAAATGGGCAAATGTGTGCAGAATGTGTGAAACCTGTCTGAAGGTCAAAAAGAGAAGAGAGAGGCTAAGGTATGAAGTTCTGTATTTTCTTTCAGAGTTTAAATTTTTTAATGCCCATAATACTAAAAATATGGTGATATTATATACTGTTGAGTGGAAAAAAAAAAAACCCAACAACTCCAAATACTTATAGTAACAGGAATACTTAACATAGTTCCCAAGCGACCAGAGCGTGATGAGTATTTTAAACCCTGAAGCCTCAGGAATTCTCCTGAAGTACTACACTGCTCCCAAGGAAAAGGGGAACAAACTTAGAAATGTGTGCTCTTCCCAGGGTAGATTTTGAAAACAGCAGCAAATGCAGAATTTTTTGGCTCCTGGTACAAATCCTGAATAATGTGAGGCTTTTAAATAACTGTTTAAGCTGCTCCTAGCTGCACACACATATGCACACATATGTTACATGCATGAAGCTCTTTAAAGAGAGGAACACAGGCAGCAGTAGGGAAAAACTCTCATACACACTGCTTCACCAAGGAATTTAGATGGGTTTACTGTCATGGAGGAAGAGTTCAATGCTTAAGGCTCACTCCGCACAAGGCTTTTTTAGCTGAGGTTTATCCAGAAAAGCCACTTATATGATCTTTAAGGGTTTTTATTTCAGGGATGGAGGCACTGCCTCAGTTTACCTGAGTTGTTTAAACCAGAATGCCACAATGCTTCTTAGACATGACAAATGGGTAGCCAAACAACCCTTTAGGAAATCAAAGGAGCCACCACAGGTCTGAGGTGGCAATTAGCAACCTTTACACTCGGTGAGATTGCTTCTTTCCAGCTGGGTGTATAGGGGTACTGGACTCTCAAGGTGGACTATTCTTTGAACAAGCAGTGTTAAATCATGGAAATATAATTGCATAATTATTCCAAGTACAAAAAGGGGAGAAAAGTTAGGAAGGCAGATAAAAAGAAGCAGCAGCTGCTGGTGTGGAAGAGGACATTTATCCCTTCAGGTCTGCATGCCTCCTTGCTGAGGCTGCCACGGGCAGTGTCGGCATGGAGGAGAGAGGCATTCCCTGGCGGCGCGCACAGAACGTGTGACTGCGAGATACCAGCGAGGCACTTCTCTACACTGGAGTTACATTCCCAGGCTCCATGTCACAGACCAGCCAGGACACAATACTCTCAAGGAAAAGAAACTGCAATATTCCGAAAGCATCCTGCACACTGCAGAATAGAAGCGGTTAATGCAGACACTTGGTAAAGTGTTCATACCCCGAGAGCCTCTCCTAGGTAAGAGTTCCCTTCACCACCATCCCCTGAGCAGCTTGACAGCATGCTGACATGGGATCTGACAGAAATGGCAATTTGCACTTTATACTGTCTGAGGGAGGATGTTTGGGGCTCTTATCCTGCTTTCCTATACATTGGAATCTATTGGTATCTATGTTCATCGCAGGGAAGTTACTTGTTATTTCTGTAACTGCCTGTGGCAAAACAGTTTAATTTTTAAAATGTCCCAAACCCACCATGTTACTAGTGGGAATGTTTTGAAGAGAAAATGAAAGAAAAAGTAAATTTCTGAAGTTATTTTTGGCCATTCTTCTTTTCCTCCCTCTCCAAATCCTTTTTTCCCCTGATGCTGTTTTCCCCTTGAGTGTAATAACTTGATCTACCGTCGGCACTTCTGCAGTTCTATTATTTCCCCCTCATGGTTGCTTACCTGATTTCCAGTGTCTTGTCTTCAGTCTCCTTTCCTTGCTTTAGCACTTCTCCTTTTTGTAGTTAAGTTGAACTCCTTGTTCTCCTCACTTGCTTCGTTTCATTCCTTTAATATGGTTCTCTCTCTCTCTTCCTCTCTTTTTCTCCACCCCCTTTCTGTGTCACTTTGTCTTCCCCACTGCCTCTCTGCCTTTCCCCCTCTTCTTTCTTCACCTACTTTTCTTGTCTCTCCCACCCCCTCCAGCCTAATCTTTCTATTTTCAAACCTGGTTTCCTGTTGTTTTTCCTTTAAAGACCATGGATCTCATTCCTCCCTCTCCACTCTCAGCCTCTCCCTGTGCCACCCTCCCCATGCCGACAGGATGCATTCGCTGCCGGCTTCGCGCAGTCCCTTCCAGTCGCTGCTGCCACTGCTCCTTTGCACATCTTCCCACAGATAACATTCTATGGTCTAAGCCTCCCCTAAATGAAAAGAGACAGCCTTGCCCCACAGTTACACCTGCCAGACCCTGGAAAGCTTTTTCCATGCAAGATGAAGGACAATTCAACCAACAAAGGACATATTTCTGACTCCTTCAAGCTTAATCTGGCAAAGCAGAGTTCATTTGGAGCAGGGTCTTCCACCTCTTCAAATCACATAGAGCTTGCTCTGCTGGCTTGGACCAGGGGCCCAGCACAGCTGCAGCCTTGTCCTAAAGGGCACCAAATACTTCCCAGGGATGTTTTATGTGCCCCCTTGCTGATAGAGAATAATCTGCCTGTCAAGAGAGGTGTTTTTTGTCACACCACCCTACCACCGCCTCCCCGCACACGCAGTCAGGAGCATGAGCATTTGGCCCTCTCTTAAAAATGTTTTTGACATATCAAGTGTCTGAAGGTCTTGTATTTCATGTATGTATCAAGCTGAGCCTCTGATTCCTGCACATCAGGAATGGCCCAGCGAGGAGGCAGAATCAGAGATGCCTTCTGGCTTTGGTGAAGGTCTCAAAGAACAGGTGGCAGGAGAGGGAGATTTGCACAGAAGGCTCTGCTGACCTGAGAACTGACTTGCTGCACACAAGCTTTGGTGGTTATCCCTCCAGCAATCCTACCCAGGCTAGATATCTCCCACCCAGAACAGTGCCTGGTGAAACAACCCTTCTGTGGGTTTAAGGAAAATAGAAATGTTTCTGGAGTTGTTTCTCCCTCTCCTGTGTGGCAGTTGTGTATCCGTGATGGAAATTCACGGGAAGGAGAATATCATTCCACTGTTTTGTCTTTCTGGAGTAATTTCCATGAGACATTATTATGTAAAGTCATGTTGATTTTCTGCCAGTGAGATTGTCAAGGACTTCATCGTAGAAGTGTCCAAAAAAAAGGTGTTAATAATACAGGTCTAGCTCACAGATGGCTTTGGGATAGGCTAGGGACAAGGCTTGTCACGTGTTTTTCACATGCTGTAGAGACAGGTCCTGTGAGAGAGCTGTCTGAAATGCACTCACCTCCCTGCGTGCCTGACACTTTGCTGTACACTGAGGGTGATCAGCTCTGATTCCCCCTGCTCACTCCTTTGTGTTTCCTGTCCAAGTGTTGTTCCTGAGTGGCATGCAGAGGTAATCCTGAATCCAGCAGATAGAGTTTGGTTCTGCTGAATGTATGAGGGAGGGGAGAAGGTTTCTGTCTAACACATGCATGATGCACAGGAGGTACCTGTTATGAGCTCTTTTTCTTTTGGTGCTGGTGATAAGTGGATTTTGATGCACAGAAAGGAAATGGTAGAAGGCAGACAGGGAGGTGAGAGACAGAAGGGTGTGTAGAGATGTTGTATGGTCACTTCAGCCAGCCCCTCGATGTGTCATCCCTCCTCTACTGCACCCTCTTCAAGGGAAAACAGAGGTGTCCTGGCAGCTTCTCCAGCCCCTCAGCTAGAAAAATAGCTGGTTTGCCCACTCCTAAGCAGGGAGGAAGAATTTTGACTCCCCTCCCCAAGAGCCTGTTATGCAAAGCTTGTCTGACTTGAGTGGGGAGAGCAAGTGGAAGAGAATGCTGCCCCAGAGAGTGGGAATGAGGAGAGCAGCTGACAGCGTGCCATGTGCAGCCTGCAGATCACAGCAGTTTGTGATGCTGTGCAATGGATTTTGAAGGAAAGCAGAAACAAAGCCAAGAGGGAAAGGGAAAATAAGACAACATGTACTATCTTTTGATCAAAAGTTAAGAGCTTTCTTGGATTAGGATTCCTGACCCCCTAGGTAAAAGAAACATAGCAGACCTTATCTACCTAGAGTTCAGTAAACCATATGATATGGTGTCCCAGAAGAAACAAATTAGTGCAGAAGATTCAGCTGAAGAAGACAGGGATTATTAAATAAATCCTCAAGTGAGTAAGAGACTGACAGAACTGATACACCAATTCCTTAATAGGTTGAAGGGAAATTATCTGTGAGGCTGCTTAAAGATTGCTCTTAGGACTGATCTTTTTTTATATTTCTGTTAATTACCTTGGCACGGAAAGTAGAAATACTAATGAAATCTGCTGATGAAACAAAGCTGGGAGGTATCATGAGGGCAGAGGTGGATTCCAGCACTACGAGAGCTGAAGGCTCTTCGTGACTGGAGTGATCAAGGTGAGGTTAAGTGGGAGAGTGCAAAGTCACACTCTAGGAACTTGTTGCTTGAAGAGTAACAGGAGTCTCCATCTCCCAGGAGAGAGAGATGGAGAAAGATGGGGAAAGTTCATGGTTCAAAGGAGAAGGAACCAGCGATGCTGCATGGGGGTGAAAAAGGCAAGCACACTTTGAGGATGTAGCAGCATTTCCAGTTGCAGTGAGTGGAAGTAATGTCATCCAAGAGGATGAGACTTCTCCAAATAGTGTGTGCAGTGCTGCTTGCCCACATTCAAGGAGGGTATTCAGCCTGGAGCAGGTGCAGAGGAAGGCAGTGGGGTGGTCAGAGGGATGGAGGGTGTCTCAGCCAACAGCGTGTTTACTTACCAGTCACAGCAGTGACTGCACAGAGATATTTGAGCTGATTTGAAAATAGATGTGGCACCAGTTTGAGCTTCTCAGCATTAATTATTTCGCACTGAACTTCATGCTAGTGCAGCAACACAAAGTAATTAAACCACGGTGTGATGTGCCTGCAGGGTGAATACTATAAGGGAGCTTAGTTACTTAGTCTGGCAGAACAAAGGTTAAGAGAGGAGAGATTTGCTGCCTATAAATACTTTTAGGAATTGGGGGTTGGGAAAGTAAGTGCTCGGGAGAGAGCAGAGCTACATAAGCTAAAGGACAATGTGGCACAAGAATAAATAGATATAAATTGGCCATGAATGAATTTAGGTTGGAAATCAGAAGGTTTCTAAGCAACAGAGCAGGCAAGGAGGTGCTGGAACAGCATTTTAGCAGCACAAGTTAGGGTGGAAACCTAATGAGATTTAGGACAGAGTTTAGAAAGTTTAGAAAAGGCCATTTGTTTTGTACTTGCCTGTTATTCAAAGGGCAAGAGGTCTGATAAGCCAAGAGGTCCCTTTTTCATTCTATTTCCTGTACCTGCCTTATTGCCTTTCCACATCCACACCCTTGCATACAAAAGCCAGGTAAATCTGGAGCAGAGTTTGTGTGATGAGTTTTTCAGCGTTGATCCTATGGGGATTTAATGGAGAGATTCATTCTGTGCCTGGGATTTAAACAAACAAAAAGAGCAAGCCAAGACAAGGCATGGAGAAGGTCTGCAAATATGCAGTGGTGTAGATGAGAGCTCACATATGAAAGAGCTTCTTCACATGAAGCAGATGTTCCCAGAGCATCTGGCTTTGCTGGAAGGCTGTTTCAAATGCAGGTAGCTGCTCTCCTGAGATGTGAAAACTGAAAGAGATTGTCTGAAGGGAGAATGTCTTGTACATTCCTGCCGTTACCCAGGACTTTGTCCTTGGGGAGGATGTCAGGTTTACTGCATTGGGAAGTTTTAGAAAAAACCACCACCCAACAGTGGTTGAGTTCATCTCTGCTGCCTGGCCACTGCACTGCACTTATTCTGGTTCTTCATAATGTTCTGTGCTGGACAGGCACCTCTAGCACCTTCTCTAAAGCACCAAAGGATGGTGCCCTCTTGGTGAAACATTTGATCTCAAATCCCCATGCATGGATGTGATTGAAAGAGAAGGCCAGAGAAGGAAGTTCTCTGTTATACATTAGACCTCTGGAGACAGTTTGAAGGCATCCTCCAGCAGGAGGCAAATTCCCAAGGACAGGCTGGGCCCAAGGGAAGAGGAGTAGCAAAGGCCCCTGAACGAGAACAGTTTTATAGTCACAGTTCCTTATTTAGTAAAAAATCCCAAATTATTCTGTATGGATGGATGTTTTCCTCTTCTCAGCCCAGAGTACCATACCAGCACAGAATGAGAAAGGAGGAAACAAGAAACAGCAAGGTGTGAAATGTCACTGTGTGTCAGACTCATTTGCCAGTAAAGTTTTCAGCAAGAAAAACTGGAAGAGGTTTTCATCTCACTGAGGAGAAATTGCCATCTATCCCACAGTAAATGCTCAGTTGTCAGCTTTATGTTACTGGAAACAAAGTACGGCCCTCTCACCCCTCCTGCTTCCACTTCTCAACTCTGCAGCATCTCTGAGTAGTTGAGAAGTGCTTCGCAGATGATAATGAAATTGCAGCTCCTACAAACACCCTCCTTGTTTTACAGGTGGAGGAACCAGACCATGGAGAGCATAAAAGATTTGTCTAAAGGATCAGCAAGCCATTTTAAAGCAAGGAGTCCTCATCTCCCTAGCCACCGGACATTCATCTTGTCCTGCAAACTTCCAGCTGGATGAAACGTTGCTTGACAGAAACACATGTGTATACATATATACATAGACATGTTTCCCAAAGAAGAAAAGAAAGAACAGACCTTTACCTCTTTTTGCTGAGCCTGCACGGGGAGGGAGAGGAACAGGTGAAGTTGACTGAAGGGTGGGTGAGCTTTAGCACAGCCCTTTGTTCTTGCTGGAGCCCACCTCTCTGGCAGTGTTCGGCTCCCAGGAGAGATCCTGAAGTGTCTGAGGGAGGACACTGCGGGCAGGGTGAGCAAAGCCCAGGCAGCTCCCAGGAGCTCAGCCTGTGGCCTGACACTGTCTCACTGGCTGGAGATCCCCTCCAGCCTGGAGGACCAGTGCTGGGGGAGACTCGCTCCTGAGCTGTTCCTGACATGCACTGGCAGCTGTCTGCCTGCTATTCTTTTAAAGGGTCTTCGTGGATCAGGATAAAATGTGATCTTACGCAGGCGGCATTGTAAGCACAACTTGGCTCAGGTTCAGCTCTTCCCCTGGCTCCCAGCTACTCTATTTTTATTGAAGGAATTCGAGGCTATCAGAAAGGAAGTCAAATTGTTTTAGGAAAACAATAGAAAAGCAACTTGAAGTTTATTAGCTTCCTGCCCAGGGCCTGTGACCAACTTGTCAAACTTATTAGAGTGATGGCAGAACTATTTATTTAAAAGGGCTAGCTACAGGACCCACAATTTCATTCCTGTTTGGGCCTTAGTGAAAACAAAGGAAAGCCATAAAATAATATCTGAAGGGAGCAGATGGCTAACTGGTTAATGGTGTGAGTAAGGTTGGCCTGTGAGCCATTCGTGGTGTTCACCAGTGCAATGGCTGTTGTGGGATTTGTTATCAAATAAATGCCTGGGCTTGCTTTCACAGGCCAGTCCCATCACCCCAAATTCCTCACTGTGGCTCAAATTTTCAAGTGGAAGCCTCACACCTAAGAAAACAAATTTGGCAGGAAAAGGTCTTCATTTAGAGCTACTGAAAGGAGTGAAACAATGCAGCAGGTCTGCAGAAGAGCCAGGAATAGAGCCCAGGTGTCCCTGACCCTGTTGGACTGCTGGAGCCCCTCGACTGCAAAAAATATTTATATCCTTCAGAAGCAGCTGCAGTCTGCTTCCCCATCCAGCTCCCCCAAAGCAGCCACGCCATGAAGTCACTGAATGCACGCTGGCATGTGGCTGGTGAGAAGAATGGGCAGCCAGAGCATCAGAGTCACGAGCACAAAGTGTCTGCGAGCCTGAGCCTTCCTGAGGAGCTTCATTGTTGGCAACAAAGCAAGAGGGGAATAAAACAGGTAACTGAGAAGGGTTTGCAAACTCTCCCCAATGCAAAGCCATATCCCTTTTCCAGAGGGCCCTCTGTTAACTGAGTGTTTGACCAGCTTCCAGGGAGGATATAGGAAGAACTCACCTCTCCTTTCAGCGGTGCAGTCTCTGGGAACTCAGGCGCTGAGGTACTGAGCTCACAGAGCTGTGCACACAGGCTTTGCTCAGCTCAAGTAACCACTTTTCAGATGAAAGGAAGGAGAGCCCACCTCAAAAATTCTCTTCGTTCTTCTCCTCATTAGGTTAACTAAAAGTGGGAATGCAAAGCTGCAGTTTTCTCTGAGGCCTGGGGCAATAATGCATCTTGTATTGGCAAGTGATAGAAGATCTTGGTTTATATGTTCCTTTTTACTTATCCAGGTTAGGTGTTTATGAAAGAGTCAAACTGAGTGCATTGTCTCTGGAAGGGCCTAAGAATCTGGGTCTTAAAAACTTGGTAATTTTAATATAACTGCAACAGTCTTCCATTTATTTAAGGTGTCCTTACAGCTTTTAGAAGGTTTCTGTAATTTCTGTCCCTCTGAGATACTGCCTTGGTAAACAAATCAGCCAAAGGAGGGCACTGAGCAATGCAGCATCCTAGTTCATTACAGTGTTTACTTAAAATTAAGTACATTCTTGAGTTGCACTGATTGCAGTGTAATTTAATAGTCTGGAAGTTAGGCACCCTACACTGCCAGCCAGGCCAGCTTTCCTGGGGGAATTCCGAGGCAGACAGCAGATAGTGGATATCCTTCTCCACAGCTTCTGCAGGAAGAGATGCCACATGCAAATCACATGGTGGTGTTCTGGCAGCAGAAAAATATTTTCTTTGCACTTATTTGGGATCTCTGTTGTCTGGCTGGCATCACTTAATATGTGCTTTGTTCTAATAAGTAGTGTTTCAATCCTGAATGTGAGCTGTGAGAGTCTTTTTGTCAGTCTCTCAGGACTGCTGGACTCTTGGTAGCCCCTGAGGCTGAGATCCTGCAAAGACTTGGTCATGTGAGTAACTTGATATAGTTACAGCTTGGGGCCATCTGTGTGGGCAAGGTCCCTTCGTGTACAAAGATCATAGACTGGAAAATGCTGTGGATTGTTGAAACTCCTGGGTTTTTTTTTCTTCCAGGACCCAGCATGATTTCTCAGAATCTTCTTGAATGACAGTGGTTCCTGCCCTGCTGGACACATGGATGCTGGGGGACTTCTCGCCCCAGAAGGCTGTGACACGCAGCCATGTGGTGCCAGTGCTGGCACCGAGTTCCTGGGATGTGCTCTCCCATCCTGGAGTTAAGGAGCTGTGCTGCTGCAAGATCCCAGCTCTAAATCTTGAGGCTTTAGGAAAAGCCTGCCAAGGTGGAAAGAATCACAGGCACACGTCTCTTCCTAAAGCAAGCTATGGGGTACGAGGGCCTCAGCCTGCTCTACACATTCTCCACAGAGGGAAGAGAAATCAGGACTTGCATCTGCTCTGAAGGCAAAGATCTCTAGAGCTTTCCCTGGAAGTCAGCTTCAGAGGAAGAAACAGTTGAAAGGATTTGAGGGAAAAGAGACATGTGCTTGGATGACGGTGAGTGAAACTGAAAAGCAAACAGCCTGAGTTATGGGAGGATTCTTTGATGGTGCTTATTGCTCCCAGCCAGCTTGTTCTCTTTTGTGATGGTCTGAAAGAATCTCAAGGCATGACCTCCTGGGTAAAATTAAGAACTCGATTAATTGCAGAAATCCATGAGTAATTGTTCCTCCCAGCAATTCTGTGATGTGTGTTGGCTGGATTCTGAAGCCTTCTGTGAAGTAAATCACAGCAAATGGAGGGGGCAGGAGAACACTGCTGGCCCAAGCAGGTTAGAAGGGTGCATTTTATACTAGAAGACCACACATCCATGTGTGTGCAAGAGCTCACAAGCCCAGCAGTTCTGTGGGGCAGGGAAAGTGCCTTTCAAAGGCCTTCCCTTTCCAAAGTGTGCCATGAGCACTGTGAGAGGAGCAGGCAGCCCTGCTCCTACATGCTGCACTTCTGTGTGGCTGCATGAAGGCAAATCCTCTCACAGGGATGCATCAGGCACGTGGTATCCTAGGAATTTAGCAGAGGGAAGCTTGGAAAAGATTTGTACCTGGTTTTGCTTTCTGAAAGGCTGAAGGATTCAGTCAATTCAGATCTCCTTAATTGTTTTTCTGGACACCTGGGTTTCCTGGTGAAACCCTGTCTGACTTTGTACCAGCTTCCCCTGCCCAGAGAGGTGAGAGGCTGCAGAGGAAACAGGTGTGTGTGAGTCACCTGCAGCACAAAGGCAAGGAAGTGGTGCCCTGGTTTCTCCCCACAGCCACGCAGGGAGCCCTGCTGGCTCTCCAGGTGGCCACAAGCTCATGTTCCAAGCTACAGGGAGCGGGGAGGAGGCTAGGGAGTTCTCTGAGGACTGAAGTCCTGCCAGTGGCCTAACGTAGAGCTTTCCCCACTTAGCTGCCCATTTAATTTAATTTGAATTCTCTCCTGGTGCTCATACATAGTGCAATGCCCTGCTCCATATGAATCCAGGCACGGCATTCTCACTGGATCCTTTGCATGCTGGAGCTCCTTGTTTTTAATGCTCAGTGGAGGCAAAGATGAAGTAGGACCATAGGACACCTAACAGAAAACCATCCCCAAAATTGCTACCCATACTGAAATGTTTCATTTGTGGGTTAATGTTTTCATCCCTCTGATTTGGTGATTGACTGATGTTGTCAAAATGGGCTTGCACTGCAGAAAAACCCCTGTATGAGCTCATGCAGAAACCTGGGGATAAAATCTGACCAGTGAGTGATGTCATACAGGATTGTGTTTGTTTGTTGATATTTATTGTTTTCCTTGAAATGGTGAAAAAAGAAGAGATATTTAAACTTGATTGAAACAAGCTGAAGTAGCTATAAATTCATTGGTTTTGCTCTTAATCTTGCGGTTCTGTTTGGCTTCTTGGTGAGAAATGTGAGATTTATTTTCCTTAAAAACTACCCCTCACGTTCAGCTGGGATATAAAAAACTAGCTATCAAAATAATAAGCAATTTTTTTCCTGGTTGGGGGTGATCAGTTTCATCTTTCTGTGTGTGAGAAACAGAGATGCCTAAGCCGTGCACATTAGTAGGATAGATGGTTTTTGCATGTGATACCCATGTGATATGGCATAGGGCCTTCCTATAATTATCCTATGCCTGTTGAAGGAGGGAAGTAAATTGGTTCTTTCAGCCCAAGAGGAGCCCAAGACTGATTTTTCTGACAATGCTCTCAGTATTTGGAGTGTTGTCACCAAACCAGAGACAGCACAGGATGTGGCCACTGAAAGGGCACTCAGAAAACGAGTGGCAGTGGTTAAAAGCCACACAAGATTGTTCAAGGGAAGCAGAGAATAGGGAAATGGGAATCCTTGATGTTGTGTACTATTCCCACACTCTTTCCCCACTTTCCTCTCAGGCCAGATTTGTGAAGAACCATGTTTCTCCCTCAGGGAAAGTAACAATTTAACACAGCAGGGAAGAAAGAGGTTTTGCGATGTGCTGCATGAAATGATGCAGTATCGCTCAACCGGCATCTGGTAAAACGTTCCTAAATAGCCTCATCTTCCTGTATCAGCATTTCCAACATCAATAATTTTATTGGTAATAATCAGTAAGGTCTGGGATTTCTTGGAGGAGGATGGATGGCTGCATTTGGGGAGAGAATCTAAAGGGCTTTGAAGCATCCTGATAGGAAAATGCTGAGGCAACCCCACAATTACTGAGCTGAGAAATCTGCACCAATTTGCAGTTCCCAAATTGTTTGTAAAACATGAGAAATGCAGCCTTGAGAGTAGCTGCTGAGGCCTTAATGCCAGCAGATTACTAAGAGCTGGACAACTCTCAGAGTACCACAATCTAGGGAAAATCTAAACCTGACTTAGCTGTTTCTCCTGGAGCTCCTGTGGCTGTCCATGCTGGCCTCACGAGGTGCTTTCTCTATCTCTCCCTACAGCCCTATCCTAAATACTTTTGAGAGAACTTCTTCTCTCATTTCTATCTGGTGGGTCTGAAAAAATCCAAGCCAGTCTTCTAGTCAAATTCTTTCTAATCCAGGCCACACAACTTTTCCTTCCACTTGAGCAATCCTTTCCATTTCTCCTTCTCCTCTCAGAACTCTGATCATTCTTGCATTAAAAAGATGCTTTGATAAGCCACTTAATATAGTTAAAAAGAATTATTCTTCACCCCAAAAAGTGGACCCATGTGAAAACTCTAGCACAGGAATGGCAGAAAATTATCTTTCAGCTACCAAAGTGATGTGAACTAGGAGCCTGCAGCTGTGTAAGCAAATAGACCAGCCTTAGAGGAATCCATGCAGCGGTCAGTGGTGATCTGTGGACTGGTATCTGGCCTGCTTTGTGCAGGCAATCTGCTCTGTGCTGACCTGCATGGGAACTCACATTTTGTTTCCAAGCACAACAAAGCCATGAGATGGTTCAGCTATGAAAAAAAAGAAGATGGAGATGAAGAAACTAACGTGATGCCAACATTAATATTATCTGGCCTTGGTGATGGTCAGAGTTCTCCAAAGATGGAAATTTCTGGGCCTTCTGCTTCCTGTAGTCTTCTGCTGTTACCTCCTGTCCAAGTGGCTGAACCCAGCTGGTGATGGTCAGAAATGCCCTGCAGCATTTCCAGTTGTTGGAGCAGAACCATGGTGACTGTGGTCATAGTTCACATAGTCACTGTGGGTGATACAGAGAAATTCATTCTGGACTGGGTTGTGAGGTGCAGTGAAGGAGAATGGAGATACAGCAGAGAAGACCTGTCACTTCTGTGATTTAAACCATTTTAAAGCCCTCAGAGTTCTGATTGAGGTTTCTTGTATGACACAGAGCAGCCTCCAAGCAGCTTTATCTGATAACACTTTGTCCTCTGAGCTACACCCCTCCTCAAGCTTTGCCACCATCCAGGCTGGACTCCTAGTCTGTTTGGTAATAAAGATGGACTGCTGGAAGAACTGGTGTCAAAAAGTAAGACTGGTCTCAGCTGATAAAATTAAAGCACAAGAAGTTCAAGTCTTTCGTTGTCCCTTCCCACCTGAATTATGCTGTGATTATAAATTGTTGGGAGCAGATGGTCTGCAGCAGGTCGAGGTAAATGCAGCATCTTCTATACAGGTAAATCATATCAATGTACAGCATTTCTTCAGCATTTCAAGAAAAGTAGTAAAAGGAGAAATTATTTATGTTATTTTTCAAAAAATCCTCAGATCAGGCTGTTAAGGGGGCCAAGTGGCCTTGGTTTGAGAAGGAAGTTTTGTTGCAGATCATGAATAAGTAAAAAGAAGGAAGTTAATGAAGTAGTTTGCCAGTCTAACGCAGAAAAAATAGGAAAGGGAAATATCCCAAATATAATATGGTAGTGACCTGAAAAGGGACAAGAACATGACCAAAATCATAACTAGTGCAAATATATCTACCTACTGATGTATGTATCTGCTAAGTGATATTATACATAGGCACATTTGTCCCATGGCATCAATAACATTCCTAATTTGGGGGGTTAAATTGCTCATTGAGGAGGTCTCTTCTATGTTTTAACACACATTTTATTTACTTTTCTAGGTGCAGATCTGTCAGAGTGGCTTTTTTGTTTTGGTTGCTTGGGTTTTCCTGGTGAGAAATGAGTATATCAATTTTTTTTTCATGGCTGGCTTTTCTCAGTAAGAAGGAATCCTGAAAAACGGATGCAGGCATTCTGGATTTGTTTGCTTTCCCTGGAGCATTGTTCTGTGATTGAGACTGCTTTGGCAGAGGATACTTTGTCCCAAGGTTTCAGGGAGACTGTTCTTGCCTCTGAGTTCCCGTTCCATTTAGGGAACAATTGCTGAAGTGCCTCCTAGATTGACATCTTTCTTTTCATGTGCCAGGGGATTTCTGAGGCTGTCCCGAAGAGCCATCTCTCCTGCTCTGAGACACCATGGCACAGCTCCTGTGGGGGCTGTAGCCTGGACTCCTGTGATGGAGCAATCAAAAATGGCCAGGAGACGAAGCAGTGTGGTAGCAGCTGAAACCCCTGGGAGGAATATGAGCTCCTGCACTGGCAGAGGAGGTGTAATGATCTGTAAGTACTCCAGGCTCCTGTGTAACCTTAACTCCTCACAGAAAAGGTTGTAGGAAGCATTCTTGTGAGCAGCTCCATGATAAGAGAGGCATGATTGCCCAAACATGTGGTTTATTGCTGGAGGTGAAAGACAATGTCTTAATATTGATGAGAGACTGCTCTGCTCATTGTGAGAACAAATGATGTGGCACAGCTTACATCCATTTGGCTTTCCTCTGCCTCCCTTCTTCCCTCAGACCCCAAGCAGGGTGCTTTTGTCCATGTTGTCTTGTGGGAGCTGTTATTCATCAAGCCAGCCTCCTGAATCATCCTGGGAGAGCATCAGTGGCCTGTGAATAAATTGTCAGGGAACATGCTGGATGTTCAACAGTGCTGATGATAGTGGGATCAGCCTGGAACCTGTGCCTTGGTCCTGTCAGTTTGTGGGTTTTAGATGGACCTTCACTGTCTGAGAGCACGCTAGGTTTGGAAGAGGAAGGTCACAAAGTAAACAATGATAGTATGACCATGCCACTGAGCTCAGGGAGAGAGGAAAAATTAAATCCCTTAAATTGTAACCTTCTGTCTTTATTGGACTGCTTTTTGGTAGTGGATAAGGTGATGGATTCCTCAAATCCTGGCTGCCCAAATAAGTGGATAAGGACATAATCAACACCTTTGCTAAACAGATGAGGTGATGCAGTAGCTACTTTGTGTAGCTCTGGGCTGATGTGCAGGTCAGTGTTGGAGTAGGGTTGGTTTTTGCAGAGCCAAGTGGCTCCAGCCTTTCGTGTCTGTGGTGTGTCTGTGGTGGAAACACTTCCAGAGTGAGCCAAGCTCTGGGCCTCAGAATTCCCAGTCTGTGCATGGCTTTCTCCATGCTAGGCACGGAGTACAAGCTGGCAGGGAGGCAGTCAGTCCTGAGACAACACATCCATCACCTTTGAAAAGCAGTATTTGTGCACTAACATTGCTTTTTGTGGAAGGGAGGCCATCAGCTGTTGAACATCTAAGTTTAGCTTGGTTGTCCACTTGTTACAGATTGGAGGAGGAGAATCTTGGCTGATTCTTGACTGCTTTTCAACTTTGGGAAGGTGAAAAATTTGTGGAAAGAATGAAACTGGAGTGTGAAAGTCTGCAGAAAAAAGTTGGTGCAGTCACACTATTACCAAACTGTGCATTCTTACACAGACACATGAAGCAATGTTGCAGAGCATTTCTAGATGCTGGAATAAGTATCTGGTGTCTGCAGAGAGCACGTGCTGTGTCTGGAGATCCACTCCTTAGAGCACCTTGCTCTTTCATTTGGGATGACTTTGAAGTGAATTCATATATTGATGTTTGTCCAGTCAGCACCTGAAGGACTTTTCATTTTTTTATTTTATCTTAAGGGTAGGTGAAAATAAAGACCACTACGTGTATATATAAGGTGGTTACATATGAGATTTTTTTGTCAATGAAGAACAAACATAAAAATATAAAATCAGGAGCCAGCTGTATGGCTCTATGGACAGCCAGAAATATTTTGGCTGGCTGAAAACCTGGTTCTTGGTCGCTGTTTGTCCTCCACTCAGCCAAATCAGAAGTGCTCAAGTTCTGAAGTGTGTTGCTTTTTAATGTACTAAGAATTATCAAGAAACCAAAGATTTTCTTTATTCCTGCCTGGAGCTACCAGGAAGCTGTGTAAGTGCCTGTCAGTTCACTTGGTAGGGACTTGTGTTGGCTTGTTGGTCAGCTGCAGGCACCTGGGTAATTCAAGTGGCAGTGATGTGTAACACCCGACAGTTGTTTGGTCTGTTGCACAGGGAGGAGATGCCCTCACCTACTGACATCATTGTGGGAGCTAGTGCAGGCTGGAGCCCATCCTGCAAAAAAAACCTGCAAAAAACTGGTAAAAAAAGGAGCTCGGGAGGAGGGATAAGGACATTGGTGGTGAGTCCGTTCTCTGAGCTGTGCCACACGAGTTACAGAACCCAACCTGGCTTGTTTAAAAACAAGGTCTGGTGGGAACAGCCATCACAGCAGCTCCTGGAGCTCAAGGGGAAATCCAAGAATTTTTAGCAGGCAGAGGTGTTTTCTTCCTAGACCTCTCTGAACTCACCAGAACCCGGATACAGTTCAGTGGAAGTGTTGGATGGGGGATGTGCTGCATGGTATTGGTGTGCCTCAGAGATCCCAGAATAAGGTTCTCGGTTTGAATGCATTCCCTTGACTATCAGACACAACCATCTCTGGTTCCCAGAGACCCCTGTCCTCAGCTCAGTGATAAAAGCACCTTTTAACACCAAAGCTGCTGTGTTCCCACGCCTGTTGCTGTCATGAGGGAGGCCGGTCTCGAACAATAGCAGAGGAATGAAGAATGGCCTTGCTAATCGATATCCTGCCTAGACGCTGAGTCAGGTGGCAGCTCGGGCCTCTTTAAAATTCCTGCATTGTTCCTGATTTCTCATTTGACTGGGGTAAATTTTTATCTTTAAGGAAAGAAAACATACGGGACCAACTGTCTCTGCCTGCTCCACCATTCCCTTCCCACACCACCCCCACTCAGTCTTGCTGTCTTTGTCCTGTGGTGGCCTCCAGCAGTGAGGGATATGGATACGATTTGCTAGTTTGGACTTGGAGCTGAGTCTGATGCGCTGTGGTCAGCACAAGGTGGCTGTGGTCTGAGCAGGGCACCCTAAATCACACACATCTGCAAGGCTTTAGAGAATGCAGTCTTTCACACCCACATTTCCATGTGGGCTCATGTTTATGTGTTTGGTCTTAAACCGGTCAGAAGGCAAGACAGGGATGCAGCACAGGTTTCCAGAAAATTTCTCCATAGATGAACGTTTGGAGCCCTGGCAGGAGGCTGAGACAGTCTGTGTGTGAACAGACATCTGGAAAATTGACAGAAGTGGTATTTGCTTAAACAAACTGCAAGATCCAGTAGCTCAAACTCTTGAATCCACCTCAGCTGCACTAAAAACATTTTCCAGAAGGAGAAGGGGGCCAGCAAAGCTTTTTGAAATCGCTGAATCTCACAGGGCCTTGCAGAATCCTCTTTGGGGGTTTCATCCAGCTCCTGTCATCCCAGAGCATCACCCCAGGGCTCCTCTCACCAGCCCGGACCAGGGCAGGGGGAACTGTGGCTCTGCTCCTTCACCTGCACCAAAGGAGGAGAAAGCTCAGAGACCTTCAGGATTTTCCTCAGGGCTGGGGGGTCCCTAGGACATCTTTGTGGCTCTTTGGCCCTGCTTGCCTCCTGCTGAAAGGCCTCAGCAGAGGGGGAGAGCGTGGTCCTGGCTGTGCCGCTGGGCAGGAACTGTTGGAGCTGCGAAGGGAACTGGTAAGGGTTACGTTTGCGCGTGTAGGTATGAGATAAGAGCTGACCTACCCTTCACCCCAAACTGAACTCTCTGAAGCTCAAACAAGGTAAGCAAGTGCTTGTGAAAATGCTGGGGGGAAGCCTGCCAGACTGGGGAACTTGCTGCTCCTGTCTGGGGCTGGGAGCAGACCTTCAGCCACTATCCATCCATGCGGAGCTTGCTAGGGTCTCGACTAAAATGCTTGAGGACTGATGTAACAGAGGAATCAGGAGGTGAAGATGCCTGTCAGGAATCAGAGAGAGGGGTAGGGGTGGAGGGAGAAACAGAAATTACAGACAATGGAGAAATAACTTCAGATTAAGCTGAAATAGCATCTACAAGATATTTGAGCAGGGCCTTTCCTGCACGTAGTCCCCGATTGTTGCTTACAGATATCCTTACAGCAATTCACATTACAGATACTGTCACAGCCTCTTCTCCTGTGCAAATATAAACAGGTCAACATCCACATCTAAGTGTGTGACAGAGTTCCCATCTACGAAATCTGTTTTTTCTGGGAAAGAAACATCTCCCTTTAGTGATATCCCTGAGTGTTTAAGTCTCCTGGGAGCCTCGGATGTGTTTTTCACGGCACGGGAAGTGGTGCCTGCCAACACAAGCATGGTATGGCATGGGGAGGGCTGGCCTGGCCTGGCACCAAGCTCTCACCCCTAAACCCTACGTGCCTGCTGTCCCGGGAACGAGCAGGAGGATCTGCCTGTGCAGCTGCTGCCTGTGAGGTGCATTGGTGAGATGTGGTTTTGGATTGGATCTCAGGGAGTAGGGAGTGACTCCTTTTGCCCACTGTGTCTTTATGAAAACCAGGAAACAGAAAGCATGGATATCCCAGGAGGTGTTTTCCAGCAAGCACACACCAAGAAAAAGTGACTTTCTCTTCTCTCTATGAATGTAAATTCAGGGTGCCAGAGGATAACAGGGCTGGGCTGGTTAAACACTCAGTGCAGCTCAATCTTGCACAGGTGGGGATGAATCGCCCCAAACGGGCCAGGAAACACTTCAGAGACAGAGTCAGAGAATTGGGTATTTGCTTTATTTGGCACACTGGGTGTGGGGGATTGCTCCTCCAACACACACACACCGGTGCTCCCTACAACACAGTATTAAGGGTTAAAACATGAATATTCATCACATTCCTTGGGACAGGTGTGGTTATACAAATTATTTTTCGGAAGTCACTAGTATCATTAGCATTCGTGCCACGCATGGCATGTGTTGTGTGTCCTGGTGGTCGCACTGAAGAAGGCTTCTCCTCGTCATCAGGGGTCTTTGTGATGAAGATAAGTAGTCTTCCTCACAATGTACTCTTCACCTTTTCTCCCCAGGGCATGCGTAGTCCTTTGAGGAATGATTCAGAGGTTTCTGAGATGATCCTTGTCTCCTCTATCTTGATAAGATTAGGGTGAATCTGACTTTTTAGGTTTTGGAATTAACGTTTGCTGTCGGAATTAACATTTGCTGTCTCCTAATAGCCAACTGTGCTTACATGAGTTAGCTATTGACCGCTCTTTCTTCAGGGACTCCCTGGAGGTGAACTGAATATTTCTTTTCAGACCTGGATGTCCGTGCTGAGGCTGCTCATCAGGGCTTCACTGGCACCAGCTGGCAAAGGGAGCAGCTGACCAACCACACCCATGGGAATATAAGGGAGTCCTTTAGCTCACTGAGGAGGTTTTGGGGGTTTGCTGTGTGTCAGAGCCTGGCAGCAGTGCTGTGGTGAGTTGGTTGCTCTCCAGAATAGTGTTGCTTGAGCTACCGGGCCTCAGCTGTGGTAGCCCAGGCAGTGGGGGCATCCTTGGTACATATGTGGGTCCAGATTCCCAAATTTCAGGTTGTTTTGAAACACTTTGATCAGTCTGTGGCCATGTGGAGTTAACAGTCACCATGGCAAGGATGGATGCAGGATATTTTTGCTCTAACAATGTATATTGCCATGTGATATGGTTAAGCCTCCTCTTCTTGTGTGGGACTCAGCTCAGGGACTGTGGATGCACAACAGAAATAAATTTCTTACGAGCTTTTTTGCCTTCCCCTGAAAACCTGGTGGGAAAAACCTTAAGTCCTGATCAAGCTGTTAGTCACAGCAGGTTTCCCAGGCCTTGGGGCTTGCCTGAGCAGGGGGCTAATCTCTGTGGGGTGCATGCCAGGCATGCTGCCGGGGGCTCCCCTCCAGGCATGTGCCAGTGCTTGCCTGGGAAAGCAGTCACTTCAGGCAGCAAATCTTTCCTCCCTGGGAGGGAATGGTGGGCAGGCATGAAGCAGCCAGGGTACACGTCCATCAGCGTGTTTGAGCAACTAAAAATCTCTAAAATGCTCACCGAGGAACCCACAGGGGGTGCATAAGAAAAAATTTGTTCCCTGCAGGGCTGGCGCTGTGACAGCTTCCAGCGGAGACGAGATGGATGGATGGACAGGAGGCGGCGTACCCAGAGGAGAGGGTGAAAGGTGCCTCCTTCCCAGGCAGCAGCTGGTGAGAAGGAGCCCAGGCTGCTCAGTGTCACCACACACGCGGCCCGTGGGGAAGCGTGAGCCCGGCTTCAATCCTTGTCAGTGGCACCTCGTTGACTTTTAGCGCTTCCTTATCGTGTCTGCGCTCACCTCGCGCGGCGCTGATAAAATGCCATGGCCGGGGCGATCTGCTGAGAGCCCTGCACAGAACCTTGCACAGCACGGGAGCCTGAACCGCCAGCCACCGGCCCGGGGCTCCAGGGCACGGCAAGGTAACAAAGGAACCTCCCAACCTGGGACAAGGCGAGGGCGGGGTGATCCCCAAGGTGTATCCCATGGGACTGGCATTGTAGGTTGGAATTTGGGTTTGCAAAAGCTGGGCTCACTGTGACTTTCCCATGCCTAGCAGAGCTGGAAGTGTTAAGCCATGTGAAGCGATTGCAGGATGTTAGCTCTCAGAGCTATAAACAATAGAGTTGGGAAGGAATGCCCTGGGTTGTTTTTTTGGTTTGTTTTTTTAGTCTTTTTTTTTCTTTCTTTCCCAGTAATAACATTTCTCTCTCTTGGGGTATTAAGCACCTAAATAGTTCTGGTACAAACCTTAATTATCACTAAAAAAAGGTATTATTTTCCAAAATGTTATTGCTACCTCACCTCTAGGGTAGGCCTATCTGTGGGCCCGCAGCAATTTTTAAAGGTGGTTTTAATTAATTTTTTTTTTTTACAGGTGAGCAGCTTGCAGTGATACACTTGGGAGAGTCCTCCTGATGGGTTTGAACTAAGGGCCCCTGAATATAAGACCCTGAGCATCTACTGAGCAGGTATGTAATTTTTGTAACCTGTGACTGGTGTACAGTATCTTGCCACTGCTGGAGAACAATGAAACCTGGCTGGCTGGAAAGAAGAATTTTCCTTCTGAATGTGAAATTTAGTTGTTCAAGAATGCTTTATTTTTCTTTTCCTTTATTTAATTTTTTTTTCAATTTATTTTTAAAAGGACCTTAAAGTTAGTGTCCTTCTTCCTGAATTGGAGAGAAAATCCATGATGTCAGAGTTCCTTGATGGAGAAAAACTTCTAAAGTTTTTGTCACAGAAGCTGGGGTCAAAGTCCTTCAGTTTTTTTCATGGTTGAAGTTTTGACTTCACCTTTACTGGTCCAAATATTCTAAATGATTAAAGGTGAAACAGGGGACTTCTTTAGAGGAAGGGATTATCATTAACAACAGAAACTTGCAGTGAAATCAATGAAAGGTTTCAATTTGACTTGCTGTGCTACTTTTTCATCCTATTCAGAAAATAGGCTTATGCAGCTCCTGCCGTATTTTTTTTTCTTCTTTGGCTACAGCTCTACTCTGTACTATGTTATTCATTGAATGTTGTTATCCCAGATCTCTTATGTAGCACTACTCTTGGAATCGTCCCTGTAATCACTTCCACATGCTGCACACTTGCAGAATGGAACAAACTCCTTCCATATTCCCTATATTCACATGAGCCTTGCCAAGTTCTTATTCTCCAACACTTGCTGGGATACCTCAAAGTTTATTTTCAAAATCATAGTCCCAAAGCTCTTCTCACAGGAAGATCTAGTGTTGCCCCAGTCACCTTTAGGAGTCTCTTACTTTTTTTCCCACCAACTTTGATCTTTTCTATGCTTTTGAACTACTCTCCTCCTCTGCTTTCTTTTGTTTCTGCCCAACATCTTGTACTAGCATCTCTTTATTTTGGAGCCTCACCATTTCTCCAGTCTTCTATCAACCCCCACCAACATCTGGAACTCTGTGTGGGAAACCTGGGCCTTTTCCCAAGACCACCTCTCTTCATCACCCCCAGAACTTTTGCTCTTCTCCCTGATAGTGACATTCAGATTCCCACACCTGTTACTGTATCTAAGCTCTGTCTTGCATATGAACCTGTAAAATCTCACGATTTTTCCTCTGAAACCTGACATTTTGGCTATACTGGCTGTTTGAAAAGCTCCTTTATGCCTCTTTTCCAAGCTTTCAAAATTTGTTATGCTGAACTTCAACACTGTTGGTCTTTCTGATTTTTTTCTTTTTTTTTTTTTTCTTTTTGGTCTCTGTTCATACTAGGCAGGATTGAGACGACAACAGCTTGAAAACAGTGAATAACTAATTCCCCTTGACATGAATACTGATTGTCTGCCCACCTAGGAGTTAAACAAGGGAATATGAAGGTGTTTTTGTACCAATGTGCCACCTGGCACCCACTGTTAGCCCTTTGAGAACCGTACTTAGATTCCCAGTGCTGCTGATGCCACCTTGCCCTGTGGAAGTCCCTGGTCTCTGTCAGCAATGTCCTTAAAGTCTGTATTTTGTGGCATCCTGAGGATGGTATCTAGTTCTTGCTTCAGTCTGCTGGGATCCGCAGGCTGGGATCCCTCTGCCTCTCTCTCTGTCAGGGCTAGAGCTCATACAGGTTTTTCT
This sequence comes from Pachycephala philippinensis, assembly GCA_013397055.1. Lineage (NCBI taxonomy): Eukaryota > Metazoa > Chordata > Aves > Passeriformes > Pachycephala > Pachycephala philippinensis. The sequence goes on from VWZT01004148.1 coordinate 175,610, forward strand.
TTGAAATTTTAAACAGCTTCCTTGTCAGATCTGAGTGAATTTCATTCTAGAATGTGCTCCGGCCTGAAGGGCAGAGCCTTTTGTCCAAGACACTTGGGGTCAAATGGAGAAAGTGTTGAACTTGATTTTTTTCTTCTTTTTTCCCCACATTCTAGCGAAATGTCCTGATTAGTGACCTACTGGGCCACATCACCACCAGCCTGAATTACTATAATTCTATTTTTTTTCTGGAGTGCTTTATGACACGCCCCCTGCATTTTGTACATAGACCAGGAAAGACAGCAAGGTGGAGAGTCCCATTTTCGGATGGATACAGAGCAGTGTGAGATATCCATGTCCTCTTGAAGTCATGCCCTCAGCCACTGTTTTTCCATGGATATCCGATGTGGCATCCCCTAAGGGTGCTGGTATTTCCTGGTGCTCTTCTGAGGCACCCAGTGCCAGCCACCTCCACTCTTTGTGAAGGGATGTGAGCTACCAGCTGAGCTGCTCCTGTTTGCTGCTGACCTAGTGAAACAGTTCACCACGCCAGCAAAAACAGGAGGAGGAGAAAAAGGGAATAGAGAAAATAAAAAGCAGAGCATGAAGTTAATGTAAGTGGGGGAGTACTTCTGGTATTATTATGTTACCAGAATTAGGTTTCTTTAGCTCCTGCTGTGCTTTGCTAAAAACGAGTCTAGTTAGCAGCAGCAGATGTGAATGTAACAGCTGTACAACTGTCAGGGGAACGAGAGGAGCTATGAGAAATCCACGAATTAAGTAGATTCTCTTACTTTCTTTGTGTGGAAGTCTTGGAAGTGGCAGTTCTCAAAGTGTGTCCTACTGGCTGCTCACGTCAAGTGATTGGGATGTTGTAGAAGGGTGCAGCAAGCAAGATGCACGGTATGTTTTCAGCCAGGAAAAGGAGAGCATTTGGGGAATGGGTTATTGGAGCTGCTGGGGGATGATGGGGTAGCTGGCAGGAAAGATGTAGCTTAGGAGTAGACACTAATGTTGCAGAAATGGGGATGGGAATTCGTGCAGCTAAGAATAAATGCGTTTATGGAAAGGATACTGGTGGTTATTTGGTAACCAGAAGCTTAAATGATCAAAGGGTTTAGTAAGACTTTCTGACTTTGCCTTGCCCTTCCAAATATATATCATGGCTGTGTGGAAGGTCACCTCCCATCCCTTCTTAGATGTTAATCACCCCCTTCGATATAGGTGGCCTATCAGATTGCATGGGTAAACACTGGGATATGTGATAGCACATTTGCTGGGCTGCGGGATCTAAAGGTAAGGCTGATATCTGGAATGCCAAGACATTTGTGAGGGGAGGCAGGATTCCTGCTCTCTTCAGCTGCTTGCCCTCCAAGTGGAAGGAGAAGGCATTTCAAATTCCTTGCAGGCTCCAGGCTATAAACAGGCTCTTCCTGTGTGAAACAATAAGGATCTAACAGTAATCAGGAGTTGTCTGCTGTTCTGAACAGGTCTAATACTGCTGGGATATGCTTTTGTAGGGAGGATGAAGCCCATCACTTGTGGGGACAGAAGTGTCCAGTGCTACTGGTGTAGATCATCCAAGAAGGTGGCATTGAACATATAGTCATGGGGCAAAAAAGAAATCAAAGTCCCATCAAGCTGAAGCAGACAGAGACAGAGAGGGGAAGGAGTCAAAACAAAAAGAAAGCAGGAAAGAGGAAAAAAATAATGAGGCAAAGATGGGAGAACTATTAGCATTGTTTTGTACAATGGAGAAGTGGCTCAGCCATCAAATACACTCCATAAACACTGTATTTTTTCAGCTAGCTCAGCTAAGGGCCTCTGTGGGGGCAAGTGATGGGTCCCCAAGCCCTGCTGCTCTCTCAATGAGAGTAGAATTTATCACCTATATAACTATCCTGAATTCATCTGGGGGGAGGTGGCTCTAGCATGGTCTGACTCCTCTGTATCAGATTTCTGAGTAAGACTGTATTCCCCAAAGTAATGTGAAGGTTGATATGAGCAAGGGAATGCATTTGGTATTTTACTTTGTGGATCACAGGGCGAGTGCCACATGCAGTAGTCATGGATGCTGTGTTTATCCTCACCCCTCTTGCTAGCTTGAACACAGTGGTGTGCTGCAGCTTGAGTCTCTGAAGCTGTTCTTGGCATGTAGGCTCTTTGCATTAAGTCTCCATGGGTCTGTCACCACAGGCCACAGCCATTCCTTGGGGTGCAGAGTATGCAGGGTGTTAGTGCTTTGGAATTATTTGTGAGACATTGCTCTGTTTTGCCTGGTCCTAGTCAGGGGACTGAAGTGAAGGTTACTAAAATGCAAACCACTTGGATGATGCAGGAGCAGAAGTGTCCCTTATAGCTAAACTGGAATCTTCTAGGAGGTAGGTTGTTCTCACTTCCATCAGCTGTGACAGTGGGGGCAAAGTGCCTGTCCAGCTAGGACCTGTTTTCCCTGAACCCTTTGTTTACACTGAGCAAAGCCATTGAATTTCATACCAGTACAGTGATCCTACAATAAAACATGAAAGTTCAGACATTCCTGTAGGCACAGACTATATTACTGTCCCAGATGGGAAATCTGCATGGTAAAATGCCAGATCCATGAGCCCTTCTGCTCCTCTGGGATAAAATTCCTTTTTTTCATTGTAAATCTTACCAGCCAAGGGCGTTGCCTCACCTTATTCATTAGCCAGCCAGTGTTGGTGTAATTTGGGGTTAAGTAGTTAATCTTAAAAAAATCCCTTGGAAGTCAAGGAATCCATATATTTGCTTATTTGTAATTTGTATACTGCCCCTGAGGCAAGCAGGCATGGGAATGCAATCCCATATTTGTGTATTTAACAGCTGAAAAGATGATGTGAGAAGAGGTTTGAGTTTATAACAGTATAAAGAAAACTGTGACTGTCTCACCTTCCCTGTTGCAGGTCATGCATCTTCCTGGTGCCCAGTCCTGTAGAAATCCTGTATTTCAGTGTGCATTGAGACTGGCTTTTCTGACACAGGATGGAGCTAAGAGTGTGCTTAAGCTTGTTTTCATCCCAGCCAGAGAGGGGAAGACTGTTTCTTCATGAGGGGCCTGTTTGTGGTAGGTTCTACAGAAACACTTATCAAATGTTGACTTTATTTAAAGCTCTTACCATCAAATTACACGGGGTAGGCTGAGCCAGGAATAGATGGTGCTGCTACAGTGCTTCTAGAGAGGTTTGTTGTTGCTGTTTTTTCGCAATGCAGATGCTAGGACTTTACAGGAAACCCATCAGCCCTCCAAATGGGTGGAGATGTGTAGCTGTAAGGAGGAGTAAACATTGGAAAGTTGGTCATTTGTGGCTGAATACTATTGAGCAAGATAGCAAGATAGTAACTGATTGGTAGGAATGACTCAAAAATCAGTGATCTGCAAAAAAAGAAGCCCAACCACAAACAAAAAAAACATTACTGCAATAGTCTGGATGACTCAGAAAGATGGGGCCAAGCACAACATTAGCTGCTGTAAGTCACATATCAAAGAATAAGGAATTACAGGCTACGTTTATCAGTTGGCAAGTTTGTCTCGGGAAGGAGTGGGGGCAGCTCAGTGGCTGACTACAAAATTCCAGGAGGATGCTGTAGCTGGGGGAACTCACGTAGGTTTCAGTAAGTAAACTGAATGGTTCTAGGAAGGGCTGAGTGTGTTTGTGTGTCTCATTCAGCACTAACGTGGTCACTTCCCATGTACTCTGTTTAGTGCTTTTGTTGGTGATTCCTGGATGGAAGAGGTTTCAGGGACAATGCCTGAGGGTGTTAAAGGATTGGAAGTGTGCCTTCGAGTAAAAGAGGTTGAAGAGCTAGAGGGAAAAGGGAAAGCTGAAGGCTAACTTTTTTCAGTGTTTAGATATATTTACAAGGAGAACAAACTCTCTGTAGTCTAGCAGACTGAGGGGCACTAAGATCCAAAAACAGGAATGTGAAACTGGATTAAAAAGACCCCAAAAATGATATGAAGAAAAGCAATATTTTTTTTAACATCATCTGTAATTAACCACCACAAAAACTCAGTGAGGCTTTTGAAGGATCCGTCCCAGGATGCATTTAAGCTGTGGCTGGATTCTTGTCAGAAAGTGGACCCTTGTAGAGATGGGAAGGATTTCTGCCAAGTTTTCTGACGCAAGTTTTTGAAGATGTGGGTCTGGATGACCATGCCACTTCTTTCTGGCATTACAGTCAGATGTTGGCTCACAGCTGTTGGCAGCTCTGGGGTTGAGAACTGGGACCTCAGGGCAAGAGCAAAAAGGCAGCCCCTGTCAGCCCAGGCATTGCTCCTTTTCTCTCTGCCCTGTGCTCACCAGTGCTTGGTTCACCTTTTTATTGGATTATGTTAAAGTGATATCCCAACGTAAATGAGGCTTCATTGGTCTCCACTGAGGTGGTCAGTGATGAGGTACTACTTGTCATCTATCAATGTTGCTTTAATTCTCCTCTGCCCAAATCAAGGCGTTCCTTTTACGTACCATCATCCATGGCTCTGTCATCCATTTCAAACTTTAAACCTTGAGCAGTTACTGTCTTGCATTTCTGAGCCAAACTAGAATGAGTTTTTCCTTCTGCTACCTCACTGAACATCTTAATTTGGTGGGGTTTTTTTTTTTTTTTTTGTGGAAAAGCTACATTACCAGGATGCCAGGGTTTTGCTTCATTTTTTACCTTATTCCCTGCAGACTTAAACTTAGCCAGAGGCCAAATCTGTGCCTGTGGAAGCATCAGAGGTGCAATGTACCATTAGAAATGAGGTCTGAGAGCAGGAGAAGGATGGGTGCTGGTGCAGGGGGAGGTTGGGAGAGCATCAAGAGGTGCCAGCGGAGGCTCTGAGCCTTTGCACAGAGCCAGCATGGCCAGGTCCTTGCTGTAACAGTAACACAACTTCCTAGGAAACACAATGGCCACTTGTGAGCCAGCCCTAGCCCAGGGCAGCAGAGGGAAGCCAGGCAGGGCAGCGTGTCCCCGTGGGCAGCAGGGCTGGCTGGGTGGGGCGTGCGAGGATCTGTGGATGTGACCGCCGAGGCTGTGCGGGGTGGGAAGCTTTTCCTCTTGTGACTTCACCTGGACTGAGTGCCAACCTCGGCACACAATGTTATCACTGCAGGCCAGCACATGGCCAGCACGGCTGTGCTCGCACAGGGGGCCCCAGGAGACTTTCTCCAGTCCTTACAGCTTTTGGCCTTGATGGCTCTTGCCAGAAATACACCACAGCCCCATTCCGTGGTTCAGTTTCCAGTGGTACCAGAACTGCCTCTGCCCATGGCTGACCTGTGCCACCGAGGAGGAGATCTGGTTGTGAGGAGTAAAAGTGAAAGGTTTTGTCAGGACCTGAAGCAGGGACCTCTGCTCTACCCCACCCCTCTCTGGCAATCTGGGCTGCTCTTGGAGATTTCCTTATCTAGGGTTTATTGCTGTGCAAAACAGCTGAGTTAATGAGTCATTAAGAACACTCGGTCCCTGCTGCATGGGGACTTTGCTGCCCGGATGGAAATTGTTCCCAAGAAGCCCATTCCTCCCTCTATAGCAAACACACAGCTGTTGAAACCTCTTGGATAAATAAATGCAGTCCTTCAGGGCTCAGGTCTGGCTTATGGCAGTGGTTTCCATGGGTCAGAGAAGTGTGGTCTGCCTACAACCATCTTGACTTTGGTCAGTGTTAAATACCTTGCCTAAAAGGGAGAGTCGGGCCTGGATCATCAGAATCTCTTGGCAGTTTTGCAGATCTCCTTTCATGGCAGTCTACAGAAGCTCTATCTTCTCTCTCAGGGACACACTGTAGGTTAAATGCTACCTCTAGAAATCCCAGCCTGAGCCTGCCCTCTTCCCTGCACTAGGAGAAACCCGACATTGTTTATTTTGTTCTGTTGTTCCATGAATAAGACCTTTCTGCCCAGACAAGCTCAGGCGTCCTTTCCTTAAACAAAGAACCCTTCCTTAAATTCTCTGTAGACTTTTGTTTCCCCAGGACAGATGTTTCTAAGACATCCATGTTTTCCATGCTTTGACATTCGAAGAGTGCAACAGCACTGGACTACCAGTCCACTGAGGTGGTTCCAGCCTTTGACATCTGAGATTCATCACTGACTGGTCTTTGGCATCAGGGAGATGCAGGACACTTGTTCATGGTGGGTACTTTGTCACCTTCTTCATTTGAGCTGGCAGGTAGTCATTGAAGTAAGCTGGCTTTTGAACCAGAAAATAAGCATTCTTTTTCTAATTTGATGAATTAGAGAACACATAATGGAAGCTTTTGACAGCAGAGGGCTTTCATGGAAACTGGAGGATAAACCAGGCAGGACTGAGGTGTGTCCACCTTGCCTCTACGTGTCAGCCCTAAGATGTGCAGTGGGAGTTCATCTGCAGCTCCTCAGCTACCCTGAGCTCAGAGCCTTCCAGGAAGTCACTGCTTCCTGGGACAAAGTTCTCCACAGCAGAGCTACTGCTGGTCTCCCTGCAGAAGGGCAGGAACTGACCTTCCCTTCCCTGTGCTAAAGCAAACCCAGTCTGTGTTTGTCCAACCCTCTGAGCCATCAGGAGTGCTCTAGATCAGCAGTCCCCTTTTTCGATTCACCCCTCTCCAGGACTTCGTGACTTTTGTAAAATGTTTGATGTTTTCTTCCAGCTCGTTGACTAAAAATATCCTGATGTCAAACGCCCTCCAGGATCTTGGTACAAACATACTGTAAAAAACCCCAATCACTTCTAGTTCTCAATTGTGTTTTGGAACCAGTCTGATAGGTCATTTATAGTCTGTTTAATGACTGCTATCTTATTTTTATGCCAAGCAAGTTCTTTAATCATAGTGCCCTGTGATAGAAGGGAAACTGCCTTCCAGGATCTCAAGTATATTGTACCAGCTTGGTTACATTTAATAATGGTGTGCGCAATTTCCTCAGAGAAAAGTAGGAGCACAGTTCAGTGGGGGTGAATTTTCTATAAACCCAAATTGGTTGCCCCTAGTTATATTTCCCTCCTTTTATTCCCTGTATTCTTTGTTAGCCACTTCATTAGTTAGTTCAGATCTGAGATCCTATCACAGGTCTGTAGTTACCTGTGAGTAATTATGAGATAATTATGAAATAATTATGCCCTTCTACATAGTCTTTACAAAATGCCAGACTATGGGGTTTCTTCTTCTCCAGGACTTACCCATCACACCAAGAAGTACTGATCAACATCATCAGAGGAACTGTGTGCAGCTTATGAAAAAAACCCCCAAAACTAAAGAAAGGCAGAATTTTTCAGTGCAAGGTACCCAGTCCTGCTGATTTAAAATGCCTGATTTTAGTAGGTGGTATTTAACTCCTCTCAGATACTACAAGAATAGACATGTCATCAACAAAGTCATCATCAACTACTTTCTTTTCTCTCAGCAGTAGGGTAGGAGTATTTATTGATTTCTTTATTGTTCTCTGCATTGTTATTGAATAATCTAAGTTTTCTATCTGATAACAGATCAATACTATGAGTAGGACTCATTCTGGTCTTAATTTACTTTTTAAAAAAGTGCCTTTGTCAGTCTTTTTTTTTTCCCCTTTCACCTCCATCATATTTTTTATAATTCCTGTCTTCTAATTTATATTCAGCTTCTCTTACTATTTGTTACACGTTTTACTTACTTTACTTACTTTAAGCCCCCTCATTTCAATTTTAAATCAGATTGTGTTTTTTCAGTTGCACTATTATTTCTTTAGTGGGGAGTTGTGTATTTTTGGTACCCTCATAAACGATTTTTTAAGCAGTTCTCAATGATTATTTATATTTTTGTATTTAAATACTTTGTTTGTGTTTATTTAGCCCAGAATTCTACTCAGGGCTGGGAAACAGGATTTTTTTTTTTAAAGCAACATATCTTTCAAAGCATTGCATTACCAGTTTGGACCTTCTTCTGCTTTTATATGTGTGGAATGAGCTGGGATAAGTGAACCTGCTGCCAGCCTCTCATTTCTGCCATCACTTTACCCATCCAGATAAGGTGAAAGACAGGTTTTGTTCATTTTGGATTTAAGGTTTGCCAGATGAGGAAGCTGTTAAGAACATTTAAAAATCTCCAAGGCTGTTTTTGAGTCAGCAACATCAGCCTGTGTTGAACTAAGCAATAATTTAGGTTTATTTTTCCGTTGGTGAGTGCTTGAGTAACCAGAGCTTCCATATTCCAGGGTTGATGGCTATCCATTGTAGACCCAAATCATCAATCCTGTTACTGGAGCACCAACTCACAAATACTGAATACTGATAACTAGGAAATTGTGATTCAAAGTCACAATCTAGCAGGTGTTTTTATTTTTGCCCCACTTCTGCCCTCTCACTCTTTCTTAGGGCTATACCTATTGATTTTAACACTGTCTTACAAACCATCCCAGAACCTATTCCAGTGTTTTACAGCTGTAGTCCCCGGGGCAGGCAAAGCCTAGATGAATATAAACTGGTAAGGAATGGCACAATTGTATGCAGCTAGAGAGGATGTACTGGAATGGACTTGACTTCTGTATTGTGTTCCTGTAAAGGAGGGCACACTTTTGAAAGGCAGAGTCAGGGCTGCAGCTGCACAAACTCAGCACTGCTCAGGAGGAGAGGGAACCCACCAAACCTGCTGCACCCTGGGCCAGAGCAGGGGGGCAAACAGAAATATTAGAGCTCAGGTATTTGCTTCAGAGCTTTGGGGACTGGAGAGACACAGCCCATTCAAATACATGCCTATATTTTACTGAAGAATCTGCATTCACTGGGTTGATGTTTATCAGTCATAACCCAGGACATGTGGGAGAATATTCAACAGTTGCTGAGCCAAGGTGGGATTTAGAAGTTTGCCATAGAAGTAGCTGCTGAAAATTCTGCCAGGTTTCACACAGGACAGGGGGCCCCCAAAGAGTCTTAATGCTTCTTTTAAAAGGATCCTGATATGCTTTAAATTGTATTCCTCCTAAGAATATCACATTCACTGAGCAGTAACAGGGCTGCAAGGGATTGGAGTTTGCTGGAGATAATGAAGAAAAAACTCTCCAGGCCTCTCCAAACTGGAGAAGCCCTTTGGCTCTCCCACCTATGTTTTCTGGCAGGTCTATACATAGATAATCCTTGACTCCCTCCATCTGGCTGTTTATTAGTTTGGAGCCAAATTGTCTCAGGGAATACCAAACACCTCTGGATGAATGATATATCTATGGACAGGTTGTCTTCTTGGTCAGGAAAAGAGAATGACTGCCTCAACAGCTTCCAAGTTCAATAACCTCCCTTACTACTTAATAAATTGCTGAGGCATGAGAGGCTTCCGTTCCTTGCTGGCATCTTTTACACTGTGCCCAAAGAAACAATCGTATCAGGCTCAGGAAGACTGAAAGGGCAGGGAAACAGGAACCATCCCCACGGATGTCCTCCCCAGAGAGGCTGGGAACACGCTCTGCTGTGGGAAATGGGAAGTGGAGGTCAGCCAAAGTGCGCAGCAGGTATGCACATCTCTGGGGAGGGGAGGAACAGATAATGGCCTGCTTTGCCATCCCCATCCCTGCTCTGTGCTGCAGATGGGCTCTCCTGGGCCACCCTCGCACCCTGCACACAGGGTGCACCTCCACTGTGTCGCTCCGTGGTGTGGAAATGAAGGCAGGGAGATAAAGGTGGAGAGAGGGTGGTGACAACGCTCCTGAGAGCCCTGAGCCTACCACTCAGCAAGGCAGGCCTTGGTGGTGTGAGAAGAGCCCAGAAGAAGTGAGAAAGGAGTAGGGAATGAGCCCCCATCAAAAACTGGAAGGCAAAAAACCCCATAGACAGTGAGGTAACATGGGATGCCTCCAGACATACAGACTTGTTCCCATCTTTCAGAAGCTTTGTCCTTTCCAGCACCTTGTGCCTGGGAATGTTAAGAGAGTGTACAAAAAGTCTCGATAAAACCAACATACGGAGATCCCCTCAAGAGGCTGGGAGATATTATTAGCTCCTCTTCTACTGGCAGGCCTGGAGCAATTAATTATTACCAGAAGTATTATCAGGTACTTGTCACTGCTTTCCCTGGATCCACTTCACATAGTCCAGATTGGCTGTAAGCAACATGTTCCCTGACTGGCCTGATACCTCACAGCTCCTGATAGCAGTTCCTCTGCTCCTCTCCTGAGGATCTCAGCAGTGGTGGAAGGGCCACAACCTCAAATATATGCTGAGAGAAATTTGAGTCATGGACCACTTAAATATGCAGCATGCCTGTATTTTTATATCTTCTCAGTGATGTCCTCCAGCTGATGTGCTCCAGTCAACTGAAAAGGGGGTAAGCTCTAGGCAGGAGGCAGAGAAAGGGACAGGTAAGAGGAGGTTATATGGGGACCAAGGAAAGGCAATTTGTGTATGATGGCTCCATAATGCACGTTTAACAATCGGCCTGCGAGCTCTGGGCCCTGTCCCAGTGCTGCTCTTCAGGAAAAGCATCTGCAATTGCATGAGAGCTTAGAATTTCTAACCCACACACTCTTGTAAAGGTCTGGGCTCCTAGAAATAGTGTGGTCAGGTTTCAAGAGAAATTATTGTGATCCATGAAATCATGTGTCTAAAGGAGTACTCTTCTCTTCGTGGCCCTGGTTCTGGTGCTGCTGCAGTACCACAGCACATACCTTTGACACATGAGAATTCATCTTTTTTACCTTACTTGTTCTTTGTACGTCTAGTGAATTTTTATTATTGATATACTTTTAGTGAAGTTTCTATTCTTAACCATGTTATTGTTAAAGGGAAAATCATGCAGGTCAGCTGGTATTCCTGTGAAATATTTGCTGGAAAAGGGATGCAGGTTCAGGTAAAAATACAGATTTTACTAGTAAAAAAAAGGTGCTTTGTCAAAAAAGTTTACGCTGAGCCTGTAGGTAAAATTATAGACATCAAAGCGATCTTGTCAGTTTAACTCCATCTATTTAACCATGGTGAAAATACTATAAAAAGTCATATTCAGAATAGGTATTGCAGCATCACCACAACTTTGCCGTGTTTGCTGTGCTTGGTTTTGTATCTGCAGAAGAAGTTGAAGTGAGTGAAGAGAAAGGTGGGGTGTAGCCAGGAGAAGGCACAGCAGTGCCCACGACGGTGTTTGTCACCCGCAGCATCCCTCGGCTGCCGGCGCATGGATGAGAACACACCGCCCGCTAGTGGCCCGGGCTGCGGGAGCCGCAGGCTGCTCCTCCCGATGCTCCGCTGATGCTGCTCCAGCAATTCTCCTGGGACAAGGTGCGTGGCCCTCCTTCCTGCCGCCCTCGGATAAAATCAGCACCTCTGGAAAAGGTCCTCGCTGAGCTGGGCGAGAAAAAAGAGCAAATTTGTTGAAATGGGGTTATGGTGAGCAAACCCCTCTAAATCTGCAGCACATTTAGAGCCATCGCTGGAGGCAAAGAACACGTTTATGGCTCCCTGAAGGTTCCCTGGGGACAGCCCTCCTCGCAGGGCAGCGTGGAGATAGCTGGGCTGAGCAGTGGGAAGCGGCACAGCACCACCAGTGCTTCACACTGCCCCAGCTAATTAGCCCCACTCCAGAGGGGATAATTAACTCAGGTGGAATTCCTTGCTGACATAGCCAACCTGCTCCCAGGCCTGAGCTGGTGTCTCCCCGGGTCAGCATTGCACTGGGTGCTGTGGACAACCTGCAGTGTCCAGGCTGGGTTTTCAGAACTGGTGGCAAGATACTATTTTTTTTTTTTGTCAACTGAAAATATTTCTCTAAGATTTCTCCAGATTTTTGGCCCTACACAAAACCACAGAGCCAAAGACCTCAGAAAGCCTCCCTCTCCCCCTGCTTGTTTTTCTGCTTATGAGGTAAGATCATCCTTAACAGATGTTTGTTTACCTCTTCATAAAAACCTCCTGTGATTCTACAGCCTCCCCAAGCAGTGTGCTGCCGTGCTTTGCTATTCTTACCATTGCAAAGTGTTTTTCTAATGTTTAGCTATATCATTTTTATTGCAAATTAAGCTGATTATTTCCTCTTCTGCTTTTGGTGAATGGAGGGGACAACTGTTTAGTCTCTCCACCCATTATAACAAATGCTTATGTGCTGGAAGACTGTTATCATGCCTCCCCTCCTGTTGTTCTTTTCCTAGAGAAAACAAACTCAATTATTTTATCCGTTCCTTAAAAGTCTTTTTTTTTTCACTTCTCTTATCATTTTGCTGTTCTCTTTTGGGCTCTCTCCAACTTGTCGACATCTCCTGTAAAATGTAGTGCCTGGGAGTGGACACACTATTCCTGCTGGGAGCTCAGCAGTATCGAGTAAATGCACAAAATAATTGCTTCCATTGCCTTATACGCAAAATCCGCATTAAAGCACCTCAGAATGAGATTTGTCTTCTGCTGTGGGGATCTCACTGAACAGAGTCATGTTGGGTCCCACCCCAGCTCTCTCTGCTGGATTGGTCACAATTTAGTTTGGAGCAGCACGCTTGGTGTCTGTGCAGCCACCTTTCCTGAGCTGTATCCTGGTGCAGTCACCTCTGCAGAGGCAGCTCAGCTCTCCAGTGTCTCACATTCCTCTCAAATTCCAATCACTGCAGCCCCCTGCCTTCAGGAGGGACTGCTGACCCCCAGCCCAGCTGTCATCCTCTTCATTTTGTCCTCTAGTTTGTTGTCCAAGACACTCAAGGAAACACTGAGCAGCCCTGGAGGCAGAACTTCAGGGATGTGATTCTCCCAGCTGGAAAAGTGAAGCCCTGATAATTACCCTTGATTATGGTGTTTCAACCTGTGTCCCCTCTGCATGGTGACTTTGCTTGCTGCCCTGGGAGCCTGTAATCTAGATATTTTCTAAATGTTCACTGTAGTTAAGGTATTTTATAGCTAACATTTCTTCCTCATCTACCAGGCCTGTTAGTCAAAGAAGGAAATTAGTCTGGTTTGACATGATTTGTTCTTCAAAATTCCCTGCTGGTTGTTTCTTATCAGCTTATTGTCCTTTAGCTGCTTATAAATTGATTGTTTCATAATTGGCTCCAGTATCTCTCTAGGTATCACAGTTAGGCTGACTGGCCTGTAATTCCCCAGGTCCTCCTGGAACAGTAATTTTCAGAGAAGAACTGCATTTAATAGATATTGAAAGACATTCCACTTTTGCCCTGCTTATCTTTATTAATTGTCTAGTTTGGTTCCATCCCTTAAATTAAAAACATGTTTCCCATAAGTATTCATCCTCCACTTGAGGCTCAGCACAACCCAGCCCTATCTTCACCTCTTCTGTGCTCCTGCCCAAACCCTCGTGTTACATGCTTCCCCAATTTCCCTCCTCCTCGATGCTTTATATCCTTCTTCCTCTCTTTTCTTCATGGTTTGTTTGCAGCTCCCTAGAAAAATACATTCCCCAGCAATTCATATCCACCAATGCCTGGAGAGAGTCCTGGAAAAATCTGAGAGCCTGGCCCTAAAAATGTGAGCAGTGACATTTGCCAGCCTTGGAGGGATGTGGTAAGCTCTGCTCATGGATTTGTCCAGGGCTGGCTACACTTCCATGATTTCTGAGACCGGTAGGTGGCAGAGAGATGATAAAATCTGGGAGACTGATCCTGGCCATCAGAGGATAGATCACTTTGGCTCTGGGATGGACGAGGACACGTGTTACCAGAGAGCTGGGTGAGGGTCCCAGCTTCTTGCACGGAGGCTGAATGTGCTCAGTGTTCAGCCTCAGCCATGAGAGAGAGGTCTGTGTGTTCAGCAGAAGAACAGGAAGCGTGTGCCACTTTCTAGCTAAGCAGATCCCGAGAAGATAACTTTGTTTGAGGGAGGGGTATCGTTATCCAGGGTTGTGCGCTATATAATTGCACAATCTGCTATCATGCATGAACAGAGCTGTTCAATAGCATGGCCCTGCCTTGTCCTGACATCATGTCTGTGTTGGAAATCCGTTTGGAATGAAAAATCCCACATTCCCCAAGTGACCTCGTAGTCTCTGAGCAAAAGGCTGAGTTGCAGTGGAGACTTCACAGACTCAGTGGTGCCAGGGACAGAAGCTCAGTCACCAGCCTCAAAGCAGCTAAAGGTTGAGAAGTCAGCAATGAAGCAAACTTCTTTCCAAAGAAAATACTATTTTAAAAGTGCAGGAGATGCCCATGATTCTTTGAAGGCAAGTAAAGTCCCAAAGGCAAGGAAAAGCCACCGTGAGTTAACAGTGTTACTTTCACTAGCCGCTACTAGTTTTAGGACTGTTTTTTTGGGGATGAAAATACTCAGCACACCTACAGGTTGCGTAATGAGAGCATAAATACCGAGCCAGGTACACAGGTTGAAGTGTTTGCCCCTCTCAGTCCAGCACTGTCAGTGCTGCAGGTCTTTTGCAGACTCAGTGATTGTCATGTGCTGCACATGAGGTCCAGTCTTCTCGACCTTTGCTTTTATGGTCTCTACTCCTTTCTTTCACAGCCACTGCTTTCGTGCTACAAAGGTAGCCCTGACTTTTAGCATCACTCTGGCACCCAAGAGAATCAAGCCTCCTTGCTCTTCTCGTGCTCTGTCTTCTCCTCTTTGTGCCCATCTCAAACAACCACTTCCCTGCATAGCCCCAGCACAAGAGGAATTCCTCACTGCCCAGCTTCATCTTCATTTAGACCTTTTTTTTCAGAGGGAGGAGGCCCTAGTGAGTTGGAGAATCTGACCCAGAGCTCAGCAGTGCCTTTGTAAAAGGCCTCCAGATGAAGGGACTGTGTGGTTTTCCACAAACCAGAAATGTCCTGCAAACTGGCTGTGCCCCATGCTAAAGGCTCTGTGCTCTGTGATATCAAAGGAAGTCAGCCTGACCATTTGGATGAAGGTAACATAAACCCAATAATCACAGACTGGAATATAATTTCTGCATCAGCTGCATATTGCAAGCTGTTCTGCAGCTTGTCAGACAATGTTTGATGTTTGGATAGTGTTTGCAAAAGGCGGATAGAAGGTTAATGGGAAAGGTCTCTGACAGTAGCTGGATGTAATTTAGAGATGGACTACAGCCATGTAGTTACATACCAGATTTGGGGTTTGGCTCACTGTATTAGAGAGAAAAGGCCTAGAAAGGGATGTGCACTTTCAGCTAGAGCTGAGTTTTCCAAAAAGACAATTTCGGTCTGAAAAGGACTGGGCAGTTTAACATCTGAACCACCTGCCCTCTGTGATGCACCAGCCTCCAGGCACTCTCTAAAAGTGCTGGTGGTGCCATTTAGTCCCTCTCTTAAAGCTTCCCTGAGAGGGGTTGAGGGTGGCAGTGATGACCACTCACTCATGTATTGATACTAGTTTATCTCAGTAGAATATAGCAAAACAAAACAACAAAGGTGTTCCTTCCTCCTCCTTACTGTCCTTACCCCTCTCATTGATCCAACCATGCTTTTCTTACTCACTTCATATTCTTGGGACTTCTGAGTACTCCACTGTGTGTCCTCTCTCCAGGAAGACTGTTCCCATGCTTTAGGTAGCATTGACTGAAAAATGTTCTGCTACTGCTTCACTGTTTAAGAGAGTAATTTCTTCGGGTGTTCAGAACATGACTTTCAGTCCAACTACTTGCATTGAGGGTGATTTTTCTTTTGTGTCTCCTGACTGGTTCCTCTTGAAAAATGTGATTCTTTTCCATCTCTCACTTATGCTTTAGCTCTTTTGAAATCCAGTTTGAAAAACATCATCTCTGCCTCCAGTTGTGCTTTGGACTTTGGGGCTCTGCAAATCAGCCTAAAAGCTGTTTGGGAAGGCAACTGCTGAGATGAGGCTCTGAACTTCCATGGACACAAATGCCCAGAAACACTGAAGAGTGGCCTGAAACCATTGGTTTGAAGGTACAAAATTTTGTGGCCCCCGTGTTTTAGTATCTCATTCAAATGACAGCTTTTCTGGAGACAGAGTGTCTCCCAATGCCATTCTGGGAAATTAAATTCAGTGTTGAGTTTGCATAAAGAGAGAGGAGAGCTACTTGCTGCTTCATCACTTTGTGAGCCTGGCATCTGTATCATTGCTTAGCAAATCTTACTTCCAGTAATCCTCTTTTTCTTCGGAGCTGAGCACCAAGAGCACATTCTGAGCAATGCCTCCAGAAAGGCTACAAAAACCATATCTCAGAGTAAGGTTATAACCTTCAACTTTTAATTAAAACTCCCAGGGCATTTAGTTGTACTTGTGGATGCGTTACTGAGCCTGTGATTCCTCTCTTCTGCAGCCTCTCCAGCATTTTTGCAGGTGGCTGGGGGTAGGCAAGTGTGCCTGGGGTAACATTCCTGTGTGCTGGGCTGCTGGAATTCAGCTATGCTCCTTAACAAAACAGTTTGGTTTAGACATTTTTGGTGCCTATGCACGTGCAAGATGCATTTGGAGAAAAAACTAAGCAGAGCTAAGACACTGAAAGGTGAGGTTGTAAAATTGGTCTTTCTCAGCTTTGATTAATATTGACCGATAATCTCGTTTTCCTGTTCTGCTGCTTTTTCCCAGTAAAAGATGTTAAAGAGCAGAGCAAAGTATCTGACAATGCCAAATACAAACCCAGTACTTCAGTATCTGCCTGAAAATCAGTAATGCAACTTGGCTGTGAGAGCTGGGTGTAGGGCAACAATTAATTCAATTAATGCTGCCGTTCTCTGAGATGCTGGCATTCCCTTTTCACCTGCCATACCACAACACCTAAAGACCAGCGAGTGTGGGCACACACAGAGCTGTGCTGAACCACAGTGAAATTGTAGAGATGCTTTGGTGCCTGCTTAACTGAGCAAACTCCCATTTATGCATGTATTAGGTTTTCACTGCCTGTCGCCTGTTCCTCTCCCCCCTCTGCTTTTTCATGTTCAGTGGACTCTCCTCTCTGTGTCTCTGCCTCTCTCTCTATTTTTTTCTCCCTATTGTTCCCCACGTCACTGACTGTCACTCACTTCATAAAGCCGTCTGGCTCGGAGCTTAAATATTGCAGGGCAACTAAAACCCACCATCAGAGCCAATTCAGTCATATCTGCTCAGTCGTGCGACAAGATTGGGGCTTTTAGGGTAGGGAAGAAGAGAGACAAAAGTTCACTCTTCCCTGCAGAGTGCCAAGAGAGGAGGGGGACACATTTCTTCGGTGGAGCCTCTCACAGCGGCAAGTTGCTTGCTCAACATCCTTAACCTATTCAGCCTCTTTCGCCGGTAGCGTGCGCAGGTTGCGACGTCTGGGAGCAGGGTGGGGGTCTGCAGCCAGCCCGTGAGAGTTCAGAACACAAATCTGTTGACTCTGAGTGGGCTTAGGCAGAGTTCTGCTCCTTCCTCGTGACAGGCAATCTCAGGGAAAAGGTGACTGCCTAAATAGCTTGCTTTCACCTTTTTTTGAGGCTGGAGAGGGGCTGACTGCTTGCAGGTGGAATCCCAGACATTTGAACTGGTTGTGCCACTCGTCATCCTTCCCCCCAATATCGTTGCTTGCAGTTGAACCAACTGAGCAACCTCGGAGCACTTCTCTTGCAGAAAACATAGGGGATGGGCATGGCAGAGTTGTGAAGAACGTGGCCAGTTGGAAGTGATCTCAGGAAGGGCTTAGCCAAATGTAGCAAGCTGCGAGCAAGACGTGTGATGGAGTTAGACAGGAAACATTTTCCCTTCTCTTGTACAGTGAGTTTTCCGTGTGATAAGGTTTATCACATCTAGAATGTCGCTCTTGCGTGCTGCAGTGGAAACGTTCAAATGGTAGCGTAGATATCAGTGTGACTCACAGGGAAAGAAAGGGATGGAGTTAACCAAGGTGCCTGGGGGACAATGAAGCTTGTGCTGTGTGTAGTCATGTTTTTTACAGAGTTGCACATGATCGGTAACTGTCGGGTGTACTTTGCTCTGTGAATTTGCGGAAAGAGGATGTTTAAATCAGTTTAGATAATGTATGTAAACAGCATAATCTTCTGCTAGACTTGTTAATGTAAGCGCTGACATTAACACACTTCTTTACACGACTTTAATGACTGAGAAAGTAGCAATTTTCCTTGGTGATTAAATTATATGTTTGCCGCTTATGTATGCGAGGTGTTTGTGCAAGCTGAAGGAACTGTGTTCTGTTCTTCATTTTCTAACACGGGTGTCCGGGGTAAAAAACGTTGTGAGGTTTGAAGGCAAGGAGTATGAGTCCATCTTGCTTTAGCAAAATGCCATCATAAGCATTTTTTTTTGTGATTGAAAATTTGTGAAATTCCCCCGAGCCATAGAATTCTCAGTATTTTGCGTGTTTGTCTATGTGTGACTACGTACACAGAGTAGTTGAGACAGACTGGTATGCGTTGGTGTGTCATAACATATGGCATTACAAATATATCCCTGTGGTATCTGAAGGAGGAGGGAAGTTTAGATACTCAGATTTCCATGCTGTTGACTGTACCTTCCTTTTCCCAGTGCTTGTGTATGTGTCTGCATTTAGGGAACTATAGATGGAGGTAGTACCTAAGCCATGAACTTCTAGATTCCTGTGAACAGCTATTTTATGAATAATGTTCCCTGTTGCACTTGTCATGCTCTACAAGTCAGTCTTTCTGGGCCACTGTAATATTCTGCATTCCTCAGAGACTTCAGACTGCTGTGATGTGTTAAATCAACCCATACAAAACAACTTTCGTCTCTATTTCCCTCATTCATAGATCTTCCCTTGCCTGAAATTATGTAGTGGGAAGTTCAGGATGTTCAGAATGAAGCCCCGACCTAGGGATCATTTCTCATAATGCTAAAG
Source organism: Pachycephala philippinensis (assembly GCA_013397055.1). NCBI lineage: Eukaryota > Metazoa > Chordata > Aves > Passeriformes > Pachycephala > Pachycephala philippinensis. The sequence goes on from VWZT01004148.1 coordinate 194,256, forward strand.
TAATGACAGATGTAATATTTGATTTGCGTTACTTGAAAATGGACTACATTCTTAGCTTTCCAATAGCATATCTGCAGCTGGCTTCCAGCTCTGTGTTAGCCTGAGATAGTGGCACTGACGTTTTAGAGACAGCAAATAGTATTTTAGGTCCCAGTTAGAGACCTTGGGGTTCTCCCCAGGTTGGTTCCACTGTCATTGTGGCAATTGACTTCAGAAGGCGATGCAAAGAATAGCCCCAAGAGCACCAAATAATTATATTGCATATAACATATTCAATATAGCAAAACGAATCTATATTAAGTTACTAAGCTTATACAGCATTACTAACATAGTAATGGTGCTGCAATTGCTCTCCTTACCTAACAGGGCGATTGCTAAAGTAGAATTGACATTTGCAACCTAGAGAGAATTCAGGTTTGTTTAGGTGCAGGATGGGCGCAGATTCGGGATCTGTTTGACCTGTCAGGGGTTCTGGTGCAGAAGAGCTTGTGTGCTTCAAAGCTTCACCCTCTCTTCTAACCACTGCAGCTGCCTGCTGATGAATCTGTTCCACTGTATTGCTGCTGAGTGTTTGTACGTGTACAAAATCTGAGCAGACTCACAGAACCAAGCCTACAAGGCATCGCAGAAGACTCTTACCTGCAAAAGGAGATAAATATACTCCCTGGCTGAAAAGTAATTGCCCATTTAGAGCCATGGAAGAAAGAATTTAGCAGGCAGCTTGCTCTGGCTTCCCAGCCCTTCTCCTGCTAATAAATCATTGTGAACAGGCAAATCAGCAAGCAAGCAACCGTCTTGCTGTTCTCAAAGCATATTAGGGAAATACTGGTTGAAAGCAACAAAAGACATCAGCGGGAAAACCTGAAATCCTTAAAATTTAGCATAATTTGTGGTCTTTCTCTTTGTTTTTTCTTCCCTTAGACAGTAAGAAATGGGTGACTGGAGTTTCTTGGGGAACATTTTAGAGCAGGTGAACGAGCAATCCACTGTCATCGGGAGAGTTTGGCTCACAGTGCTCTTCATTTTCCGCATCCTGATCCTGGGCACAGCTGCTGAGCTGGTGTGGGGAGACGAGCAGTCAGACTTTGTGTGCAACACCCAGCAACCTGGTTGTGAGAACGTCTGCTACGATGAGGCCTTCCCCATCTCCCACATCCGGCTCTGGGTCCTGCAGATCATTTTCGTATCCACGCCTTCGCTAATGTACTTCGGGCATGCTGTGCACCACGTCCGCATGGAGGAGAAGAGGAAAGAGAGGGAGGAAGCTGAGAGGCGCCAGCAAGCTGAGGTGGATGAAGAGAAGCTGCCCCTGACTCCAAACCAAAACAAAGGCAACAACCCTGATGGAACCAAGAAGTTTCGCCTGGAAGGTACTCTCCTGAGAACGTACATCTTCCACATAATTTTCAAAACCCTCTTTGAGGTGGGATTCATAGTAGGTCAGTACTTCCTGTATGGCTTCCGAATTCTCCCTCTTTACCGCTGTGGGCGGTGGCCCTGTCCCAATCTTGTGGACTGTTTTGTCTCCAGGCCCACTGAGAAGACCATCTTCATTATGTTCATGCTGGTGGTGGCTTCTGTATCCCTCTTCCTCAACCTGGTGGAGATCAGTCATTTGATCTTGAAAAGAATCCGGAGGGCTCTGAGAAGACCAGCAGAGGAACCGATTGGAGAGGTCCCAGAGAAGCCCCTCCCCGCCATCACAGTCCCCTCCATCCCAAAGACCAAAGGCTACAAGTTGCTGGAAGAAGAGAAGCCGGTGACCCATTATTTCCCTCTCGCGGAAGTAGGGGTTGAGCCCAGCCCCCTTCCATCAGCCTACAATGAGTTTGAGGAGAAGATTGGGATGGCACCATTAGAAGATCTCTCCAGGGCATTCGATGAGAGGTTGCCGTCGTATGCACCAGCGAAGGAACCAGAGGAGGAGAAGGTACGAGCAGAGGAGGAGGGAGAGGAGGAGCAGCCAGGGCCTCAGGAAGAACAAGGGGTGAAGAAAGCAGAAGAGGTGGGGAGAGATGAAGTGGAAGGGCCTTCAGCACCTGCTGAACTTGGCACTGATATGAGACCCCTGAGCAGGCTAAGTAAAGCCAGCAGCCGGGCCAGGTCAGATGATTTGACTGTATGAAGGTGCAGGATGCGGGGAGCACATGAAAAGGAAAAGGTTGAAGAGAAAAGGAGAGATAGAGAAAGAATCAAAAGATATTTTTAAGCAAAGTGCTAAAATGGCCACTTGAATATTATTTCCTTTTATGATTCTCAACTGGAAAGGTACTACCATGGTAACTGTGCCTTATTTGCCCCATATGTCCCTGTATTTCCCTGTTTCCACATGCCAGCTCACTCCTTACAGTAATACCTACACTGTACGCATAACTGATGTATTTTAAAACCTAACATGGCAGTGATACCCAAATGTTGCCACTGTGATCATATTTACTGAAAGCCTTGAGTTCCACATTTCTCTAGGAATGTGGGGAGGATCTGTCTTTCAGCCAGTGAGGGGAAAGACTGATCAACAACTGTATCTAGTCTTTCCCTCTCTGTTTCCTCCTATGGCTCACTGAGCAGATCTTCCCTTTGCTGGTGGCATGGAATTGCAGTTATTTAATTCTCAAAGTGAATTCTATGCTTAGCATCAACACAGTAAAATACTAAGCCCAACTTCCCTTCTTTATTCAGAAAATAAAGGCAAAAATGTTCCAAATTTCTTTGTGAATGCATATCTGAATTAGGTAAAAATATTTTCCCTGGTAAAAAATATTTCTGCTTTTCAAGTGATATTGACAGTGGGCAAGGTTAACAGTAGCTCTCTACTAGGACTTAGGAGATGCCCAGAGATGGATTATTTGTTCCCAAGAGGGTCGTCCAGCCCCGACACTAGTTCAGAATACTGGAAAGAATAAATTCAAGGGATAGTTTTTTACTTGTAGCCTTGTGACTTAAAGACCTGAAACTAGGTTTAGCCAAGCAAGAGGGAAAAATCTTCTAAGAAAGGAGGGGACAGCTACAGCCCCCAGAGCATGAAACCAAATACAAGCCTTCACGGTATGATCCTGACAAGTGTTCAGTTCCTGGAGCTTCCAGGCTCCCAGGCACTCAGCAAATCTCAGGTACAGAGTCCTGAAGGCACCTGTGAACCTAAACCAGGGATCTGGGTAACTATGTGACTTTTTAAACCTCTAAATACAAAACAGGTTGGTCAAGTTTGAAAAGACTGATACGGTGAAAGTCTTTTGACAGCCTTTGTTTTTAACTTGAGAGGTGGGAGCCATTCAGTGGGTTACTTCTCTATTAAATGCCAAAGTCTCACTAAAGTAAGGCAAGGCCTTTCAAAAGATGATTTAGACCTTTTGTGCCAATAGGTCTGTACAGAACTCTCAAGAGACTGAGAAAAATCTTTTTTTACAGAAGGCAGAAAATGATGTGCTTGCAAATGTTTAGATGTCTAATATAGATTTCTAATTTTAGGACTACAGCAGCAAGTCTTGGCTGAGACAGTACAGCTATGTGTTCAAAAGCTTCAGGTTAACAGCTACGTCCCCCCAAAACTGAGCCTCATGCCAAAAAAGTGCAGGTATGCACTCTGCTCTGCTCTGCTCTGCAAACCTCAGACCCTGCCATCTCAGCAAATTCTTTCTGCTGGGCTGCAGCCCATCCCATTGTTCCCAGGGCAGGCTCTAATCCAGGTCAGGGAAAAAAAGGTCTTTGGCACAATGCATAAAACTCATCCCGCCATTAGCTAGAAAAGACCCCCTGCGGCCTCCCATTGTGGCAGGTCTGACTGAAAGCCCAGGGAAGGCAAATGGGTGTCTGTGAGAGCTCTGGGTAGGCTTGGGCCCTGTCCCAGCCCCAGTACAGTCAGTCCTGTCGCTCCTGATCCCACCCCTTTGGTGGAGTTCCCTGCCTGGCCACGCGGCCGCGAAGGTGGCTGGATTCACTGCCGAGTGATGTTGAGCTGTACATATGTAGAAAGTTTGTAGGGTACATTGGGATTCTTCAGCACTGCAGAGGTGCANTTTGCTCCTCTTGGGCCTGTGTATTTTCCCAAGGTTTGCAGCCTGAGGTCAAAATCTTTATTCCTTGGACACCCCAACAGCCTTTGTCTTACCTTATGAAGGAAGACTGAAGGTCCCTCCTCAGTTTTGGGACGGAATATGACAAAGCAACGCATGCAGAGAGTCTGGAGGCTACCATTTATCCACTTTCTTAATACAGAAACAGAAGAGCAGTTAGCACAACTGAGGAAAGAGAATGTTTTTCAGCAGGAAGAGTCCACTGTGCCCAGTTCAAGATGCTAGAACTAAGGAAAGGGCTAAGATTTAGATGAACAACACAATCACCACAATTATACTAGATGGGATCTATTTTGTTTTCTCCACAGAAAGAGATAAGAGAGTTTGAATGATTCTAAGCATCAACCAGCCCACTTGTTGGAGGGGGTTGGAATCATACTTTCCTGCAGGTAAAAACCACAACCTTCTAACAGCTTAGTATGAGGTATCTGCATCAGAGCCTCTGCCCCTTCCAGATACCAAGGTACTGGACTGGCTGAATCACACCCACCCCTGTTGAGTTCTAATTCCTTGACGATTCCACTCCTGATCTCTGACATTCATACACTCATTAGACCACAGGACTACTTAAAGATGAGTGCTTGTTCATCACAGGTACAAAGATTCACAACGTGGCTATCAGGCAGGGCAGTCTTTAATCACCACATGTTAATGATGTCCTTTTCCGCTGGAGAGCCTCAGTAACTGCACCATGTGCAGTGTACTCCATGGACACTGTAGTTCTCTCACAGCTGCCACAGGAATGCTCCTTTCTTCCTCTGGCTCCAAACAGCCCAAGGAGAAGCTGGCATTTTCCTCCTGCATCCACTCAACTACTTCTTGATTTTTATTTTTTTTTTTTTTAAAGCCAGTTTTCAAGCACTCTGCCCAGCTGGCAGTGAATCTGTAGCCACCAAGCACGGGCCACGGCATCAGGACAGTGCTGCTTGGCAAACGGGGCTGGGAACAGCCCAGTCTTCTGGCACTCAGCCTCATCTCTGCAAGGAAATCACTGTGGGACTGTCACCAAGTCATTCTTCCTTCTTGTGCAATTGGGAATCATTTTCTACCTTACAATGATGATGTGAGGCCTGACTTGTTGTGCTAGTAATGGAAAGGGAGGTTCTTGGATGGAAGGCCCTACAGATGAGCAAAGGATTATTGCTATTTCTGGATGTGATAGCACATAAATGTGTTTTATTCCCTCTCAATGAGACAAACTTGATAGTTTATTCAAGAAATTCCTAGTGAAGTTGCATAACAGCCTCAGAGCTGTGGATTCAGTGTATGATTCTACTCAAAAAATAATTTAGCAAAACATATATGTATGAAGAACAGGGAAAATTATCTCCTTGGAAAGGGGGAAACCACTGGACAATTAGAGCCATGCCTGGATCATTTAAAGGTGTGTTTACCCCCTTGGCTCCCTGTGCAAATAAATTACTAACTGATCACATGGCTCTGCAAGGAGCATAAGATGCAAGTGTCAAAATCACCAAAGGAGGTGAAAGTAGAAGAGCAAGGTAGTCTCTTAGCTTACAATAGCATGTGGGGGTTGGTGTTCTCTAGTGTCTAGAGCAGTGGACCTAGGATAATAATCTTAGATTTATTTCCAGCTCTGCTTCTGACTTGCTGTGATAATCGCTTTACCTCTCAGTGCCTGTTTTCTCCACCTGTAAAATGGGTGTAAGAATTTCCACCTACCTCACAGGGATGTTGTGAGGCTTCCTTAATTCTGTTTGTAAAGTAAGTAGGAATGATCTGATGAAAAGCACTGCTGAAATGCATGGTATCCTTGTTATTTCTTGGCAGAACTGCTAAGTCGGGTAATATATGACTCCTCGACCAGACGGGCAGTGGTTTGGAAATGTGAACACTGCACTGCACTGACAACATTAACATGGATGTGGATTTGCCATGGGTAAAAAAGACTTTATTGATTCCCTCACCCATCTCTCCCACCTTAGCCAAGGCCGTGTATGAAGCTGTGGTGACAGTGTGGTGACATGGACCCCTCTTCTCCATCCCCAGCATCCACTCTGGGGCAGCATTTATGATTTTAAGGTCCTTGCAAGGCATGTGGGAGAGGGTTGTATCACACAGAATATTGCTGGGCTCCTGTTTTAAACCACTCAGTGCAACAGAGACCAACACCCACAGTCTCTTAGTGCTGAAACACAGTGAGGTGCAGATTCCTCCTCCTGCAGGAGAGGAGAGATTTGGGGGGATCTCTGCTCTCTAGGTCTGTGTGGGCATCAACTCTACTTACTGACGGGGGAAGTCCCATCTCTCCTGCTGCTCAGTAACTCACTGACTGTGCAGTTTTGCATTTAAAGAGCGGCTGTGTCACACAATGCTGAAAAAAAAAGTGGCAGTTTGCTGTTTTGTATAGAAAATGGCTTTTCAGGCTGACAACCGAAAGTAATCCTAGCCTAGGCTTAGTTTTGTTTAGTAAAGACAGGGACATCCATGAGTACTACACTAAAGCCTTCCTCTAAGCCCAAGGCAGTTGTGATAAAACAGTATATGGTGCCAGATTTCCTGAGGGCCAGGGCTGGATAAACGTACCAAAATCAGGGGACTTGTCCAAGTATTGGAATGATTTTTTCCCCCAGCAGCATGACATTGGCATTCCTTGGGCTCTGTGTGTGCTGTACCTTTTAACATGGCTCAGGAAAGGCTTCTTGCCAACACCAAATGTGCCTACATGGCTGAGCAGTAACCAAGGCAAGTGAATATGTGTCGGCTTGCCAAGACATAGCCTGGCACAATCCTTTCCTTGCCACGAGCTTGGCACCAGCCTATTTCAGTAGAAGACGTAAGACTTAGGTATCTGTCAGCAATTCAAGCTTTCCTCTCAGCAGCCTGCTGTACAAAGAGACACAGGAGCTTTGTTCAGCCTGGAGAGGAGGGGGCTAAGGGCAGTGGGAGCCCTGAGTTCTGTGTTCAGGTTCCTAAGGGGGAGTTCCCAGGAAGATGGAGACAGACTCTTGACAGAGGTGCACAGCAAAAGACCAGAGGCAACAATCACAACGAGCAGCAAAGGAAAATTTTGACTAAAAAAACTCTGACAAGGAAAAAGAATTGTTCAAATGGAAAGTGGTTCAGCATTAAAGCAGGGGCCCAGAGACACGGCGGGATCTTCATCCTTGGGGGATGAAGCCTGGCTGGGAAAAGCACTGAGCATCCCACTCTGACTCTGTATTGAGCTGAAGGTCGGGCCAGGTGCTGCCTTCCAGCCTGACCTCTCTGTCCCATAGAATATCCCAAGTTGAAAGCTCGGTGCAGCCACTGCGTGGTGGAATAGCACATGTAGGGCACTTCCTGCCTCCCGGGGTGCCCTGGCAGAGCTGGTTTGGGCTGTCCCAAAGGCCACAGCACCTCCCCTGGCACCAGCAGAGGCTGATGCACACACAGAGTCAGCTGTTCAAGTGCTCAGGGTCAGGTTGGATGGAGCTCTGAGCAGCCTGGTCTGACGAAAGGTGTCCCTGCCCATGGCAGGGGGTTGGAACTGGATGATCTTCAGGGTCCCTTCCAACCCAAACTACTCTGTGATTCTGTGATTCTATGAACTGATGTTTGGTAGCTACAAAAGCTGCTTGAGGCCAGAATCGTGTTGTGTAACTGGTTTGGAAAAAGCATTACAAATAAAAAAAAAAAAAAAAAAAAAAAGAGTATGCTTGTCAACAGATAAAACCATGGAAATATAGCAGCTTAGGTCTTTCCATATTTTAACTTCAGCGTCAAGTGTGCCTTTAAATCCATCTGAAAGTGCAGAGGACTGCATTTTAACATTCTGTCAACAAAAACCTGTGTGTTTTAAAGCTTGCTGATCTGGGATGAAGCAGCACTGAATAGAAATGGTGATTACAGAGCTACTGACAGAACATTTTGAAAAAAACAGACTGTTGGCCTTCGCCTTGCTAGATCCAGCCGGTGAAAGCAAACCAGCCATTTACTGGTTTCCAAGGTGGAAAAGCTGTATAAAAACATGCTCAGGTAATTTTTTCAATACATACATGTTAGTTCACAGAAGAGCCATAGACAACCCTGTACAGGAATCCATGAATTGCCAGTGAACACCATGATCTGAACTCATTAAAAATAAACTCCAAAGAAATGCAGAAATCAGAACCGTGTGGGAATACTTCCAGCTTCAGAGTTCTTGTTTATGAAAACCTCTGGAGAGAAGAGAAAAGAAAATGGGTGGCTGGCTGCCAGCTAAGCCTATTTGTCATAAATATGCCCCGTAGCACCTTCTGGAAACCTGTGTGATTTCTAAATATACTCTTGGCCAAACCCCATGATTTAATTCAATATGCGTTTGCCTTCCTGCTTTGCTTAAAAGGCTTGATTTTGGTTCTCCCTACAAACTGAACATAAAATAGCCTCATTCACTTTAATATGTGGAAGAATAACTACAACTGAGAAGCTGCCTTTGTACCCTTGGAGGGCCATGGACCCTTCTCCCCACACACGAACATCAGTGACTATCTAAGGAGGAACATCACAAAATAAATTTCCCGTTTTTCTTTTCACACTTTGTCTTCCTTGAAGGAGAAGTCCTGGGGCTGAGAGGTGGGTGTGGGGCTGGGTTTTTCCTATAGGAATTATCTTGTTCCCTAGGTGTTTCTCCCAAGGCCCAGGGATCAGTAATTTACAGCTAAGCAGAGGCATGTTTCAAGCCTATTTTCAAACACATGCAAAGAAGAAAGTTTAAGACCTATGACCAAACTCTGCCTTGTTTTTTACCCTTGTATGGAAGTTGAGTTGCCAAGGTATAAATAAGATCAGAATTTGGCTTTGTGTAACTTATTTTTAAAGGATTTCCTGTTAACCTTGGTCTCTAAAAGGCAACCAACAGCTAACCTTGCCCCACAACCTACCAACACAGAACAAAACAACCACAAATCCCTCCAAACTCAGGAATCTCATCACTTCAGGAAAGAACGGTTTCTAAGTAGCAGCTACAGAAAGAAAGAACAGGCAAGGCCTGATCTCAGCTCTGTGTTAATTGGCAGTGATACCAGAAGCTGTAAAATAAAAGGCCTCAGATCAGCTACGATAACCTGCTCCCTCAGTTCATTTCTCTGTGAAAGCTGAATGTTTTCTTCTCTTTGCAATGCCGCAGACAAGGAGACAAGTTTCAAACCAAGAAGTCTGAGAGCAAGACAGAAAGCCAAACAATCAAAGAGACTGTGGGACTAATCCAGTGACTCGGCACAACCAAACCTAGATTTGTTTTCCTAGTGAAATGAGTTGTAATGAATAAAGGTTCCTGATTTTCGGTCAGCAGGGGCTCTGTGCTTTGTTAAACTCACAACTTAATTCTCCTCTTCCTGTTTATTATTCCAAATACAGAGAGCTTTGAGTGGCAATGGTTAGAATCATGGAATCAGAATCATTAAGGTTGGAAAAGGCCTCCAAGATGATCAAGTCCAACTGCCAGCCCAGCACCACCATCAAACCATGTCAACTGCCATATCCACATGTGTTTCAAACACTTCCAGGGTGGTCACTCCACCACTTCCCTGCACAGTCTGTTCCAATGTTTTACATACTTTTCTGTGAATTTTATTTTTCCTGATGCCTAATATAAATCTCCCCTGGTGCCACTTGAGGCCATTTCCTCAAGGTGTGTTTTTAAGAGGAAAAAAGAAAAAGATTCAGACACCATGAAGGTCAAGTGGGAACATGGCTGTGACATGACGGATTGGATCTCACACCGATAGCCATCAGGAAATTCCCTGTCTGCACTTTTACTTCCCTTCTGGCCCCATTCCTTGACTTATTATAATTGCAAGTCCTGAAAAGCACCCGCAGCCCAGTTCTTGGCGTGGAGGGAGGATGGATAGGGCCCCATGTGGGAGATGGGCCAGGAGCAGTCGTGGTGTGCCATGAGCCACTGCTGCCCTGCTCCTGCAGCAGAGTCACAGCAGTGGTAAAATGGCACAATCACAAAACTGCTTGGGTCTTTAAGAGACCTTAAAGATCATCCAGTTCTACACCACTGCCACGGACAGGGACATCTCCCAGAAAACCAGGCTGCTCAGAGCTCCACCCAGCCTGGCCTTAAACACTTAAAAATGGGGCATCCACAACTTCTGTGGAAGTGCCTCACCACCCTCACAGCAAAGAATTTCTTTGTAATATTTAATCTAAACCTGCCCTCTTTCAGTTTGAATCCATTCCCCCTTGTCCTGTCACTCCATGCTCTTGTAAAAAATTCCCCTCCATCTTCCTTGCAGGCTCCCTTCACACACTGGAAGGCTGCAATTAGGTCACCCCTAAGCCGTCTCTTTTGCAGGCTGAACAATCCCAATTTTCTCAGCCTTTTGTCATAGGAGTGGTGCTCCATCGCTCTAATTAACTCGGTGGCTTCCTCGGAACCTGCTCCAACAGGTCCATGTCCCTCCTCTGCTGGGGATGCCAGAGCTCAGACCCCAGAGAATGGTGTTCACCCTCCGACGTCCACTCCTTTCTGTGCCTCGGACACCTCCTTCTGCCCCCCGGCCAGCAGCGGGTGCCCTTCCCGTGGATTTCGAGGGCAGCACCTGCGCTGGGTTCCTAAGGGGCGGACGAAGAGCTCAGGGCTCAGGTTCCCGCCGCCCCCGCGCCTGCCTTCCCCTCACACCGGGACCGCCAGGGGGCGGAGCTTCTCGCATTGGCCCCGCCCCCGGCCCCGCCCTGGCCCCGCCCCGCCCGGGCGCGAGCCCACGCGCCTGCGCACCGCAGCCACCGGAGCCGGAAGCGCGGCTGGCGGGCAGGGAGCGGTGTGCGGTGTGCGCCGCCATGAGCTTCCTCATCGACTCCAGCATCATGTTCACCTCACAGGTAGCCACCCCTTGCCTGCCGCTGCGGCGCGGCGCGTCCGG
>VWZT01004148.1:205554-262915 GCA_013397055.1 Pachycephala philippinensis
TGGTTTAAGCTTCTGAGCTGGTGTGAAAAGTTTTGTTCTGCAGTGATGAGGGATGAGCCCAGGAGTGGGAACCTTGCCCCTCTCAGCAGCAGGTGGTTGTCTTATATAGACTTCAATGCACAGTCCTAATTCGTGACAGTTTTCAGGACAGCTTTTGGCTTTAGAAAAACAATGCTCTCCTATTTGATAGTGCTTTGATTTTTGCTTACAACCTGCTTTTTCACTCTTGGTGACTTGAGCATAGCGTTGGTACTGTTAACAATTCACCCAGAACAAAACCTCCCACTTTTTTGCTTTGAGTTCTGAGCTCTAACTTATCTAATAGCTTTTCTTTCGTTCCTGATGGCAGCTTTGAATCTTCTCACCATCTTCAACAGTACCAAGTTCTGTATTCAAGTCAGTGCGTGTAATTGTCAAATGCTCAGGATTCTGCTGAGTTTACATGTCACATTCACCTGTTGTGTCTTAGAGTGTGAACTTTTACCAAAATGTCTTTCTATGCTTTTGGCCAGTCCCTAACACAAGGGAAGTCTAATCTTCATGTACAATTTTCTGTTATTATTGTACTCACTTATCTCTTCATCTTTTTCTCTTACTTCTTTTTGAAGAGTTTGTCACTACCTTTTTCCTCCTTCCCACTGATAAACGTGGAATTACTTTATGTAGATCTCACTTGCTTATCATACTTCTTTGACTTATGACCTGTAGATAGGAGGCTTATGAAATATCTTTCCTTTTTTGCTAGCAGCTACTTTAAAGTCTGAAGTCCTCCTCAAACAAGTTTTGCCAGCTGTTTCAAATCACTCATTCGACTTCATTCCTATTTCAGTTCTTTCAAGGCAGCTGTGTTTGATCTTCTTGCCCAGCATTCCAGGTATTCCTTGTCTGTAAATCGTGTTAGTGTGTTAGCTTTGCCACTGTGGTTACTCCTGATGTGCAGGGAAGTAATCCACAATAATTCCTTTGTTTTGTTCTTTGAAAGTTTCCCATCTCCAGGGCAGGGTGGGCAGAAAGCTCTGGCCTTTTCTGTGTGCGCTGAGGAGATACACTGACTTTATTCCTTGATGTCTGACACACTGGATTTTGTCTTTGCCTTGTTCAAAGCTACTTCTGTAAAAAATATCGAGCATTTTCTGAATTATCTTTTTGCTTGGGTTCTTTTAAATCATTACACTCGCTTTCAGTCTTATGAGGAATAGATGGGACTAGCCACGGGAAGCCTGACCACACAGTCCCCTTTTACTCTCTGAAGACAGGTAATTACAATTTTGGCCACCTTGTTCAATTTGTGTTTATTTCATTTAAGTCATCTGCAAAATAGCTGTGATATTAAGTTGATCCCTTCAGGAGTGTGAAGAGACTTAAACAAATTTTGTAATGTGCTTTGACAGCCACTGAAACGAAAAGTGTTACTGGTTTTTTCTGCTTTCTCTACCTTGTCCATGTGGCTTTCTGCAACTCTACATTGTGGTTTGGGGCATTCAGCACTGCCTTTTCCCCACCTTAGAGATGCTTGGAGCACCTTTCACCCGCAATGTGTCAGTGTCTAACCAGATGTACTGTAAAGACCTCTAGAAAAAATTCACATGCACTTCTAGTCTACAAGAAACAGCAGATGTTTTTATAAAATTTACTCATCCCTAGAAGATGTGTATGTGGTGGACATTCAGGTGTTTGCTTTGCCTCTGTTACTGTATTTCCTGTAAAAAAACCCATAGGCTTTAATTCTGTAGATTACAGGAGTGAAACAAGAATCAACAGTGCAAAGGATTCTGGCAGGCTGAGGAATTCTGAGAATTCAGGAATACAGAACTCTGTTGTCTTGACTAGATCTTCCTTAAGGCCGTAGCCTTTTGTGTCTGCTACACTTGGATATTTAAAATACCATTTTTTCCGTGGTACCGTGGCAAGTTTTAATCTTTTGTGGATCTTGGATACTTTGGCTTAGCTCTTTTCTTTCCATTTGTTTAATTTACAATCACCAGTGCAGTGGGTTTGTGTTTTGCAAGTTGCAGGATGCAAATGTTAAGTGCTTCATCTCTTCTGCAGGTGCTGTTCTTTGGTTTTGGATGGCTCTTTTTCATGCGAAAGCTCTTCAAGGATTATGAGGTGAGAAGGAACCTTTCATTACGAGTCTGTATCTTAAAACTTACTCCCAGTTATAGAAATATTTTCAAAACTGCATTTAGCCTTATTCCTCTCTTTAATCCCTTTTATCTTATCTGCAGTTACTTTCTTTTTAATTTCCTCTTGTGCTTCTATTTGAAAGACTCCTAGATATCTGAGGAAAGGGGTTCTTCTCTGGCCACTGAAAGTTTCCACACTGGCTACTGTTAAATAAAAAGAAATATGGAGGAGATGCAGGGGTAGTAGGAAACTGTTTTGCTTTTTGCCTTAGTGAGCCTACCTTACATAAAGTGAAATTTTGGAGACAAAATCAAATCCAGTGGTTAACTTTAAACTCGGTGAGATGTGTCCATTGCAGCTGCATTGGTTGTGAGGATTGGATGGGATAAAACCACCATTCTCTCATCCGTAGTGGGGTATGAGATTGTAGTCTAGGTCAGAGATGGTTTAAGTGCAAGCCAAATTCAGACTCCAACAGTTTTTCTGATGTGGATCTTGTCTTTAAGTCTAAGTTAATATTGAAGAGCTCTATTAGTGTATGAGTTTGCCCTCTGGTTTCCAACAGGCTTTTGGCTTCTTCCTAAGCAGATAAAGGGCTTGGTGCCTTGAAGCCAGAGACCCAGCTGTGGGCCATGATACCTTGTGATTTGTTCTGTTATCTGAGGGTTATCAGGATGCCATTCCAGAAATGTCAATGCCTGATGTCTCTGGATTGCTCTCTGCATTGCAGGTGCGACAGTATGTGGTCCAGGTGATCTTCTCTGTGACTTTTGCCTTCTCTTGTACCATGTTTGAGCTCATCATCTTTGAGATTTTGGGAGTGCTGAACAGCAGGTGAGTCTGGGAGCCCACTGGGGACTGGCCTACCTTGTGTTCTACAGCATCTTCAGTCTAACTTTTAAATTAATGGATTAGTCTTGGATTGGGGGAATCATGTGAGAAAACTGTCAACAGCTCAATGAAGATGTGCAGCAACATTTATTTGACAGAACATGGGACTAGAAGCCATAAGCTTCTTCAATCTAACTTCTAAGTTAATGGATTAGTCTTGGATTGGGGAAATCGTCTGAGAAAACTGTCAACAGGTCAATGAAGATGTTTATGCAGCAACACTTATTTGACAGAACATGAGACTAGAAGCCATAAGCTTCCAGTTTTCTGGAATTGCTATTAATGTGGTCTAGGTTCTTAAGGCAAGGCTTTAGCGTTTGACTTTCTCCATTTGTGAAGTTAAAAGAAATTCTTTTATGGGAGTATTGTAAAGCGTCAGATCATGCTAAGAGCACTTTTCAGATGCTAAGAATTATAGAAGCTTTAAGCACAAGTTTTTCTGTGGTGGTCAGAGCAGTGAATAAGATGTGAAGCTAATTGTGGACTGAAAGCTAATCTGTAGCAGTACAGGATTTGTGAATCAAAGGTGCATCCTCCTCTGACCATAGGGTGAGGACTGCCACATAAAGGGGATGTTAAAAACTGTCTGCTTTGGAAGTCAGTAGGAAAGAGAAGATAGAACAATAACATGTAGAGGCTAAGTTGGGTTTCTTCTTATTCTATCTCATCGTACAAGTATAAGAGAGCAGTCAAAGGGGTTAAAAGGGAAGAAGTACAGAACTGATGAAAGGTAATGTTAGTTCTGTATGTTATTAATCTCTGGGGCTGGTAGCCAGAGAGATCACTGATGAGAATGCTTTTATAAGCTTCAATAAAGGGCTAGACTTCAGTATAGATGAAAATGTTTGCCTCTGAATTAGTTAGGAAAAAGTGACAAGGATCCTTGTAATTTCTTCTTCCCTGAGGATAAAGAGGATATGAGTTAATATTGGGAATGGGACATGTATTTTTCCATTCAAGTGGAGTGAAAAGTCAGTTCAGCCAAGATGAATCTCACCTGCATTTGACTACTCTCATTTGGTCAGAGGAGTATTGATCATGTTGATCTATATATGTATTCATAAAACCTTGCTTTGCAAAGTCTTGCAGATGAGACAGTTCTCTCTGAAGTGAAACATGCTGAATTATCAACGTTAAATATTTTTAGTCTTTTCAATATGAATTAGCTCTTTTTTGACTCAGCTGTTCATTAGAAAATTAATTACTGCTTATACTTAGTTTTGATTTACTGTTCAACTAGATGAGCAGTCAGTCACATGAATCATGCTGCAACTGGCATTAGTCACTGTAGAAAATAAAGTATTTGATAAAATACCCAGCATGGTTTTCTGGATAGTTGTTTAGTTTGAAATACGCATTCTTGACTTCTGTATTTAAAAGAAAACCATACGAAACCCCAAACCAAACAACTCCCCCTGCCCTACCCTAATAAAAACAAAAAAATCCAGAATATTCTATATGCTAGGCCAATATTATTCAATGCTTGATGTAGTTGAAAAGATTTTGCTGACATGCTATTTTCTTAGAGAAATTTGTTGCATTATGATATCGTGCTAATCAGTATTTTGGCTTTATTTCAGCTCTCGATATTTTCACTGGAAGCTGAACCTGTGTGTCATTTTGCTCATCCTGGTCTTCATGGTGCCCTTCTACATTGGTTACTTTGTTGTGAGCAATATCAGATTATGTGAGTACTTGATTTGTGGCAGGGGAGCTGCTAATTTGAGACTAGGAATACAAATGAGAAATAATTTTGGTCACTATCCTCATAGTTCCCTCCTTGCCCTAGCTTTGTTCTGGCTACATAACTTCTCTTTGCAACTTTAGTGCTTTATCTTGAACCATTCATTGAACAGTCAGGAAATGCTTTACGTGACCCCAGCAAATGCTGCTTTTCTTCATGGGTTTCAACAAAGTTGAGCACTTTAGAGTAATATTACTGGGATTTGTTCCTTCGCAATTTTAAACTTGCAGCCAAACTCTGCAACCCTTGGCAAGGCTGTGTTGTTCTGCTAGGGGGCAAAAGAAATGAGGCAGAGAAGCTCAATAAATCACTCCTGAAGCAGAAAAGCTCAATAAATTACTTTTGCTTTTTTTCCTTCTACTGTCTGGATGAGGCCTCTTCCATGGGCTAATGGACACTTAACCCTTGAGCTGTTGATATTCGTTGCTCTTTGTGTGAAGCTTAGGCATGTAGGTTGGGAATATTAAATGTGTGGTTTTGCCATGAAGATGAAGTATTTAGGATTCATGTTCAAGGTCACACAAGAAAGAAGCAGTGAAGTGGTCCCACAGTGGAGCCTTGTGGGAAAAAGCCCAAGTGCATCCCTGCAGGAGCTCTCACAAATGGTGATCTCTCGACTGGCTACATCTGTGGGAGGTGACGGGGTGCACGCTGCAAGCTGTAGCTCTGTCAGGTGACACCTGTTTTGGCCACCTGTGCTCAAAGTAGCATTTAGATCAATGTAGAAATTTTGCAAGCTATAAAAAGCTCTAAAGGAAGAACCTATTTTAAACACTCCCTTTTTCCTCCCCATTAGTGCACAGACAGAAACTCCTTTTTGCGTGTGTTGTGTGGTTGACATTCATGTATTTCTTCTGGAAGTTGGGGGATCCATTTCCTATCCTCAGCCCAAAACATGGTGAGTTTCATTTTTTTGCTGATTCTTTCCCCCCTGCAAATAGGCTTTGTTATCTCACTTTTGTCTTGGAGCCGTAATTGTCTCAGCTCTACAGCTGGGACTGTAAAAAGTAGTTCCTGCAACTGAGGGTCTGTCCTGCTTTGAAATCTGCAATGTGAAGGTCATCAGACTGACAAAAATGTGTGGATACACCTGGATTATTTTCATTAGTTTTCTTTCAGCACCACAGGAAAACTTGAAGGAAGTAAGTCGTAACTGAGCCTAGACTATGTAGGGACGTGGTGTACTTTGGAGGATAGAGAAACTTTATCTCCGCAAAAAGTTGATCACAATTTTTATTCCCTTATTTATTGTGGAGACTAAACCTAGCTTTTTTAAGAAGCAGATGAACAATCACTCCTTCATCTGACTATTTTTCAGTCAGATTTTTCTTTCTTGTGACTGAAATCAGATGAGTTTAGCATGAGTGGCTATCCAGTTGACAGAACATAGCTTTGTGCCTAAACACCAGAGCTGCACAGATTGTAGCCAGCGACAGGCCTGGCAGTTGTTCTGGCTTTGGTACAGATTCCTGCTGTGCCTGAGCCCAGAGGCTGTGCAGTTGCACGGGACTGGAGTGTGAGTTGGTAAGTACTGCTGGATGCCAGAGCTATTTGTGTGCAGAATTAGCTTGGGTATCTTTGTTGTGGTCATGGAACCAAGAGTATTTACAGTGTGAAGATACTGTGTGCACTCGGGCTAGTTTGAGTTCAACAGAGTTTGTTAGCATGTGCCTGGCTGTGCTGAATCCTTGAGGCACCCCAATGTGCTGAAGGATTAGAACACCATAGAAGCAGATTATTTGTCACCTGTGTTTCCTGTGTAACTTATATTGGCCTTATATTTTCCCTGCACTGGAAAATTGCTTGTATATTGTGCCCAACAGGTGAAATTGAGTCCGTTTCACTGAAATTGGTGAATATGTCTGTCTGCATACACAATGCTCAGCCTAGTCCTTCTGTTCTGTAGGAAGCTGCATGACTCTGTACTCATATGAGAAGTTGAAGGATACCGACTGCTGTAGGTTCTGCTCACCCTTTCATCTGTGATCCTAAAAGTTTCCTAAGAGAAAATGTGTGTTTGTGTTTTGTAATTGTGTTATTTGCCTCTGCAATATAGCAGCTGATGTATAGTGCAGATCCCTCTGCCCAGTGTTCCATTGCCAAGAAAAACTTGTATCCACTGTGAGCTGCAGAACGTGTGTGAGTTGGCAGGATGGAATAACCCAGTGGGAACTTAGCCACGGGGTTTGGGTAATCCTCCTCAGGTCACCAAGAGCTTCTGGGAAGCTGTGTAAAACCTGCAGATTTCCAGAGCAGGTAGTAGAGTGTTTTCTGTTTTTAATTGTGCTTTACAGGGTGTGATACCTCCACATTGGGGTTGTACAGTGCTTTATTGTACCAGGTATAGACATGTGGTTGGAGCAATGGATTCTATGTGTTTATTCCCTGCTGTGTTGTTGGAGTGCTGTTGTCCTGCACGTACAGACAAGGCTGCTGTGGGTTTCATCAGGGAGTGGTGACCCAATTCAGGCAGGTGGGGACGGGGATGGCAGTGTCCAGCAGCTGGGAAGTGCACTCTTGATCAAGAGCTCCCCTGGTCTCCAGCTTATTTAAGAGACCTGGGTTTGGGAGCTTGTAGTAGAAGGAAGGTTATGCTTAATGACACGTCAGTATTTTAATAAAGCTCTTACCTTTATGTGAGTTGATGGAACATTCATTCACTTTATGTGACCTGATCACAAGAGGGTTGCTGTGAGTTTCATGGGGAAGCATTGCTCCAACCAGTGGAATGTCATGTCATTTTGAAGCCACCTCTGTTTGAAGTGCTGCAGTCTGACAGTGTGTGGGGCAAAAGGCCAGTGTATTGTAGCACATTCTGTAGCTCCTGTAAATCTCTGTGCAGTTGCACATGACTAGGTGTCTCGGTTTCCCTTTGTGAAGTCTTTTTGCCTTGTTTTCATCATTTATTCCACTTCTCTGAAGCATGAAATGTGGCTTGGCGCTCGGCCATCTCAGCTTTGCAATCGTGTAAGCTCCAAATGTGCTGTGTGTGGCAGCTGCTCTGTAACCAGCTCCCTAAAAAGTGAGTGGTGTTTACTACACATGGCACCGTGTCCTGGGAAGACAGGTTGAGGTCTGTGTTTAAGAATAAATGCAGCTTCAGTGCTCGGTGATGGTTACAGCACAGGCTTGATGTTCATGTTGAGTTACATGTTAGAGTCCACTTGGTGCTCAGGTAGCAGACCTCGGTGGTGGTCACCTCAACAAAGTGTTTATGTCAACCAGATGAATACTGAACAACCAGGAGCAGCTTAAGCTTTTCAACTCCACTGTCCTACAAGCACAACTTGTATCTGGTCTGGAGGGGTCACTTCTTATGACAATTGACAGGCTAGGGGTTCCTCTCATGGTTCAGATGTTTTTAGGCCAGTTTGCCAGGACCAGCTGGTTTGGTAATAATTGTTGATAATTGCAAGTGTCTTTATGGAAGACTCTCCTTTATAAGTGCCTGGTGGATGATCTGTGTTCCCATCTCAGCAAAAGGCAAGCATATTTTATTAGTTTGGAACCAAAATACTGTTAGTCCTCTCCACATATCTATATATTTGTCTTAAGTGTCTTCATAGCTGGAGTTCCCCATCCCTGTTTCTAAGCATGGTAATGTGATTTCTGAGGGAGACTTCCTGCCCCTTTCTTTTCCTAGTCCCTGTCTGTCCTTCCTGTTACCTGGGGTCATTGCAGTGGGAAGGCAGTCAGATTAATTAAGCAGCTCTGTGTTGTTTTAGGAAGGCACCAAGTCTGGAGCAGAGTGAAGAGAGCAAGGTTGCTGATGCCATGTTTTTCCCCTCCCTCAGGAATCCTGTCTATAGAACAGCTCATCAGCCGTGTTGGTGTGATTGGGGTGACACTCATGGCTTTGCTGTCAGGATTTGGGGCTGTCAACTGTCCATACACTTACATGTCCTACTTTCTCAGGTAACTGCAGCCTTGTGAAATACTTGTCCAGTTTTTTGAGATGATTTTTCTCCTTTTCCTGTGGCGTTGTTTCAAGCTTTTGTTACTTTTTCTCTGAATCTTGCTATTGTCATGTCTTCATGCTAGAACCATTTCCACTGCTGCTGCATAATCTCCTTATAGAGGCTTTTCTTTGTCTCATGGGCATGTGCACACCTCCTCCAAAATGGAGTAGCAGGCCTAATTGGGGGTCTTTATTTTGCAGGAATGTGACAGATGCAGATATTCTGGCTCTGGAGCGACGACTCCTTCAGACTATGGACATGATTGTTAGCAAGAAAAAAAGGTGAGAGGACAACAGTAGCATGAAATTATTTATCTGAAGGATTTTCAGTCCATATGGTTTGAAATCTGAATTGGGTTGAGCTGTGTGGTATTTTGTTCTGGCCTGATACATGACTGTTTTTAACACTAAGTAGTGCCCTTTGTGGCTGCAGTGGCACAGATGAGGCTTCCAAGACTGTGTAATTCTGCTGGCAGCGTAACTGATCTGTAGGATGGGCACCTTTCTCCCCTTACGAGTCAGTGACCCTTTGGCCACTGCAGCTGGCTCTTAGTGGTGGTTTCAGGACACAAAGTGGTTTGTACATATGGTGGATCCTGGTCAAAGCTGAAGTAGGGTAGTGAGCTGGTGTGGACACATCTGTGTTCTTGCAAATAGCAAGGTTTATGTTGGTTAAATTTTGTGGAATTGCAAAGCGTTGCTAATGGGGATATACTGTAGTACACAAGTGTGCTATCAGAACTCTGCTGGCATTGGTTTAGCTCATTCCATGTACCCCCCAAGCTAAAAAAACCTACTTTCAGAAACAATGTAATTTGATTTACACTGAAAAGATTTTTGTCTGCTGTTACAAATCATATATTTCATGTCTTGCTAATAGTGCAGAATAAATCCAGTTACTGGAGTCACTTCAAAGGTTTGACTGTCTGACACTGAATTCTCACAGCAGTCTCCCAGACTTTACCTTTTGTGTCCTAATGTTTCAATGGAACCTTTTAACATGTGCAGGGGAGCTTTTAGATAGTCTAACCTTGCCAAGTTTATCACCATGTATGTATCTGCTGATCAGTATTAGCTGATGGAAGTGTAGTTAGAGCATAACCTCCTTCCCCTTTGAAAATGTTAAGTGGTGAACAGCTGTTAACTCTGTGTTTGTGGTCATGTGTGAGATGGTAAGTAGTGAGAGAATTTAATTACTCAGGTTTAATTGATTTAATTGACTGGAAGCATACTAAAAGACTGGCTTTGGAGTTAAAAGATACTGTGTAGTGCTGTTTCTGACTCTGCTCTTTTGTTTTGTACAGTGTTTTTGGACCTCTGGTCCAGGGAGAGTGATGTTGGGGTAAAAGTAAGGATGCCAGAGGCTTGTAACTAGCTAGCACTTTCTTGCCTTCCTATGGCCAGGAAATCTTCTGAATATAGCAACTTCCTAACCATTATGAAGAGCCATGTATTAATCACTTGGGAATTATAATGGAACTCATGTATATGTTTAACCCAAAACAAACTGCAAAACTAGATAGTCTCAGAACTGTGCAAGAAATAGCAGAAGCTTGAGGTCTGTAGATTTTGTTCTCTTTTTTGCTTTGACAGGGAGTACTGGCTTGCATGATTGGACTATTTGTTCATATAAAGCAGAATTTGAAACATTAGATATGTCAGTCCAAATTCAATCCAAGTAATTGGCAGAACAAGTGGGAATAGCAGTATTTTCCAGTGTAGGGTGAATGCTACATTTCCATAAATTGTCAGGGACATGCTGGGCACCTTCTCAGTACTACTGATAGTTCAGAACTTATCTGTGAGCACAAGAGTTATAAGGCAATAGAACATAAAACTTTCTGTTTTCTTTGCTGATCCTGACATTTCTTCTCATGCCAGCCCTTATTCATGCTGGCTTCCTAGTCAGTAGGAGACAGTTGGTGAAGGTTGTTTGCCCTGATGGTTTTTGCACAGGAATCACTTTTCTCTCCTTCCTGAGCACAGTCAAGTAAAGCCTTACGGAAACTCACCTCTAAAGCTGTCAGATTCTTTATACTCATCCTTGCAGGTGTGACATAACTAAGCCTCAGGTTTGAAATGCCAGCAATCTGTGATGGCATTGCTTCGTTTGGATCATGAAGGAGTCAGATCAACTGATGTGACACACAAAGATCACATAACATCATTAGCAATCTACGTGTACAGAGTGTGTGGGGTTTGCCTGTGGATCCTTTCTGTGAGGTCTCCAGAACTGTGTGGATACAGAGATCCCTCTCACCTCTGGAAAGAACAGATCCTTTGTGTATCTATAGCCTTGTGCTTCACCTGGACATTGCTGCATTTTTGCTGCATTTTTGCTGCAATGCTGTGGATCATTTGGGATGGACCACGTGAATCCATGTATTGTGAAGAAAGCAAGGATTAGAAATGCATTTTTTACATTTGGCAGCTATCAGGATTCCAACATCTCTGTTATTTGTAGTCTGTGGTCATATATGCTTTTATGTGTGTGTGGGGTGCCCCAAGGGTATTTCTTTTGCTGATGTGAAAGGAATGATGGAATGATTTTTAAATTTCTTTTTCTATTGCACTGTTTATTAACAACCTTGAACAGGGCTTAGTGCCAAATGTAGTGATGCTAGCTGCAGCTAGAAGAAAGGGACTAAACACCACAGAGTCATGGATCATCCTGAGAATCCTGTGAATAGTTTTCAGCTTAGGAATGGATAACTTGCTCACAAATTTCAGTGGGGAGAAATGTGAGGGAACAAGACCAGAAGCCAACACTGCTCGTGGGGATTATGGCGTGGTGCGCATGGGAGTGTGAGGGACGATACGCAGCTGCTGCTGGAGTGTTGGAATTAACTTCAGGAGTCACATTCAGATTGCCTGAAGCATCCAGTGGTTCAGTCCAAGAATGGATTAGTGTGTTTCTGCTTCATAACAGCTTGTCATGCAGTCCAGCAGTGAGTGACAGCGTATCAGAGGGTGCTCTGCACACCATCCAGAGCTCACAGCTCCATGGAAAAGGCGGGTGTGCAGCGATAAAGAAGAGGTGTCCAAGGGGAGAGAGGAGCATGAGAAGTCATCTAATTCCTGAGCTTGAGATAACACAGTCATGTGTTTGAGGAAAGGAAAGCAACTAATCATATGACTGAAAAATCCATTTGAATTCTTATTTTTAACTGGGTTTAAACCCCTTTAGGATTTAAACAGGATCCTGAATGGAAGACTTGGGAAGTGTCTCATTGAATCTCACTTGATTGGATCTGGGCTCTACTCCAGAGCTAATCAGGATAATTTTATGTAGTGAGATTGGTGTTTAGGGGAATAAAAAAGGATCATCTGTTTTCAGTGAATTTCGTTTAACAGCATCTTCTAAGAAACCGGTGGATTTTTTTTCTTTTTCCTTGTTTTGATTTTTCATAAAAATATTTTATTCCTAAGGACTTGTGTTTTCTGTTCTTTCAGGATAGCAGTGGCTCACAGGACAATGTTCCAGAGAGGAGAAGTGCATAACAGACCCACTGGCTTCTGGGGAATGATAAAAAGTGTTACAACATCTGTTCCTGGCAGTGAAAGTATCCTTCATCTGCATGCTGGCACCTGTCTTGGGAGGTGGATCCAGCTTTCTTTGTTTTGAAAGGTAGAATGTTAGTTGGGACAGTTACAAAGCATTTGTGTTTCAACACATTTCAAGCCTAATGTCTCCTGGGAAGTTTGTTCTCCAGCACTGTCTGACCTCTTGCCCAGGGCTTGGGCACAGTTTTACTGTGACACAGGCAGAAGTTTTATGTTTCTGCCCTGCTCTATAAATGTACAGTGGATCAGGAGACAGACGTGCACACTTACCACAGAATCATAGAATGGTTCGGGTTAGAAGGGACCTTAAAGATCACCCAATTTCAATCTTCCCTGTAGGAGGAATCTGTTGGGAATTGCAAGGGTCTGTACTTCTCTAACAGAGTTGCTTACCAACTGTTTCTGTCAGACCACTTGAAGTGTGCATTTTGCATATTTAAGGCTGAGGACTCTTCTTCCTCTCCTTTCCCACTAGCTGTTAAAATCAGAATTTGGCTATTTGACAGACTTTTCATAGTAATCACTAATCTCTTGGAGCAGTTACTCAGCAGTTTTGTTTATGAAGATGATCTGAGATGACATATTGTGAGGTGCGCTTCAGTGGCAAGGGACGCTGATCAAAGTGCAGCAGCAGTTTTTGAGAGCTCTGGTTCTATTCTGTGATGTGTTTCCCAGGCAGAGAAGTAAAGAGTTTGTGGCATGACTGCCTAAATACTGTGTCCTGCCTACCTCCTTAAACAGGAGTAGTGTGCACCATGTACATCCTTGAGATTTCTTTGGTGCTGTATTAATGAGGAGCATGAAGACTGAATGAAAATGATCTGGATCAAAAAAGAGAGCAAACCATTAGATGTGGCCCTTGGGGTGAAGGTGGGGAATGTTTTACTTTTAGTTAAGAATTTGTGGTGTGTTCTAGCCTTGACTATGCTGGTTTGCCAGATCTGTCCCTTATCCAGCAAGAAGTGGATGCCCTGGAAGAATTGAGTCGGCAGCTTTTCCTGGAAACTGCTGACTTGCATGCAACAAAGGTACACAGTAAATAAGTGCCCAGATGGGTGTTGGGAGGTCAGAGTAGTTCGAAAGAGAACATCTGTTATGAGAAATTGAAACCTGTTCAACAGGTAAATGGTGAATTGTTGTAATGCAGTGGAGTGAGGATCTGTTTCTTTAGCTTCGGGGCTGGATGACAGTTCCCTTCCAGTTCACATCCATCCTTGAGTTTGCCCCATTGGCCCCATAACCATTCACAAGCTTACGAATTAACACTTAGGAGTTCAGAAACATTTGAATTAAAAGATACAGAAAGGTAGGGCTGTGTTTGCTACTGTTGGTGCTCCATTACAATTTCATATTGTGGGTGATTGTGAAAACGACGTATTTTTCCATGTTCTACTCCCTCTCCCTCTTTTTGTATTTGCAGGAGAGAATAGAGTATTCCAAAACTTTCCAGGGAAAATACTTTAACTTTTTGGGTTATTTTTTCTCCATCTATTGTGTCTGGAAAATCTTCATGGTATGTGAATATTTTATTGCATTTTTTGTGGATGTATGCAAATATCATACCCTGCATAGATAATAATAACTTAATAACTTAAGTTCATTAAGTTATGCTCTAATTTCATTAGAATGCTGAAGTTCTGAAAGAAACTGGCCCTTGGTTGAAATAAAGCTCTGGATCTGTTTTTTTCTATACAGCATTAGACCAGTAATTCTTACATGGATGTGTTTTGTGCCTTCTTAGACAATCTGACCACCCCCTGCCCTTTCCTTGGTGATGCAATAGAAGTCATGCATGAGCCTCACATGTGAGAGTGAGAAATGCTTCTGCCTTTTTGCTTGAATGTAAATCCATCTCTCTTGCAGGCAACCATCAATATCGTATTTGACCGTGTGGGGAAGACTGATCCAGTCACAAGAGGAATTGAGATCACTGTAAATTACCTGGGAATCCAGTTTGATGTGAGCCTTTATTAATTCTTACAGCCTTTTCAGCAATTCGTATCTTACCTGAATAAAATCATCCTGCTGCTAGGGAGACGGTGATAAACCCTGAGAAATGTGGCTTTGGTTTTTGACTTACTGAGGAGGAAGGGAAAATGCACAATGAACGTTGCTTTCACACTGATTTTATGCTGAGATGGTGATATGGTCTTGCCAGAGAGGCAGTGATTTGTGCTTTTTGTTTTAGAGAAATGGAAGCACTTTAGACAACCTGCTTAGATTAATACATTCAGCTACAGAGTAATTTTGATTGCTTATGCAAATAGTTCTGTCATTTACACTTTTGAAACATATCCCTGTGAAAATGGGGTTCTTTGTGATTGGTATAAACTAAATCTCCTTCTCTTGTGTTTGGAGTAAACAGTTGCTAATACATTTGTGAAAATGTCTGTTATATAAACCTGTCTACAATGGATATTTGTACAATTAGGAGAGACAAAGACCCTGAAGAATTAGCAGCTATACAATGTGGTGTAAATGAGGTTAGTGTTAAAGTTTTAACTGTTTTCTTCTTGTTGATACAGGTCAAATTCTGGTCTCAGCACATTTCCTTTATTCTTGTTGGAATAATCATTGTTACCTCTATTAGAGGATTGTTAATCACACTTACAAAGGTAAGAACCAGGATTCTGAAGTGGTTTTACACAGAGAAATTCATTATGCGGTCTTTACCTTTAGATGGAACAATTACTGTATAAACTTTCAATATGCATTTATGTTTAAATGTCTGAATATAAATTCTTGCGAGAGGGAGGAAGGTAGGAAAAATACCTTTTGCAGGATATTTCCCCACTCAGTCTCTGTCAGGAAGGGATCTAGATGTTAAATCAGATGCTAAATGTAAACAAGGGTTCAAAATGATGCTGTAGCCAAGGCTTATTAATAAGGTTGATGAGATGGTGATTAAAAGCATTTGGATTAATTAATTTAAGCTGCTGGTACTACTGAAAGGCATTAAGTCAACAGACATGTGACTCATTGACTTGACCTGGGCTTTGGTGCCTATGCTTAAACTTCTCTATATATAGTTTTGTGATTTTTACCATGAGGTGCAACTGGCAGGGGGGGATTGATGTTTCAGACTAGGATTTATGAAAGTTTATGAAAGCTGAGGTTTATGAAAGTAGGCTACAGGTAGCCCTCTAGAATGTATGGTTTTGATTAGTTTTTTTAGATGAAAAGGTATTGAATGGTATGTACCTTTCATGCTGTCCTAAGGCACATCAGAATTACCTGACTGCTTATTTCCAATGTTTTTGGGTTTTTTTTTCCTAGTTCTTCTATGCCATTTCCAGCAGCAAGTCCTCCAATGTAATTGTTCTGCTCTTAGCACAGATAATGGTGAGTATGGAGAGCCGTGGGCACGCCCATGTGCATTTGTGCATGCAGCCCTGTTTGTGTGTGTATAAACACATAACAGTATCTTTGTGTGCTGCCCCCTGTTAGCCACAGAGCCTGTGGTGAGGCAGTAACTGCTGTCCCTGTTTTACCTTCCAGGGAATGTACTTTGTGTCATCAGTGCTCCTGATCCGCATGAGCATGCCTCCGGAATACCGCACCATTATTACAGAAGTCCTGGGAGAGCTCCAGTTCAACTTCTACCACCGTTGGTTTGATGTGATATTCCTAGTTAGTGCCCTGTCCAGTATCCTCTTTCTCTATTTAGCACACAAACAAGCCCCAGAAAAGCACATGGCCCTCTGAGGCAGAACTGCAGCCGTGCACTGCTCTCTGTCCTGTCAGCTGCACTGCTGCAGCTCCTGTGGATTGCAGAACTTGGAGAGACAGGACTGCTCTGTGTGTTCTGGCAGTGTAACTGCAAAACTTGGAGAGACAGGACTGCTCTGTGTGTTCTGGCTCTTTGAACCTCCTCACGTGTCGTCATCAAGCTCTGTGGCTCATTTTGTTCAGTGCCACAGCTGGAAGGGATGGGGGTGTGTGTATTGAACTTGAAACAGTTCATTGCCAAGCAATAAAAGCAATCCTGGGTACACTATCCAGGGGCATCACAACTTGTGTGGTAGGCTGGCTGAGGGAACACCTCCTACTGTTGGAACATCTTCATGGAAGGCACCAAGAAATGTGATTTTTCTTTTGAAAATCAGCTCATAATTGGGATTCAGAGGATGGCAATTCTGGAATTGAATGTTTGAGTCTGTGGAATTAAATAAGCTTTTGTAATATGCAAGCATCACAGTTGTTTTTTGTCAGTCCCAAAGATTTGGCTGGATTTGAGCTAGAAGGTGGTTAGGATTTGCTGTCTGGCAGAAGTGGAGTGGAGAGAACTTCACTCCATTTCTGTATGTAGTGTGTGCTAGTGTGTATCACTACTACCTACCGTCCGTAGAAACTGGAGATTTGCCTTCTCTTACTGAGTGCTAACTTTGTTTTCTCTCCCTGCATAAGTGGAACTGAGGTTTTGGGTTCCTCTTAGCTGGAGTTCGGTGTTAAGTCAAAGACCACTGCCATGCCTTGTTTACATTGTATGTTACAAATTTTATTCCTGTGACTTAATCTTGTAGGTTCCCGTGGCCAGTCTCTGACGCTTTGTTTGTTTTATAATTGTTCTGGAATATAAATTGTAGGTGGTGAGAGTAAGACCTGAAGCGGGGGAAATAACCACTCTAAACAATTTATTTCTGTATTGTCTTTGGTGTACAGCAAGGAGGCAAAGTATACAGGAGCAGTATTACAGAACCATTTATGCCACATTCAAGACAGTGTGGTGGTGACTTGGGGCTAGAAAAAACATGCATGACACACACTATTCTAACCCACAGCTGTATGCAGAGGAGAGAGAATAGTGATTAAGCATCTTGGGATGTAAATTACGAAGTTAGCTTAATGTTTGAAAGAAATTTCTGCAGTGTTAGCAGGAAGAAGGATCATAATGCACAGAGTACCTGGGCTTATGCCATTTCAGAGCAGCTGTACTGTAAGCAAAGAGATGCCACAGAGATGGAGTTGATGGACTTGGATTAGTGGGAGAGCTGCCTTTCCTGGGTTATGGGGAAAAATCAATTGCTCTTTATTAAGAGCTTCTCCATAACAGGCTAAGATGCTTACAAATGTATAAAATATTTCCAGCTTCTGCTGCAGGACACTTAAAGTTGCAGTTCTTTAAGCCTTTTCAGAAGTGAGTGACTGAGTGCCCACTTCACAAGGCAGAAAGCCAGTGGAGCACAATTGCAGAGTGTTAAATGGATGCAAGTTACACCAAAGTGTTTATTGCAGCAAGGGTTTGCAGTCCTGAATGGCTCTGGCACTCCTTGGAACAGCCAAGTTCTGAGAGGTGGAATAGCAAAGAAGAACTGAAGAAAAGGTTTGGAAGGTTTCTTTTTTGTTGTTGTTGGCATAGTTTTGTCTCCTCACAACTTTGTGTCGTCACTGTTGTCGCCGTCAGCTCTTGTGGAGGCAGCTGATTGTGAGGAGGAGGATGAGTCTGCCTGCAGAGGAGTAACAAATAAGTTGTGATTATTTTGAGTTTGTAAACACATTTGATAGTCTGCACTGTTGCAGACTCCTATTTTCATCTGCAGTAATCACATGCTTGTTTAGATGGCAGAATGAACCAACAAATACCATTTTTGTTGTTCAAGGGCTTTTCTGGTTAAGTACATTTTGAGAGAAATTTGTTCAATAGCGGGTTCCTATTGTTGAATTCCCACATCTGCTCAATTTGAACACAAAAGTAGTGGTAACTTTTGCAAAATGCAACTTGGGGACTAAGAAATTCTTGAAAAAACTTGCAGACCAGGCTAATGAAAAAGAAACGGAAAACACTGTTGGTTTTACCTTGTCTGTCTCTTTTGTGTGATCAGAAAATAAGCATTTTAATGTTTAAGGCTGACCACACGGTTAAAAGTGTTTCAGGAAGTAATACCTTTCTGCTTTTCTGACTTTAGTCATGTTTCAGATTCTTTCTAGTGGCATGAAGTAAAATGATTTCAAATCAGCACATTGCCTAGAAAATGTCATCATAACCTATCAGTTGCTGTTCCTTCTCCAAAATGATCCATTTTGAAATATTTCATGTGGTTTTCACAAACGTTGTGTATGTTTTTGGTGTATTTAAGCACTTTTCCTTGCACTTCCACAATTATATTGTGTGTTTCCCATCATCATTAGGGATTACTGTGTTTGGACTATCATGTTCCATAAAATCTCTTGTATGTGCATTCTTTCTGTGATTTAATCTTGCATTAAAGGTACTCACCTGTATTATGTGTGGGGAAAAGAAGAGTTGTTTGTGGTAATTAGCAGCTTTCCTTTTAATAACTTGCAAAAATCCAGGCTCGAGTTAACAATCCTAGCTCTGGAAGACATACTGCCTGAAAAAAAAGTTCTTTTCCTATCCCTTGCGTGATCCCTCAGCATCTGCCTAATGCAGGATTACTCACCCTTTCCCTTGGCTCAGGTGAGTTTCTCTCTGGCTCTGCAGGGTGGTTTTCTGTGTAAGCAGGAGGCTCGGAAGTGTCTGAATCTGCCATGGAGGCTGTGATGGGAATGTTTTGGCCTTGGAAGTACCTGTAAGCATCTTTGGTGCACACCAGCAGTGTCAGCGTGTCCCCACTGCTTTGGATCCTCGCCACCACTTTGTCATAGGATTCGTTGGTCACATTCACTCCGTTCACTTCCACCAAGAAGTCGTCGTTTTCCACCCCTGCTCTGCCAGCTGGCCCCTGGCTTTTTACCTGCAGAGGGGAGTTCAGAGCAGGATATTGGCATAAAACTTAAAAAGATGCATTAACAGCTGAGGGTTAGCTGTGTTACTGCTTTCCCTAGAGGGCGGTGAAATAAGCATGGGGAAGGGGAGATTCGTGGGGCAGGCAATGGGCCCAGATTTAATAAACATGGAGCCCGTCAGAGATTTTAAAATGCATCTTGCTCTCGATAGGCTTACATTATAGCAATGTGGCATGGTAGAACCATGAAGACAGTTAGAAAAGCAGTTTTCTAACTATTTGCAGGTCTCTGTTCAATAACTTGAAAGTTTCGTACAGTTCACAGACCCCTTGGTAATGAATGGAACCCCTCCTCTCAAGAAAGCTGAAGTTACAGATGTAATTTGGGACAGCAGGAGTTTGGCTTTTACCAGCTGAGGAATTCAGAGAAGGTGGGTAGAAGAAGGGCAAAGGTCACTTTTTAGTGTAGTTTTTACTATAGAACTAAGCTGTTCTACAGTAAAAACCAATTCTGTCTAAAATACTAATTTTAGTGTGTGAGACTCGGGACTAAAAGCAAAAATTATGCAAAAGCTGAATTCTCCTTCCCTCTAGATGTCTAACAGAATGTGGAATATTTTCTGGTGCTCATTTTTTTATCTTGGGCCAACAATGTCAATCTGACTTAAACAATTCTAGCTCTTAGAGCATTGGAGAAGAGACTTTTATGACTTCTCTTATATTTGCAGGATGGAAGGGAGGAAGCTGTCCAACAAACTACTTGAGCTTCTCCTTGCTCCTCATTCTTCATTAGTACCTCATTGATGAACAATCCAGGCTTGTTCTTGATCATGTTTAAACTGAAGCCAAATCCATTAGGTCCTTTCACCATCTTGCAGATCCTTGGCTTGTGGTTCACTTTCTGCTCAGTGTGCAACTCCACTCTTTCCTCCATTTTAGCTGGAGTTGGATCCTGTGCTTTGTAGTAGTATAAGAAAGGGGAAATTTGGGCCTGAAAAAAGTGAAAAAACTGTTAATATAAAAACTTCTATTATGAAATGTTTCAGGCTCTCACGCTCAACATACTTTGTTTGAAACTTTGGTAATGACTCAGACTTGAGCTGCAAGGAAGAACTCTTCCCTGTTAATTTCTAGCTGAGTGGAAAATGACAGTGTTGATCTGTGTGAGGAGGAAATTTTGTTACTCATAAATGGTTACACAGCCATGTAGCTCTGAATTTCCTCTCTTAACAGCAAACCTTAACCTTTCTTGTGATGTGTTTGAATTTAGAATTGTTCCAATAGCGTCTATAAAAATCAGGAAAAGGCCAAAGATTTGGGTGTTTAGTGACTTTCTGTACAAGTGTAAATAGAGTTGCTGAAATACAGGCGTATCTTAGACATTTCCTGCAAGTTGAAAAAGTGTCAGAGCAGATTAACTGTTTCATTGTGATAAATTATCAATTCCTAGCAGTAGTTTGCATTTTCTTACCAGTTTGTACATGCTGTCAGTTTCCTTATCCACCACCAACAGGGAGGTTTTTGCTCCAGACTGCTTAATTTTTCCCACTACGCTTTCGTGATCCAGCCCATCCACTCGCTCGCCATTGACAGCCACTAAGATGTCATTGTCCTTGAGACCCGCCATGGCAGCTGGGCTTCCAGAATTAACATCTTTGATTACGTGGTCTAAGATAAGAAGGGGAGAAAGATTGCTGTGAAGGCGGAGCTTGGTGAGTTTTAAAGACATTAAAAAGCATGGCAAAGGCAAATGGTCAGAATTGCACTTCAGGTTGAGGCTGTTTTCCCTGAGGATTTCTCCTCAATGGCCAGTAAGAAACCAAAGAGAATGAAGGCTGCAAACATCATATAGGAAGAAATGGTACAGCAAATGTTCTGTGGTTCATGGTTTATGTGTTAACTTGGTTCTTACCACCAGTGTTTTGTTCCAGCCGTAGATAAAATCCATAACCGCTTTTTCCTTTCTGGATCTCAATAAGTCGTGGTTTGAGGGGAAGCAACCTTAGGCTGGCGCTCTCTTTGCTCAGTGCCATCCTCTGGCTTGTGAAATAGCGGTCTGTTTCTTCATTTGAAAGTAGAAACATAACATGATTTTCAGACTTCTTTACCTGTGACAGCACATGTACAGTCTCAGATGTCACCCCTTCAACAGCTCATGGGAATTGCAGATATTTTGGTAACTGGTGCACTGATACATAGCAGGGTCTGGGTGCTGTTAGTCTAGGCCATGCTACTATAAATTGATTTTTTTCCTTTCTCCCCCCTCCAGTCAGAAATTTGGACCATGACAAAAACAGGGGCATGTAATACATGAGGAAATTACCCATATTCCATACTGTGTTCCTGACCTATAGGGAATTATCTGTGGAGGGCCATGGCGGTGGCATACAGTGCTATAGAATCCAGGGAGCATCAGTAGATAGCATTTGGCTGTTCTAGGTGTGGAACTCTACAATATAGACTTACTGTGCCATCTATACCACTATTTTAGATGACAGTGACAGGAGTCGAGTTTCTGTCACTCTTGGTCCTCTTCTGTCTCCCTGTATTATTGATTCTGAGGTGAGTTTTTTTTTCTGTCTGTTCAACCTCTCCAAGTCCATCCTTCTCTTAATCCTTTCTACTCTAAGAGATGCCCTTTTTCTACATCTTAACCAGTGTCACTCTGCTGCTGGTGTTGCAGTAGCTCAACAAAACACAGGTGCTGCATGATTCCATAGTTAGCCATGTACACTGAGTGCTGCTGGAATGCTGGAGTCTCATGGCTCTCTGAAATCTCTTCAGCTCCAGCTGCGTTTCAGCAGTGCCAGGAGCGGAAAGCTGGAAGCCTCATTAGCAATGTTCTTTGCAGCCAGTTAGTGAAATCACTTGCACAGTAATTTTCATTCGTTTTGGACTTAACAGGAGAAAGGGACTGCTGTCTAAAATCATGA
This sequence comes from Pachycephala philippinensis, assembly GCA_013397055.1. Taxonomy (NCBI): domain Eukaryota; kingdom Metazoa; phylum Chordata; class Aves; order Passeriformes; genus Pachycephala; species Pachycephala philippinensis. Next base: position 227,458 of record VWZT01004148.1, read on the forward strand.
CTCTTCCCTGCTCCATTGCTGACTCTGTCATCAGAGGCCTTCCCTCTTCCAGCCCTGGAAACCACATTTGCTGACTTGCTCTCCCGCCATTAGGAGCATTTCCAGGACTTCTAGGAAATGAATTTATTTAACAGGGTTCCTGGCAGCAGTATACTCGTGTTATTTAAAATTCTTTGGCCTGTCTTGGTGGCAGTGTCCATTGAGAGGCAGTTCAAGAGGCTGCTTGATAACAGAGCCAACGCAGAGGACTACTCTGATGTGTTGATGGTACATGAACAGCAGCTCCCAAGATTTACTGTGAAGTGCTTAAATCAGCCAGCCTGGCCTCCTCAGTAACCCTGATAGGTTGCTGTGAAAGTAGGCCAGAACAGAAGATGAATCAATACCTTTTCCACCACTTCCTCGTGTGTGTCATTTTCCACATTTTTTCCATTGATTTCAATCAGGCGATCGTTATTTTGGACACCAGCCTTTGCAGCTGCTCCTTGTGGTGAAAGCTCTACTGTGAACAACCCCTTCTGTCCTAAAATAAATGAAGACTCATTACACAGGGTAAGTCACTGCAATAGGCCTGACTTTAGTGGTTAAGGAAACTCAGCACTGATGTCCTCAGAGACTCTTGGCGTTTGCTTGCATGCAGATTACAGGAGCACCACAAACCTTCCACACAGACTCTGTCTCTTACTCTGGCCTGGAAAAATCACTTCAGTGGTGGAGGGAGATATTTGTTCACTATCTGCAGCTCAAATTGTTGTTTATTTCCCTACCAGGAGCTCAAAGGGGCTGATTAACATAGCTGAAAGGGATTTGATTCCTGCTCCCTCCCACCCTGCTCTCCCGCCATCATTTTGAAGAGAGGATCTGCTTTTACTGTTATTTTATACATTTCATAATTTCCTGTGTTTGGAAGGCTTCTATGTTTGGTCCTTCAATTATACTGCATTCCAAAATACCCTTTAGAGGGCTCTTTAGAGGTGATGCTTTCCAGAAGACTTCCCCATTCTGTTGACTGGCCTTGGAAGAAAGGCATATATGGAAAAGGTTCAAGATCCTTTTCTTTCTAAATGAATTAACTTACAAATCAGGGAAAGTGTTTCTTACAGCTGTCTAGAACCTCATGTGCTGATTCCTGAGTTGATTTTGAGGAATGGAACAGGACTTAACATAGCACATTGAGTGTATATCTGGTGTTTGAGCAGGGACTGTAAATTTGGTTTTGTTAAGTGGGCTTAAATAACAAGTAGAAAATAGCTTATTATTTTTCTCTCTCTTTCTTTTAATCTGTTTTCTACCCCATGAGAAGCCTCAGAAAACCTTGTGCTGCATATGCTGCACAGAAATGCACTGGAGATGGATCTGAACTCATCTTGCTGCTTCTCACCTTCTTTCTGTTAGCAAGAACAGTTCGTGTGTCCCCATTCACCCCCACGTGTTAACTGTGGCTGCCTCTATCCCCCAAATATATACATTTATACATATATACATACATACATATCCAATTTATTTTCTCCAGGCTCTCACCTTCTGTGCTTTTCAGAGAGAAGCCGTAGCCTGTCTCTTCCCTCACTAGGTAACAGAGCCGGGGCTGTGGAATGGCAGCAGTTCCTCTGTTGGCCATGGAGGGTGGGCACTGCTGCTCCTGCTGTTGTCCTGTTGATGTCTTTTGACCCAGCTCTTCCAAGTTCACTCCCTCCTTTTGTGCCTTTTCATAGGATGCATCATCCAGAACAAGGAGTACGACGGAATTCCCGCTGTTTTTGACAATCTCCACCACCTGTAATGGACAAGGGGAAATGAGTGATGGAGCTAAAAGCTCTCCCCAGGGAAAGCTGCACTGTCTTTGTTTTCTCACCCCCCTGCTTATGCACTAGGGAGGCACCCCAAAGACATTCCATGTCTGTGAATGATGTAATGAGATGCAGGGGGATACTCAGAGCGGTTGACTCTGCTCTTGGATTTCCTAGCCATAAAAACCAGAAGAAAAAGCTTCACGCAGCAGCCATGGGCCTGGGTAATGGGGGCATGGTGTGGATCCCAGACTGAACAGAGATGTACCTGTGCATGATCCTCCTTGTCCACGAAGAGACCATTAACCCTGAGGACTCTGTCTCCATCCTTCAGGCCAGCCCTTTCGGCTGGGCTGTTGTGTTCCACATTCCGGATGATGTGCCCTGCCGTGTCCTTCTCAATACGCAGGTAGAAGCCGTAGCTCTTTTGGGGCTTCTTGGTCACTTTACACTCTCGGGGCTGCAGAGAAGAAGTCATCTCTACCAGACAGGATGGAAAAAATACCTGTGAGTAAGAACAGTAAGCTTACCTAGGGTATATTCCCTCTGACTACATGTTGAGAGGGTTTTCTTCAGAATTCTTGGGGTGGTTTTTTTTGGTGTGGAGTTGTGGTTTGGTTTTTTTTTTGGCCCCAGGAAATCCAGCTGTGCAAAGTTGAATTTAGTTAGCAAGGCTAGGGAGAAGAAACCAAACCCTTTTCCCAGACTCTCCTTGCTTTTCTTGTCTCTGTATCTCAAATGAAGTTAAGCAAAATGCAGAAGTGAAATAAGAAAAGTCTGCCTGTGAAAACATAGTAAAGATTGAGGAGAGGGTGTAATGCCAGGATTAAGTCTTACAGAGGAAATGAAGTTTTGGGAAAAGGGATTGTAACCAGAGTGATGGGATTGTTCCCCTCCCTTTGACACTTGGGAGACCACGTGTGAGTATTGTCACCAGTTTTTGATCTCCCCAAGTAATTGACATATTGGAGCTAGTTCGCAGAGGGGATTTAGGTTCTGAAGCACATATTGAAGGAGGCTGAGAGAGCTGGATTTATTCAGTCTTGGAAAGACAAAGTAAAGGGAAGATCTTATTGATATCTTCCCACTGCCTAACTGGATTGTGTAGAGAACACAGCCAGACTTTTTTTGGAAATTAACACTGGGAGGATGAGAGGCAACACAGGCTGCAGCAAGGGAAATTCCAACCAGTCATCCATAAGGATGGCTTTTCCTCTTGGGGGTGGTCAGATACTACTAGAAGTGCCCAGAGAGGCTGTGAAATCTCTGCTCTGGGAGATATCTGGATTGGGCCCTGGGCAACCTGATCTAAGCTGGCCCTGTTTTCTATGGGGCATTGCACCAGGCAACCTCTAAAAGTCCCTTCCTACCTAAACTGCTCTATATAATGAAATTCTGTTTTGGGTGAACCATGTCATACAGGAATACCCAAAATGGAAGGTAAATAACAGGTGTGACCAGGGAATATCTCCCAAGGTACTTGTCCTGCCAAAAATCCATGGAGATGGAGGAATGAGACAAATGAAGACTAATTCCTCCAGCTGGATAATCCACGTAATTAGCAACCTCAGTTTGTATTTTACTGGAAAGATAATTTTTTCTGTCTCTCTACTGATAGAAGTCGGTTCTTTAGATCTGCTGGCAGTCAAATCCTTCTGTGATAGCAGCTCACTGCAGAGCCACTGCTGTGGCCACCCATGCTGCAGGTGTTTTGCTATGGAAGCTGAAGCTGCATTGTTGAGGTTACTTGGGCAGCACATAGAACAGCATGGATGTGTGGTGTGAGTTTGGCACAGATGGCACTGGAGCTGGAGAATACAGGAATTGCAGCTGGCAAGGATATGAAGCCTGCAGATCATGATTCACTTGTAGTTCATGGTCAGGTGCCTTGAGCTTTTCAGAGTCTCTGTGTATTGCACTGAGATTATCTAATAAAGGGCTGAACTGCCCTGTTATCTGAACATTGTTTAGAACACATCAGACTGTATCAATTGCAAGTACAATTCAAAGCAGTTTTTCTTGACAAACACTGGGAATCTGTGCTAATTCCAGAAATTAACATGCAAAACCAGTGCCACACAGAGCTGAAGAAACAGTAGGCTTTTATGGGGAAAATTGTTTCTTCATATTTAGAAGTGGAGGGAAGGTTACAATGCACTGCACACTACTTCTAATCCATCAGAGCTTTACATGCAGCATTATTTGTATTGCAAAAAAGGAGTTTTCTAAGGGAGGAGGGATTAGAAGAAAAGGAATTTCTTACCTATATATCTATGCAGAGCAGCTTTCACAGGAGTTCTCTTTTGCTGTTCCTCCTGTGGCTGTACGTATAAGTAAGGCTGGACTTTGATTGGGCAAAGGTTGATTTAAAAGATGATTTATTTAACCAAGTTTCACTGAATGTGTGATACCTTGATAGGCTGTCTTGTCCTTGTGGGCACAAGTGCTAATCACATGCATTTCTCAGCAACTTTGCATTTTGTCCTGCAGATATTATACTCAAAAACTTGGTCACAGAGGTCATCCGAGGCAAGCCTGACCTTTGCTCAAGGAAGGCAAGAGCTTCTCCTGCTCTGAGAAATGTCTTAAAGGCAGCAGGTTTGGGTTGTGCTGGATTGACCTGGGCCAGCAGCATTTGACTGCAGGTTAGGAAGTTACTGGTTAAAATCTGTATGCCAATTGTTGGATGAAAAAAAAAGGACCATGGCAGGTTAACCTTGGCCAGCAGCCAGGTGCCCACTGAGCCACTTTCAGCCTCTTCCTCTACAGGACATGGGGAGAAAATAGGATGAAAAAGCTTGAAGAATTCAAGATAAGGACCATAACTGGGAGAGATGCAATGAAAAAAAAAAGGGTTTGTGATTGAGGGGTGGGCCCTGACTGTTGAGGCCATCACACAGGTGAAACATGCACTGCAATCAAGTGACCTATGTAGGTGAAGTATCCCTGGAACAAAGGAGGGAGGTGTGTGTGATATCAGTGTGGTGAGACATAGCAGACTGGCTACACTGTAGGTGCACTGGGAAAGGCAGTGTGGGTTGCTCTGCCTTGGGAAAAGGAAAGTGCATTTGTGGGATTGTCTTTGCTCAGGGACCCAGGTGCACTTGGTGCAGGAGAAAGTGAAAATCTGCTGTGTACCTCAAGGAGATTTATCCCTGGGGGAAAATAATCCATTATTTGACTTGTAGGATGTAGGAAGGAATACAGCAGGAATCATCTGAACCAACAGAGAACGAGCCTCACCAGGAACCATGTGAGTGCAGTGCTGACCCACCCCAAGTGCTCTTTGTGCTCAGCAATCCAACGTGGTGCTTCTCCTGTCCTGAGTGATCTCCTTGACAGATAGGACCAAAGTAATTGACTGTTCATATGGAAATTTGGGGGAGGGGGAGCATAGAATGGGGGGGATAATATCTGCATATATGTCAAGGGACAAGGTATAGTGGTTACAGAGGATGTATTAACCTCACTGTCGGATGTAAAGATGGTTTGAGTAAGCAGTGTAAGTGTTGGTAAGAAGGAATTTCAGGAAAGAGAAATAGATGGAATTAAAAGGTTTGAGCAGGGTATAGAAATGAAACAATATATAAATGGGACAGAGGATGCTTTGATATCTCAGATCACGCGTGATATGAATGGTGTGGAATAAGGGGTTGAGATTGTACTGGGTTTGGCTGGGATGGAGTTAACTTTCTCCCTGGCAGCCCTTGTGCTGCTGGGCTTTGCATTTGTGGCTAAGGCAGTGTTGGTGCTACACCACTTTTTTGGCTGCAGCGGAACAGCGTTTGCTTTCTCTCATGGCTTTCTCCCCCTCAGTCCCTCCCAGACAACAGGGAGGGGCCAGAGTGGTGGCAGCTGACCCGAACTGACCAAAGGGATATTCCATATTCCACACCATTTGATGTCGTGCTCAGCATTCAAAGCTTGGTGAAAGGAGGAGGAAGGGCAGTTGTTTGTGGTTATGGTGGTCTTCCCAAGCAGCTGTTGTGCATGTTGAGGTGTAGCTTCCCATGAAGGTAGCTAGAGATCTGCCTGCTGATGGGAACCAGGGAATGAATTCCCATTTTTCTTTACTTGCATGCGCAGCTTTCCTTTCCCTATCAAGCTATCCTTATCTCAATGTAAGTCTGGCCTTCCTTTTATTTTTTCCCCATTCTGCAGGAAAGGAGTGAGAGGCAGTCAGGATGGGTGTTTGGCTGTTGGTTGGGGTCAGTCTGTCACAAGGTCATATCTTATCCATGATCCATAAGCATGTGCAGGACGTACTTATGGACATGGACTAACCTAATGGTGTTTCTAATGCACGGGGAAGCCTCCAAATTTGCGGTCTCAGAATACCAAGATAATTACTAAACTGACCGTGTGAACTTCTTGTTAAAAAATCTAATTCAATTTTGAAAAGCTTTAAAACAACTTATTTCTGTCATTAACTTGCTGTGGAATTAGATTATTAGGAGTAATACCTGTGCTTTCCCTGGCTGTCTGCTCCTGCTGTTTAATTCAAAGGGAAGGTAATAGTAATGATCATAACTCAAATGTGCTGCAAGAGAACAGTCACTGATGTTGTAAAAGCCTTACTGTAATCCACTTACTCTAAGTGGATTTGCAAGCCTGTTGTGACTTGGAGTTGCTCCTTTTTGAACAACTTCAAGCCCACAAAGTGAAGTAAGCGAGCCCTGATGTTGCAAGGACCAGACAAGTCAAACCTGCCCTGTCCTCTTCTTGCAACCTTTCAGGAAAGTCAGACAGACTGGATGATGCAGGAAATCAGAGTGGATCAGTTTTGCAGCCAAGCACAGTGCAGATGGGAACTCTACAAGGATCTCGGGTCAGTGTATGAAGAAACAACACAGCATTTGAATAAAGATTTATTTTTCCATTGTAGTGCCACTGCAATAGTCAAGTGAGGTAATTTTGTGTCCCAACAGGATTTTTCAGGAATCAGATGCTACACAAATGTAAAATGTTAGTGAAGCACAGAAGTTCAAAACTTCTGCTATCCTTCCACCAGTAGAATGAGAATTATTTGAGAATTGATCAGAGGAAAGGCAGCTTGTAATATTTCCTTTTCTGGCTTTTGAGCCTTTTGCAAGAGTATTCTCAAGCATATTCATACAGGTACAAAAATGAGGAACATAACTAAGAAAAAAAAAAGAGAAGCTGTCTTACTTTTTAACATTGTGAAAAGTGATAAAATCTGAAAAAACCCTCTTAATTCACAATATTCCTATATTGTGGAGTTGGCCACAGTGACTTAGGTGGTGTGGTTCTGTTAGCACAGGCACTAGATTTAGGGGCTCTGCTTTCTCCAAAGTATGTCCCTTTTCAGCTGTAGCCTGGTTGTAGTAATATATGGAACTTGGTTTCTGCTGTCGTGGTGTTATCCTGTGGGATAACATTTACAAAATACTTTCTGTAATTCTTTTTGCCAAAGCTTTCCTGATGTTTGGTTAGAAAAATTTCTGTGGAACTCACCTGTGTTAACAAAAGTGATCCGAAATAAGCTTTTTCTTGCAGTTATAAGTGTTCACATGATTTCCTCAGTGTGTTGGGTGAATGGAGGGAAGCACCTTTGTTCTTAATTTTGGTACTTGCTGGGATCTCTGACTTTAGTAAATTCACAGGTAAATTATATCTTTAATGTCTTTAATATGAGCATAAAGTTACAAAGTTCAGTCGACTAAAAGGTGCCTTTTGTTATTAACACAACTTTACAAGGAGTCTAGCCCTAATATTGAATGAATATAGTTCATATGTTTGGTTCTGAAAATACAGTTGTGCTCAAATGATCTGTAGCACTGCCAGCATTGTTCTGTTGACAAAAGGTTTATGTGGCTATTTTGGTGTAAAAATGTTCCTTTTTTATGATGGTGACTCACTTTCTTTCCTGGGAGAGCATGTACATCCTTTAAAAACTGATGTAATGAGGATTTCTAAATAGTGCTTGTTCACCTATATTGCTTACTGGAAAGTTGCTGACCACAACTCCTTGCAGTGCCATCCTTTTCTTGGATTTGTAACAAAGCAGTTAATGGAAGGTCATCTTCAAATGCTGCGTGTTGGGAGCATACTTTATTTGTTCCTGTATTTAAACCTTTCAAAATCACTACAGTCCTTTCCCTTTGCCCCTTCTTTTGCCAGTGATGGTTTTTCCACTTTAGTTTGGCACGTGTTGTATAAGGCACCATGTGATTTAGTAATAGAAATATTTGGTTCACTGAAGTCCTCCTTAATCATGAAGCAAAGTGCATTTGAGCTACCAAGTGAATATTCATCAGTCATCCTGTACAAAGCCAAGTGGTAATTAATTCTTTCTCTTCTTCTGACATGGTAAGGAGAGTAAGAGAAAAAGAAAGGGGGGAGCAAACATTGCAATCCTGGTGGTTTGAAGGATTCTAGAGGAAGGGGAGAATACCCTTCCTTTGAGCATTTTGGACTTATATCTTCCTAAAAAGTAGGAGGGAAAAAAATCATTTGCCATCCCGGTGTTTGCAGCAAAGAGAGGTTTTCCATCCCCTGGACCTGTCAGTAAGGAACTACAATGGCAGTCCTCTTGCCCCAGGCGTTGCTCTATATGCTTTAAATATTGAATTGTCTTCCCTAGTGCCCTTTATACTGGAGAACATAAACTCTCAACAATGCTTTCTTCTTTAGAATGTTCTGTAATGATCATGAATTTGGCTTTTAGGTGCAGAATTTATTACTGAGGTAACTATGAGGTGCGTGCAGCTTCTTTTGCTGTCGCGTCAGACTGAAATCAGTGTTGAAAACCTGGAAATTTCTGTAGGAGCAAAAATTCGAAGGTCTTAAAAATGAGGACTGATGCAAGTTAAGTAGATTTTTTTGGTAGAGATATGTGTTTGTTCTAGTAAATGGCAGTACACATGTGGATATATTCACATGCATGGATAGCAATCAGGCTGTCTGCAGCACTGTTCGAGTAACTGCAGCTGATGTTGGTGTGATTAACGCTGCTTGAAATGCAATACCTTTGGAATTCTCCTCTTCCCGCTGGCCCTGGTACCTTGAGAAGGCTTTTCATTCCAGCTCATCCTGTTGGGCCTTTTCTGGATGTGTATTTCTTCAGTTTTGCCGTTCAGTTGCTCTATCATTTGGTACTCTTTGGACATGCAAGATGCTGAGACATAGAAAATAATGCCATAAATTTACAAGTCTGGGTTTTTCCATGCAGCACACAGATCTTTCTTTTTACTACAGTATGTACCCTTATAAAACTGGTTTTTCCCCTTGACCTATGAAAGAACAGTGTAAGTTACTTACCTCTCTGTTGCATGTGCATTTCTTGTCCTCTGGAGATAGATTTCTGAGTTTGACAGTAGACTGTGTTCCTTTTCTTTGAAGCTTTTAAAATGTATAAATAATAATCACTATGTCTAATTTACTATTTTCCTCAAGGAGTATGATGAAAAGGTGCTTATACAATTAACAGAGAAAGCATATACTCTTCCTCCAAAAAATACAGCTCAGTGAGACAGGAAGTATCCAGGCCTAAGGCATCAATTTCTCTTTCTCTTCCCTTCTTCCATTCCTCTTCCTGCTGGCCATGTCCCATCTCATCCCACTCCCATCCCCCAAGTCTCCTCACCTTCAAGGAAATGTCCCTAATTTCTGCATTAACCTCTCTGTGGTAGTCAGTGTTTAATTTCACTTTCTCAGTATAGACTCTATTCTGAAATTTTGTTACCCTAAGATCAGGCTGAACTGATATTTGGAGTGCTCGGGTGCCTCAGCTAATCAGGACCTAACTTCTGCATCAAATTTCTTACTGGGTGCATTCACTCTTGCAGCAAGAAGGATTTAAATTGGACTAGCATTCATTTACCTTTCTATCTGAGATCAGTGAACATAATGGAAAAATCTGAATGTAGCCTTGAAGGCAAAGAGAAATACAAACTTCCTGTAGGTTTCCATCTTCTTGGGCACTGTATATTGGCTTTTGTGTTGGGAGAACTATTGTGTTCTGCTCTGATGAGGCTTTTGTGATGCTTATAGAACTTTTAATAGAAACGTGAGGGTGGATAATGCCTGGTCTTTATTAGTTCTTGTCACTTTGTGGCTTTGAAAGGCTTGTTATCTGTTATCACAAAAAGGAAATGGCTACTGCTATGTTTGGCACTGCAGAAATGCAGAATGCAGCCCTTTTCCTGTGCAACTATTGAAAACCATTATTATAAGCTTTGGGAGGGATATAAATCTAGACCCTATTTGAACCCAAGATTACTTCAATAAAAAATAGTATACAATCAAATTATTTTAATATAGTGTAAAAGCCAGTAGAATTTGTATGAGTTTATATTTATTCTTTTAAAATTCCCTCCAAATAAGCAACAGATCCAACCAGGAAACCATGCCTAAGTACTAAGGAAAGGATAAATCTGAATAAAATGCATACCTGGAAATTAGGTTGGTTTGGTTGTAAGAGTAAAACTGTTTTTGGTGGCAGCAGAACTTGTGCCCCTGCTTTAACTGGAGGATGACACAAACTTTCTAGAAAATACCCACCTGCATCTTAGCTTACTGCCTCCCTTGAAAATCACCCTGATCATCCTGATATGACTATATCTGGGCCTAAAAAAATGATCCTAAAAGATCCTGAAGTGCTGAACTGGATTCAGAGCTGCAATGAGTGGGACATGCCCTTTCAAGAAGTAAAGAGCAGAGAAGGAAAAACAAAAAAATCCTGTTATCCACAGACACAGCTGAAGTTGATTTCTTGGCAGGTCATCCAGCAGAGGAAGAATTTAAAGATCTGTGTCACTGGGGAAGCCAGCACAAGCCTGAATGAAACTCCTGTGTGTGGCAGTAAGTTCCAGGGTCTGAGTCCTTATAGCCAGTGACAAGATCCCAAGAAGGTAACCAGTGAATAATTTATCCTGCTCTCTTGGTTTCTGGTTTTTTTTTGCCTTTGCAGGGGGCAGTTACAGTGTTATCTCTTGGTTTTCATTTGTCTGTGCACATGAGAGGTTCCCAGCAGAGTTCTTTAATGATTTCCTAAACTTAAACCACAACTTCTCACTGAGGCAGATATTCTCATATTAATGGTTGCATTTTAAGCTGTTGCATGATTTAACTATTACACATTTTTTTTAAAGCTCACTGTGTCCTTTTGAAAAAAGAGAATGATAGAATAAGACCCCTCCTGTAATAAAAGGAAAAAATACCTAGTGGACACTTAAAGCACATTTATATTAAGTAAAGTAATTGAACCTGAAGGATGTTGTCATTGTCTTAAACGCTCCTAGGGTTACTTTAGTGAGTGGCAATAATGTTATTTTAGGTTGAGGGCTTGATCACTTGACTATGTTAGTCTGTTGATCCACTGTAATACTGTGAAGTTATATATTTAATTAATTTAGCTAACAATGCAGTGTTGATTTTTCAAGGTTTGCTTGATTTTTTTTTGTTATTTGATTGACAAAATTAATTTTGTTATATTGTTTAAAAAAGAGGTGCATCTTTTCACTAATTGATATCCTGTTTTAATTCAATATAGAACTCTTGGGTTTTGATGTTAATCTTTAAATTTTTAGATTTTATTTTTCTCTCTTGATATAAGAAAGTAAAACTGACAGCCCACTTGTCATTTTTGGAAGCCAATGTATAAGATATGTAATAACGAAGTGATACTCTAGAAAAGCAAATCCAGCAAACTAGGTCTGAAATTGAGGTAAAGCAGGAGGGTAAAAAGGTGCCTTTTTGTCACCATTGAGTTGTTTGGAGATGTATTTTTCCCATGATGATGCCTTTTTTTTTTTTAAACAAAGTAGGATAAAAATATCAGGATCTCAACAGCTAAATTTTATCACTGTTTAGTATTTTGATTTTGTATAAACACACACAAGAACTCAAACTATGCTTTCTTTTTTTCTTCCCTCTTTCACAAGGAGGTAGGTTCCTAAAGCAGGACTTGTGTAGGATACAGGAGGACAGTGGAGAACATACTGTGTGATTTTATGATCTATGTTTTTCCTAGTCCTGATTGCCTCGTAATGAATGAAAATTTGTTAACTGTTGTATTGAATCTGATGGATTTACCAAAGCTGGGCTGTCTGAGGAGATCTCACTTGCCTTTAAACAAATGGGCACATATTTAGATTTACTCATCAAGAGAAACTTTGCTCTTTTGCTGTCTGCCTTTTTTTTTTTTTTTTTGTTGAAGTAGGAGATTTTTTTCCTCTTTTAAGCCCTAAGCACAGTGTCTTCCTGTGTTACTCAGCTCTATGCCTGTTGAGAATGTGTGTGCAGCTCACAGTGCTGGCTTCAAGCCTCCCAAGGCTTTTCTCAAATAAAAAGCCTGTTCACTGCCCTGTTTCTGAGGCAAAAACCTCAGAGACATGCCCAGTGCTGTTTGCTTGTGAGTATGAATCCAGAGGCTTCACTGAGGAGGCTGAGTAACTGGGATCACACTGCACTGACAGACCCAGTGCTGAATGGACTTCAAAGTCCACTGCCTGCTCTGCAGGAGAAGTGATTGCTTTGGGATTGGCGTGAGATATGAGAAAGTACAAAGAGTAAAAAGTGTCTGGCTTTGCTCTCAAAGTTGTGCATGCTTTGTGAATGGCTGCTGCTTGTGTCTGAGCTCTCAAGCCAGCACCTTTCATGTCTGGAAGCAACTCTGGAAACAAATATTTTCCTGTACAGAGAGTTTACATTTTCAGTAAACATCCCTGGGACACTGAACTGCTTTTTGCCAGTAGTACTGGTTTTGATTGCTTCAATGACTTGCAGAGGGTGTGAACTGGCAGCTCCCATTATTCCCTTTCCGTGAACCACTGGGCTCTGTGCACCACTGGAGCTGTTAAAAGAGCAACTGAACTTGTACGTTTCCTGCACTCTGAAAACAAAGTCTTCTGAGTCTTCTGAGTCTTTTAAGTGTCTGAAAATCACTGGGCCATCAGGGAAGGCTAAGCTAAGATGGCCTTAGTTAGTAAAAGCCAACAAAGTCTCCTGCTCCTGGGTAGCTGACCCATAACTGAAATTTTGACACCAGAGAGTGCAATGTGGACCCTTTTGGAACACCAACAGAGAGCTGAAAGATAAGTGAAGAATACATATAATAGTTAAAATAACACACAAACCAACCAGGCATTCAACTTCTTGCAAATACAGCCCACACAGGGATTTCTATGCAGTATAGAAAAGTGCAGATGAATCCTTGGTTGTCATTTTCAATCCCATTTGCTGTCCTCCCCTGCCAACGAGAAGATCAGAGCATACCCAAAATAACTGATTTCACTCACACAAGTACACAGGACACAAGCACATAGCCTACAAGGACTGGGCAATGTGGAACAACCAGAAGTCCTTCCATGGCTAAGGTGAGAGGGGAAAAAATCAATCCCCAAGCAAAGAAACACTTTCTTTTGATTTTTACTTTCTTATTGAATCGTGGAATCTCTCAAGCCACCCACCCATTTGGAAAATGGAAGTCAAGCAAACCACTCTTGTTTTTTCCTTCCCAGCAGTGTACCAAGTTCCACTTGCTGGTCTGGCACTTAAAGATGTTTCTAAAAGACAGCTTTGTTTTTCTAGGAAAAAGAAAAATCCATATTTTGAAGTAAAGAAAGAAGCTCTCCTGCCTCTTAACGCTAGTCTGAAACAGGAGGATGTTGTGGTAAGCATGATTTTTTTTTTTTTCTTTCATAATTTCTCAATTTTTTCCTGAAGCTCACATCAGAATTCTCCTACTAAAAGTACAAATTAAAGCAATGAGAATTGATTTTTTTTTCCCTCATTGAAAAAGAGATGCCAGTAGCATGTTGTTCTATATATTCATATTGATGGGAGTCAGGCTCTTACTTGTGCTAGACAAATGATTTGATACAGGTGCCCTCCTGAGGAGGAGAAACAATTACAAAGGAATTTTGCTGGCTTTTGGCATTTTTTTAGTCCAGTTTAGGAGTTACTTGGTGTGGCCAGGAGGTGCTGCTTGGGTTCTGGGAAAGAAAGAACATCTAGTGCAATAAACTTCTGCTGAGCCATGCTCTGCATGATGCATTTGAGTCTTTTGTTTTCTCTATGCTCAAGTTTGCCCAGAGAGCTGGGAGCTGAAACCTGATTCCTAAAGAGAAATATTTTGAGCCGATCAGTACTTTTAGATTATCTTTCAATGGAACAGCTCAATATTTGATGAAAGCAAAAACCTTCAAATTGAAGAAATAAAAATAAACCGCCCTCCCAAATATCCCTCTTCCCTGATGCTTTCACTTGTTTATTTTTTGAAGAGAGGATGCTTTTCTCATCTGCCATTTTTATGAAAACAGCAAAGCTTTTAGAGAATATTCTGTTGGCATAAGGCCTTTGCTGCAAGATCTGTTAGTAAGTAGATTTTCTGTCCTCTCATGTGAAGGAAAATATTGTTGCCTGTTATCCTGGGTGCTCTGTGCACATCTGAAGCACAAGACAGGCCCCTGCTTTTACAGTGCATAAATAAGTGGAGAAGTACGGGGAGGGAGGGGCATTGGCCTGGCACAAAGGTCAGCTCAGTTAATGTCTGCACCCTCCCACCACCGGACACAGCATGCTGGAAATCCTTTATGCATCTACCATGAAATACCTAGAAGAAGGAAAGACCCTGAATTGGAACTGCCTTATCAGGCATTAACAGAATCAGCTGTCACAAATTGAGGCTCACCGGTATAAAAGGGCCAATAAGGATAACGAGGCTGGGTTTGGAAAGGGGATAGAGAGCTTGAACCTCTCACGAAGTGCAGACCCCATGGCAAAAGTCATATCCTCACTGAAAACTTCTGAAAATACAGGAAGTCAACCAGTCAGACAGTGCCTGCTGTCAGTGCAGAGCCAAAATAAAGAATATTTTCCTAACTGGGCCACTTCATTATGGTGAGTGCAACAGGTAAGCTCTGTGTGTCCAGGGGCTTGCTCGTAGAGGGAGTTGGGAGGTGACACGGTGGTGTCTCAGCAGAAATTTCTGCATGATAAAAACCGTGTTCATGAAGATGTATCCTCTCCTCCTAGGGTGTGAAACTGAAATGGATTGCTGCCACACTGTGACATGTGCAATAAGTTTCGTGCTCCTCTGTCTCTTCATCTGTGCATGCTAAATGCAAGGCTGACACGTGAAAAATGTCGGGGATTTGTTTTAGGTTGGCTGTGGCTTTCTCTGAGCTAATGGAAATAGCTTCCCATGGGATTTCTACTCTGAGCAACATTACCAGAGCTGAAAGGAATTGGGTGAAAAAAGCAGTGTGGGAAAATGTGTGTTAGTCTTGGGTTAGATGCAGGTCTGCCCCGGCTCACCTAGCATCTGTTCTGGGTTCATAGCCACAGCTGCATTCACAGGCAGCATAGTTATTTTATCTAAAATGGAGATCTATGAATTTTCTTAAATTTAGACCTTTGTGTATGGAAACAGCCTGGCCTTATCATCTCTGGAATTCACTGCAGTGTATGTAGACCTCAGGGAGTATTGGTGCTTAGAGGAAGTGGGACTTCAGGCCTGACAGCCACTGCTGTGAGTTACTTGTTCTTATTGAGATGAATTTTTAATTCTCCTGCTTCATTGGTTAGAAGAGAAAAAATATTGTGCAGAAAGGCTGGAGAGGCTGAAACAGGCAGTGGCAGTGCCCCTGTGCAATCATTTCTGTGAGTGTCTTAACTGGTCACATGGTATGGTGTCTTCTACTTGTGCCCAGTGACTTCAGCTCCACGCCCCCAGCAGAAGGGAATATCTCTTTGGCCTAAGTAGCCAAGGTGGTGAGCTCCTAGAGCTTTGTGGGTTGGTTCTGATCTGGGTTGGGCTGAGAAACCAGTTCATATTCCTTCCAAGCTGTTCCCCATCTTTGTCAAAATGTAGGGATTATATTCACCCTTCTCCTTCTTAAAGTTTTTTCCAAAATATTTTGACTAAAAATAAAATGAGAATTACACCTTCAGTCAACTTTTTGACACCAATTTTTAGGTAAGGAAAGATGCAGTTCTGCAGACTTTTATTTGCATGTTGGTCATTGTTATATCTGGTGTGGCATTTTCAATTCCACAGAGAGTACAGAGGTTTACCTGGAACAGAATAATGCTCTGAGTGTGGATTCTGGGCTGGAGAAGATGTGGGCTGAGGTCATGATATCCTGGATAATTGTGTATGTCAAAGGTAAGAAGAGCTATACATATTTTTTTTTTTCTGAAAATAAGGTGTATGATCAATTTTATAAAATCACAAGTCTCTCAGGTGGATTTCTGGCATTGTCTATATATTTATTGGCACCCCTTTCCCAAATTTTTCCAGCTGTACTTTCTGGGACCTTCCTCCCATGCAGGGAGGTTTTTTCCTTTCCCCTACAGCTCTCTGTGCAAAGAAGGATTTCCTGTGTTGTTCTCCCCTCTGAAATATCTTCTGGCTTGTTTCTAGTCCATCCTCTGTGCTCTTCAGCTTGCTCTGAGAAAGCTGAGAACACTCTCAGTGGGATGAGCTCAAGGTGGGGAGTGCACAGGAAGCAGAAATGAAGTCAGTATCAAACTCACTCTTCTATAAACAGAAACCAAAATAAGTTGTGATGTTTTACCCGACTCTGGGGTATTCTGAAACCTTATTTCGTCTACAGCCTTTTAACAGTGCTGTGTGCCTCTCCCCTTTTCCAAGTATTTGTGTAGATTTCCCTTTTGTGAACGGACTTCTCTCTCAGGCCATAAAATTTGGTGCCAAATGACAAGGGGAAGATGGTTACACCTGTATTTGTTTCTGTGGTGACTGAGGCTTGTCTGAGGAGCACTGCTGATCTCTGCCATGTTTTTTCATGCTTGGACATGTGCGTAACGTTTTTGAGTGTCAAAGCAGACACACAGACCAAGTGAAAATTTATCTCCTTGTCACTTTGCAAGGGATCTGATTGTTTATCAGTTCTGAAGGGCTGCCATGGCTGCTGCTGTGGGAGCCTTTCAATCACAGGCAGCCTGATTTTGGATGCTTGTTGAAATAAATGTGTAAGCCACATCTGACAGAACCAGCTGCTTTAAGAGCACCCATACCAAGCAGTATAGATGTCTTGCCAGGTGGGGGAAGGGGATGTGGAGAGGCTCAGGGAGAGCATTGTATGATCCTATGTTTTGGGCTCCAATGAGCCAATTCGGACTGCAGATATTTTTAGCAGCATTCTTCAGCAGGCAGCACGCTGTACAACTGCACATCACCACGATGCTTGTCCTGTGGGTTGGTGTAGCTCTGTTTCCACCTCCTGGCAACTACACGGAATAGCTGTGGAGAGACTAACAAGAATTTTTTGGTTTTGCAAGGCTCTAGGAGATGAAGTAAGAATTTTAAACAGGCAGCTCTCTTGAGCTCAGGGGGATTTTTAACTCCTTGGCGTTCAGTATTCTGTGCTATGTATAAGCACAGAAGCTGCTTCCAAATAACCTGCTTTGCAACAACTGTGAATATGAGGCTTTGAGCTGAAAGGTCATAAAAACAAGGTGCTTGCAGCAGGTCTGTGAATAATAAGACACCAGAGAGACATTTTACATGGAGAGAGGGAGCATCAGTGTATATCCATGGTAACTGGGGACATGAACATACCTAGTGAAATTCCAGACTCAAATACCTGTGCATTCTGTTTGTTAGGAACAACAGTTGTTATAGAGGAACATACTGTTACAGAAGACAAGTAGCCAAGACTAGGAATTCTATGAGGTCAGTGGCCTCGAGTAACAGGGAAATGCTAATTTTTTGTCACAAATGAGTGTTTTAGGTGGCTCAAAGAATCACCAGCAAAGGGATTGGCAAAAGCAGGTTTAATATTAAAGTGAAAGCACGACAAAAGGCATTGGCAAAGCTCACTCTACTGCTTACTACGTGGTTACAGCACAGAGAAAAACCGTGCTGAAATGTAAAATCAGTCAATCTAAAACTAAAATCAACCACAAATGATCTACATTGAGGCTGGGGAAGGAACAAAGGGTAAGGATGGGAAAAGGTAAGGATAAAAAGGAAAAAGCAAGGCCTCCCATTGGATCACAAGGTTCAGAGAGGACTGCCTTGCCAAACTTAGGCCCGGACTCGGCCAACGGCTTAGGCCTAAACACAGGTTGTTATTTGGGCAAGAAAAATAAGCTTCCAAAGCTGTTTGTTAAAAACAAGAATCTTGTTAGACAGCACTAGTTCCTGGGAGCAGACAGGGTTTCTGATAAGCTCAGCAGGAGCTCAGCCCAGATGCTGTTCATCAAAGCCAAGGCCTAGCGAGCATTTTGGTGTCATAGTGTGGCCCGAGGAGAGGGGGGGAGGCATTCTGTGAGTGTCCTTCAGCAGTAAGAAAACACTAATTTTCCCAAATAAAAATCTCTTGCACAAGACAGAATGACCTCTCCCTATCCTTGACAGCAGTATAGCCAGAGCTGGGTTTTCTTTCAGGACCTGCTCAGAAATCTAAAGTGCCTGTTTCTTGTCACGCCAGGGCAATGCCATCTGCCTGTTTCACAGGAAAGAATGAAAATTCTTTATCCTTCTCAGATCTGCCCTGTGTGAACAAGGAAAAGACAGCTTTGAGTAGATTGTATTGCACAATCTACTCAAATAGAACTACTCAATCAACTCAATATAGAACCTATACAGAAAGATAGACAGAAATATACAGAAAGATAGATGTTAGTCCAAAGCTTCCAGATCAAAATGAAAGCTTTTTTCAGTGAAAATGGATTTTCAGTGAAAATGGATTTTCAAGCTAACTGTCCAGGTATGTGTTCAGTCAGGATCCCTCATCCCATATGTTTCTTATGCCCTTGTTAACGGCATTAAAACTAGTTCAGAGAAGTTTTGTAGCACATGTACATAACCCTGATGGAGTAGAGGTGCTGGAGTCACTGAATCTGGACTTTGAGTGAGGTTGTTTTCTTCACTGTTCAGTTGCAGGTATCCACCATGTAAAATGCAGTCAGTTGTATACAGGTTATCTTATTTTCATGAGGGATTACTTGGGAAAATCATCCTCTTCAAAGAGGTTTGTTGGAAGCCTGTATAGTTCAAAGTGGCCTCTAGTTTATCCCTCTGGATGCGTTTTTAAAATCCTTTAGCCAGAGATTCTTTATCATTACAGAAGCCATAAACTAGCTCTGACAATAGACCATGCGGAAGCAATCTGCAACTTGGATTTCCAGTAATGGAGACTTTGCAAACAAGCCAAGTAACTTTTCCTGCTGTGTCAGAGGAATGTGAGTGCAGCAGCTCCAAGTGTGTGCATAGAGTTGTACCTCTCTATATAATGATTTTTTTTAAAATATTCATGTATGTAGCAATATACACAGACATGTCCCAGCACAGACACTTGTAGCAAATTAAGGTATGGGTGTTTTTACATGTATTTTAAGTGAGCCCTTAGCTGTGCACAGACACAGCCATGTAGTTATAGTCTATGTATTTACATAGCCTGCACAGGCCTGAGGGCAGGGGTGGCAAGAAGGCTGTGATCTGTGGCATGAATGCATTCATCAAAGTCTTTGTGGTGGGGAGCTAGAGGCTTCCTGAGTCTGTCTGACACTTCTGCATTCTCTGTGCTAGTTGACTTNNNTTTTTCATCTTACTTCCCTTTCTCTCATTGTTTCGTAGTGCTGCGCCTCAGCTTTTCACACAGTGCCTTTGGACATTGAATAAGGAAACAATGATGCGCATGTTCTCCTGGACTGGAGAAGCTCTGCCACCTCATCCTCAGGAGCTTCCCCTCTGGGCTATATTTTAAGCCACCCTGGGAAGATGAGCAAATGGAGATCTTTTATCAAGCAATGCTCAGAGTCCCATGAAGCATTAACATTTGTGGGAGACGACCTGAATTTATATCGTGTTTTTCACCTGGAGACCACTGGTGTACAAAATGGGGGGGGAAGTTTGGTTAGCAGAAACCCGAATAGGGAGATGTTGTAGGGCTTCTCCCAGGGACTCCACTCTCCTGCATCATCCTGCCTCAAACTGAGCTTAAAATCTGCCGGAAATACTGGTAAACCAGAAAAGAAACAAGGTGAGAAGTTTTACTGGAAACACCAGGGAGAATTTTTCTAGACCACTGACACAGAGCTATAGGTGTTAACTGGCTCATGAGAAAGGGAGTCTATGACAGCAAAGAAACCTTTATGGTGAGGAAGGAAAAAGGACAAGCATCACCTTCGGTGTATTACGCTGCACCAAAAGAGTGTAGGCAGTGATAAATGGCATCCTGACTCTGGTGTCATGACTTCATTTGGCATTTGAGAGGTGGGATGTGTAGTTTTTCCAATATAGACGTGGGTTTCTATTTTAGGTATGTTTTGTTATACAACCAATTTATTCCACTTGTAAAAAAACCCCACAGAAAGGGAAATGAAAGAAAACTATTGAGCTTCCTCCTTTGCCACATAATAACAGTATGTATTTCATATTTGTAAGTCTTGATCTAGCTGCTCTATAAACACAGGAGACAACTTTTTTCCTTCCTTAAATATGCAAATTAGTAAAATACATATCTTCTATGTGATGACTCCAATGAGGGCTGAGAATGCAGCTCCTTGAGGCTGGAGAAGCTCTCTCCCAGCTGATGGGAGTTCCTGGGGCTTCTTGCAGGATCTTCACAGCCATCCATGGAATGGGGAAGCTGTAGATTTCTGAGAAAATTATGTTCCCTGAAGTGTGAAGGAGAAGGAGCAGTGAAGAGCTGAAGGAGGAGAGGGTAAGTGCTGTGTCTCTACCCCTGCTTAGCACTGCCTAAACCATAGTTAGTGATGTTACAGGTGAGGAAGGACTACCTGGGGTTTTATTTCTGCTATACACCAGGTCTTCTGCTATTTCTGTTCTTTTTAATGCAGGAATTACTTGAGGCTTGTAGCTTCTTTATGTCCAGTTTGGGATGTGTGGTGCAATTCCATCATCATGTTTGGCTGTGGAGTGGGAGGCCAGTACCTCTGACTGAAAGATGGGGAGGAAACTTTCATCTGGGGAGCCTGAGATATGTCCTGCTTCTTACCAGAGTGTTTTAGGAGCTAAACATCAAGCTACAAACCATCTCCTCTCTGTTCATCTCTAAATACTTGTATGGAAGATTTTTCTCTGGTTATCCACAGCCCTGAAAGCAGTAATTGCACTTGTGATTGCTAATTCCCAGGTTTTTTTCCTGGGAAATCAGCAACAAAAAGCAGTAGGCCCACAAGGGGCAGGAGTTAAAGTAGTTAAGATCATGAACATATGTATGGTAGATAGATTTGTCTGCTGCAGCATTGGGATCAAGTGAGAAGCTCCTGAGGTTAATGACCTACAAGCGATAAGGGGATTCTCTAGGGCCACGAGTAGAAGTTGCAGAGCATGGCCCTGCTGGCCCAGTGCAATCAGCTGCAGTTAAAAAAAAAATACATTTTCTTGATCTCTGGAAATTGTGATATAATTGCCTCTGGATATTTTAACATGGAAGTGTCAGGTTTTACAGGCTTCATTATCAGCAGGGCTTTCCCCCCATCTGTTTGCTGACATTGGTGACAGCCACAGATGGTTTATACCTGGGAAAGTCAAGGTGATAGGTACGAGAACTGTTTTTTGTTTCCCCATAAAATGGAAAATATAAAGCAAATGTTTTCTCTCTTTCTGAAAGGAAGAGAATGAGCTACCAGGGGTGGTGGTGTTCTCATTCATCCTTTGCTCCTACTGCCCCTTCCCAATGCTGGATTACAGGGCTCTCTGAGGGGACTGGCTGCAAGGCAGCTACAGATGTGAGGACTATGCCTTGGCTTGTGCAATAACTTCATGGGACTAAGCCATTTTCCAGATGAGCTAGTCATAAAAAGGTAAATATATCTGAGAAGAGGGGGAGATGCCCAACTGCTTTCTGGAATTACAGCTACTATGTACTGCAAATTTCTTTTCCCCTGGGGAAAAAATCCACGCTTTGAAAAGTTGGTATTACTCTAAATATTGGTATCTTGACGAATTCAATAGATAAACACCACAAATGTCTGCCTTGCTGTGGAGGAAATTTCAAACCTATTTACCTTTAGGTATATTTACTGAAACACTGTAATTTTACAGTGGTTTTGTATAACTTGCTTGTGATTGTTTTGAGATCTCCTTCTATTAGGCTAATCTTCTCTTTCAGAAAGCCATTCACCCTCTATTTCCCACTTTGTAGAGGAAGCCTCTGTAGTTTGGAATGGAATGAAACCAGCTCACAAACTGGATGGGCTGAATTTCAAATCATCTCTGGTTTCAACCCATGCCAGCAACTGTGAGACAAACAGGGAGTCTGAGAAGAAAATGCACTATGGAGGTACAGATCCATCAGCCTGACAGTGCTAACACTCTTCTGCTGTGCTAGTACAGGAATTCAGGGATCAGTTTTCAAGGCCAGGATATCTTTTAGAGAATAAAAAAATACCAGGAGGCTCTAAAGTCAAAGCAAAGTTTCATTACCCCGCAGCATTTTCAGCGGCCAGCCACAGATGGCTTAGGAAGATGGCTAAGAACAGAGAAAGAACACAGCCTCTCCTCTCACGCCAGAGCTTTTCAGTTTCAGCTTTGGGACTATCTACCTGCTGCCCCTTTTGATATGTTTTGTCTTCTTCCCAGGGCATTCAAAGTCTTGCTGTATTTTGTTGCTTCATTTTCAGTGGAGGGGCTTGAGGAATTCCCAGCAGAGGACCATTGCTAGGGAGAAACGGGAGCAGAAGAGGCTGACCTGGGGATGTTGAAAGTACAGCATAACCAGCATCTCTCACTTCAGAAAAGCTGCAGGCTTTTGAGCTGGGTGCTGTGTGGTCTTGTTGATGAGGTGGAAACATCAAATGCTGCATAGAGGATGCTGCTGCTGCTCTGACTGCCAGAAGTGTGGGTTTGGACTTTAAATAACGTAGCCTGGATTTGCAGGGCAGTTACCTTGTCCTTATAAGAGGAAGCAAGAGAGTTGACACAGATGCGTGCCACTGCTTCCTCTTCTTGCTGTCCCTTCCAGCCCTTCCTTGCCCAAAGACACAGGTCTTACAGAGAACAGACTTCTAAGGCAGGGTGTTTTGTACCCTTTAAAATGTGCTTCCACTTCAAAACAGGACCATATTTTGCTGAGTTAAACATGGGAATGGCTCTGTGACACGCTGGTTATCCTTTAGAAAGCTGTGGTGACAACTGATGTGCTGATGGACACCTGACCTTTTCCTCTTTCAGGCTGTGTTAGCAAATATTTTAATCATGTTGGATTTCGCTTTTATTTGTCTGATTTTAAGTTGGTGCTTTTCATAGCTCAAGGCTTGTGGCTCATGTTTGATGTGTAACAGCAGACAGCTAAGGTTGTGACTTGTTCTTCATGTCACAAAGCAGTTTGTTTCCCTCAATTTAACTCTGCCACATCCTCTTCAGGGCAGTGTACAACCCGAGGGTTTTTTCACTCATCTCTTTTGGAGGGGGTGGAGGCTTTATCTATCTGTGAGACAAATCAGCTGCATGTTACAATCTCAGAAGCAACAATGAAGAGAAACTCATGAACCATACAGCTGAACACAGGGACTGCCTGGGATGGAACCTCCTAAACTGGGATAGTTCTCACTTTGCGATTCTATCCGGGCCCTTTGTGGGGACGGAGAGGGAGGGGAGCTCCAGGTACATCTCTGCAGTTCCCTGGTGTGCAGGAGCCGCCTCGGGATCAGCCATCGGGACTGGGATTCCCGTGGGAGCGGCTGCGTGTGCCGACATCTCTCTGCTCACCCCAGGACGAGAATCGGAACACCGGAGCACGCTGGAAGTGCTGCTGCTCCCCTCCCAGGCTCCCGGAGTGAGGAGAGCTCCCCCTGAGCCTGATAACTGGGTAACCCTCCTCCAGCCTCAGCACTCCTTGGGATGCATCCGAGTGGGAGCGGTGCTGTTCCCCAGCTGGAAGAGTGACACACGTATCGCACGGTCTCGTGCCAGCCACCCTCACCGAGGCTGAGTAAAAATTTTAATTTATTTTAACGCAGCTATTGAGGCATTTTAGTTCCATCAAAGGAAATTACACAAGGCGAGCCACAAGTGCTCGTTTGCTGCTTTTAAATGGGTTTGATTAATCTGCGCTCGGTCGTTCCTTTTTGGATTTTACTTTGAGAGTTCCTTCTCGCTCAGAGGCACAACTATTCAAGGGCTGTGAATTTTAAAAATTGCAGATTAAATTCTGCGTTTCGCACATGAATATTTAAACAGAATAATATTCTCTGTTCGTTCTGTAAGGTCGCATTTTTAATCATTAATGCCTGTTCTTTTGAGCAAATAAAGCCCATATATGAGATTTGTATGCATTAAAAAAAAAAGATAGTTCTCTGGGACAAGTTCCAATATGACAATATTCTGTTATGAATATTTATGGACCCATCAAAACTGGTGAATACTGAATTTGCTGATAGAAATTGTGGAGGGTTTATTTTTGATTTTACTTTCCTTTTGAAAGAGACTGAGAAATTCTTTGCAAATTGGGTCAAGTTCAGTACATAATTCTGGTCAAAATGTACCCTTTTTTTTTTTTGGTTAAAAAAATTCAGCGTTTAAAGTTTCAAACTTTTTTGATTGCATGCATAATGTATCCAAATTGGAAAAAAAAAGAAATCCCCAAACTTCTGACAGCATTGAATAAAATGAAACAAAAATATATTTCCTTTATGACACAGATTTTACATGAATGAAAATGAAATTTGGGATGTTTTTAATGTAAGATTTACATTGCCTGTTGCACATTAGTAGCAGAATACAGATCAATGTGGTTATATTGGCATTTTTACAAGGTTGTAATGAAAGCTTTTCATCCAGATGCACCACAATTCTTTGTTAGAGTTGAGAGCAAAACAATTCTTTGAGGAAAACAATTCTGTTGAGGGTGGTGAGGCGCTGGCACAGGTCACCCAGAGAAGTTGTGGATGCCCCATCCCTGGGAGTGTTCAAGGACAGGTTGAATGGAACTCTGAGCAGCCTGGTCTGGAAGTGTCCCTGATCATGGCAGGGGGTTGGAACTGGAAGATCTTTAAGGTTCCTCCCAACCCAAACCAGTCTGTGATTCAGTGACTTGACTGTGGACATGTATCACTCTGTTTTAAGGAAAACACCATCCTGTCTTGCATTTGGCTCGTGACTGTGGCAGCATTTGTTCTTCCTGTGCCACACGTGTGGCAGCGTTGTGGCTTCTCTGAAAGCAGGAAACAAACTCATATGGTTTTTATCCCTTGCAATAGGAGGGTTGCTCTTTTTGTTCTGCTCCAAAGGGGGAGTTACTCTTCAAGGAATTAAAAGCGTGTAAAGGTTAGGAATAATTTATTTGCTAAATAGTTGATGATGTCTAGGTCCTTAGTGGTACCAGAGATCCAGGATTTAAAAAAACCTGTTTGTAAACAGTAGCTTGGGTTTTTTTTTGTTATTTTCAACCCCATTTTTGCCTTACTTTCTTCAGTAGAAGAATGACACTTGACATGGGGCCTTGTTTAGGACTTCTGTTTTCAAAGGAAACTGTATATTCTCTTTGAAGGGATGAGAACAACAATTTATGACTACATGCCATTTTCTTTGCCTTCACTTTCTGCAGTGCTGATTCCTTCTGCTAAGGATGGCTCGGAAATGGGCAGTTCTGGCTGTGCTCCTTTCCTTGCCAATCAATCTGGTTGAAGGTAAGTGAGAAAGATCCAAAACTACATGTAGCACCGTTTGGTACTATGTATTTCCAACTTGCCAGAACACTGAAACTTCATAGTACACCAGAGCAAATTTTGCCTGTTGTTAATGGGAATGCAAGAGCAATGTCACCTCAGCTGGCAAACTAATTGTGTGCCTTGCAGAGTGACACAGAATGATAAATCTGATAGGAATCCAGCACTGGTCATCTGAAGACACATCTGTTCAACTGGGACAATAGCAGGAGAGCTATGATTTCTGAAATAAAAGGGATCCACAAATGTCCCTTACTGAACTACTGCTCCAGGTGATCTTTGTTTTAACCGTGCCACAGGTGTATGTTCCACAGCTATCCTGGGTTTTATTGGCACTTGAAGCAAGGCACCCAATTCAGGAACACAATAAATCTTTTAAAAAGTGCATTTTGCCCTCCCCATCAATTTTTCAAAGCCTGTATTAAAGTGATAGAAATTAGTTGCCTAAAAAAAAGGTGAAGTACTTGCAGCTTGTCATCATCACTGTCCACAGAAAAAAGGCACCATCTCCACTGCACTTCCAAATTCCAGGAAGGTGGATCTGGAAGTTGAATATTAATATGTGCCCCAAGGCTGCCAATACAGTCAGGAAGTGTATTTTTAAGGGTGATGAAGCCAAGAGTTTCCTGTGCTTTCATGATGGCTGTAGCATCTTTTTTATGTCTTTTTTTCCATCTTATGCAGCTCGCAACAGGGTGAGTGTAGAGGCTGGCCACGAAGCTGTGCTGAGCTGCCCCAACATCTCCAAGGTGTCTTTGCTGCTGGTGGCATGGAAGAGGAATTGCAGCAGTTGCTGCTTGTTCTCCTACAGAAGTGATCGGAATGAGACAAGCAAGCTGAACTGCAGTGAGAGGATCACGTGGAAATATTCACCTGTCAGCAACCCTGCTCTTCGTATTTACCCTGTGGGCCTCGGGGATGAGGGAAATTACACCTGTGACACTGCCAACAGTGAAGGGAACTTCCGTTTTTTCTCTTCTCTGACTGTGATAGGTAAGACGGCATCACTAAAATAAAAATTAAAATAGTCTGTTTGCAAC
Organism: Pachycephala philippinensis; assembly: GCA_013397055.1. Taxonomy (NCBI): domain Eukaryota; kingdom Metazoa; phylum Chordata; class Aves; order Passeriformes; genus Pachycephala; species Pachycephala philippinensis. Next base: position 253,916 of record VWZT01004148.1, read on the forward strand.
ATAGGCAGGAATGAAAGAATATTAGGAAGCATAATAAATACATTAAGTCACCTTTTTCATATAGTCAGGTAAACTATATCTAGGTTTCCATAAATTTAAAAAAAAAACCCCACAGGAAGACTTTGTGTTTTGGCCATATTAGTTAAGCCGTCTCAATATAACTAAAAATGATGGGAAATGAATTTTGGAACTCTATAATTGCTATTATTAATTTTAGTCGCTTGATTTTTTTTTTCCCGGTTGGGTTTTTTTAGTTGGTTTTTGGTTTTTGTTGGTTTTGGTTTTTTCTTCTTGTTGTTCCCTGCAGAATCTTGCCTTTGTGATAAAGGCTTAGGTGTTGTGTGAGCCTTTTCCCTGTTTTGCCAAATGCAGAATATGAATTGTCGGACTTCACGCAGAACAGTTTTGTCCAATTTCTCTTTTATTTCCCTGCTATCAAATTTTGGATTCTAGGTATCCAAACTCCTAAATATTGTAGCTGAAGCTTCAGCAGTCTGCCCTTTTGTCAGTCCAGTTGTAAATCTTTATTTAATCCACCCCTCTCTGTTATCCCATCTTCTGTTAGTCTGTCTTCACTGTTTGGAAAACAGGAGGAAGCAGTACTTTAGATGTAGCCGGCTAGTTTTTGAGGTGTCCACCTTGGACTTTTTGATGTATTGTTTTTCCTTAAAGATGTGCTAATATTTCAAATGATTTTAGAATCTCACCAATTGGTCATAGAAACTAAAAAATACCACCTCTTTTTCAGTTTCTCAGTTGGTGATTTTATACCAAAAATGAAATAGAAATATAAAATATGGCTAGAAATAATGAATGTGGCTTTTAAAAATTTCTTCTCTAGTCCCTCCTACGGTGACCCTGACCCATGACAAGAGCAGGGTGGCTGTCTGTCAAGCATCTGCAGGAAAGCCAGCTGCCGACATCTCCTGGATCCCTGCAAGCAATCACAGCTCTGAGGAAGAATTCCATCACCCCAATGGAACAGTGACCAGAGTGAGCTACTTTGGCTGGGCCAACAGCTCATTTCCCTCTGTCACCTGCCTGGTCACCCACCCAGCCACCAACCAGACCCTGCTCATGAACCTGACATGTAAATAATGTTATTCTGTGCTTGCTCTTCCTCATGCCTTGGGCTCCTCTGCGCTGTTCCATGCAGCTGTTCCCACTAAATGCCAGGGCCCTGGAGCTGGGTTAGTGTGGTTATAAGGTGAAGTCCCAGTGCATGTTGAGAGGAAAATTAGTAATTTTGAGTTAGTTGAAACAAAATGCTTTGTGGCACTGTATGGAGAAGCTTTCAGTGTGTTTTTCTTTCAATTCCTCTTCTGTTTTATAAGAATTCCTTTTTCTGCTTTCAGTGGGTTCACCTTGGCTGGCCTCCAGCTGCCCTCCAAGCTGCTCTATTGCTCCCCCTCTTCAACAAGACAGGGAGAAAAATACAATGGACAGCTCATGGGTCAAGGTGAAGACAGGGAGAGATCACTCACCAATTACTGTCACAGGCAACACAGACTTGAGAGAAAGTAATTTCTTGCCACTTAAATCAGAGTAGGATAGCGAGAAGCAAGAACGAATCTAAAAGCACCTTCCCCACAACGTTTTGTCCAGCTTTTCCACAGTAGTGATGGTCTGGAGAAAATTTCCTTGGAGAATGTCTGTCTTTGACTTTCAAGTGTTCCAAAGGTAGTAAAGAGTAAATTCAACTTCTCCTCTGGCTGTGCTGGACCTGTTGGAAGTCTATTGCAGTAGGATTTGTAAGAACAGCTAAATAAGCACTCATATCACTAAAACACCTCAGTAGAGGCACGAAGGACAGAAGTCAGCATAGACCAGTCATTAATAACAGCATTTTGCAGGGATGGCTGCTCAGTTCTGTTGTTCAGGGCTAATAGTACTTGAAGAACAGGAGAGTGTAAAGGCAGATGAGTTGAAAATGAAAATGTGTTTGTACACACAGACTGAGGCAGCTTCTTGTTGCTGGTTGGCATCCAGACATCTCATCTGTTCCTCTCTGCTTTGTTTGGAAGCAGAGGATTAGCTTTTTTCTCCAGTTAAGGTAGGCAGTAACATCACAAATCTGTGGATATTGACATCTAGCTCTGTAACTTGCTCTCTTTTCTCACCTCTCAGACACTTCCCACAGGCTTCTGTACATCCTGACAGGAGCAGCTGCAGGTGTCGCTGCTGTCACTGTTGTGGCTTCATGCTTGATTTTCAGGTGCAGAGGTGAGTCCTTTGATGAACCTGAAATATGTTACAATCCCATTGCTGGCTATGTGCAGATACAAGGACATGTGCTTTATTGCTGAGAGTGAGGTGGGGGGCAAGGGTTGAGGAAAATGTTCATATATGCATTGTCCTTTTGGAGAAGTCGTAATAAAATAAGGGGTGGCAATTTAAAATAAATCTGGAGTTTTGAAAGAGCCATGGGTATTATGATATTAATGCATTACAGACGTGTCAGAGATTCATCCAGGATGAAAAGGGTTCTTTCTGAGAGCAGGGAAGGCTTCGAGATTTTGGAATTATTTTGTTTGCTCTGCATTTACCGGCACAAAATTCTATTAATTCTACTTAAGAATGACAGTTCACAAAGTAACAACTAAAACAAATGAGATCTGTTTCCATCAGCACTCATAAGTTTCCCCTTGAGCAAGAGTAAGAATAGGCAAATGTACATAATTCGATATCTTTCAGATCATTGTGCATTGGGCATATTAGGTAGATGATTTGTTTCATTTCTCATACTAAATGGAAAACACAGAAAAACACAGCTACTAAGAAGAAAATGAACTCTACCCCAGTGGAAACCAGGGCATCCAGCATGACCAAAACTTTCAATGAAGGGAAAAATAAAGCAAGAGCCTTTTAAAGAGCAGGATGTAAAAAAATAAGAAGTTAACATATGAGTGTAACTGTATTTTGAAGAAAGTCTTTCAAGAGCTGAGGGCAGCTAGAGGAGAACCCCAGATAAAACAGCTGTGTTATCCTCACCATTGAACCACTCTAACTTCCTGACTTCCTACTTTCAGCTCGCTGGTTACGTACAAGGGCACGTGGCCCAGCAGAACACTTTACAGTAAGTGGGTTTTTTGCAGTTTTTGCTTTATTCTTCACTAAAACTTGTAATTTCTTTGCAACGTGTCTACTCTGACAAACCTCCCATTTATCTCTGTGTGCACTTGGAGGGGGGAATGAGGATTTCTATTGTTTGGATGGCCCCATCTTCATGTATAATCAGAGTATTTGAGCAATTGTTTAAGCACTGGATAGAGAGTGGTGTAGTGCATTTCCTGGCTATAAGTTATATTTACAATGCTGAATTTTAACCCTCCCAAAACTTAGTATTTTCATATTTCTGCTTCACAGAGTAGTCTTAACTCAGATATTGTGTTTAAGAATGTGTATTCTTAATGGCAGAAACATGCCTAATTAAAGATTGGATGGAACCAGACATGCCTTTTACAATGAGGGAAAAGGGTCCACTTTGTTTCTCTATATTGGAGATAAACACAGCCATGAAACTTTTATTTTTTTAAGTGGCAGTTCATATACTTGGAAACCAGGAAACTGCAATGATAAATCTGCCACCACAACTTTTATTTACTCTCTAATTCCAGTGTGTCGTGATATATATTTAACAGAATGACAATGCACTGCTTTTTCCTCAGGGCTTCTGCCTCACTTCATGCACATGGAAAGACCAATTATTTCCTATTTTGTTTTCTGCTCATGATTTAATTAATGGTCATGTGCCTTGTTTGTTGCAAACAAGTCAGAGTGCTCTGAAGTTAGAATGATTACTTTCCTGATATGCTCTTGTGTGGCATTCAGGACAATTTCATTGATGAGAGTGGCAGTTGCAGAGATCAAAGGCTTCCAATGATTTTAGGTGCCTAAATTGGATTGTTTGTGGTCTGTCTATTTTGGTTTTGTTTTTTTGTTTTGTTTTGTTTTGGTGTGTGGTTTTCAGAGAAGCTAGCATTGTTCATTTTCATCTATTTTGCTGTTGATACCAATATTCCAAAATTTGTTTTCAATCATATTAAGAAAAAAAAATTCAAAGGCTGTCCTGTTGAGGCTTTGTGAAGTTTGTTCTTGCATCTCTCTGGCAGTTCATGTTGCACCCTCTGTGCTCTACCCTTTTGCTCAGAGAGTTCAGAGAAATCACTTAAAGCTCTTTTGCAACAGTAATGTTACCTACGAGGTTTCCTCTGCTCTTGCTTTTTGTTTGGGATCTATAGGAATGATGGTACCACAAAATTCTTCAGTATCATATAACGGTGCATGTTTTTCTTCCTGTTGCAGACTAAAACCTCCAAGTTCGCACCCTCACATGTGAGACGAGAAGCAGACGAGCCTCATGAGTTTCCAGAGAGTATCTATGAGAATTACAAACCAGTATCTCTTTATGTATGTGTACAATAGGTAGGCACAAGTAGCCAGCTCAGCTACTCATGATACTCAGCTACTTGAACTTGTGCTTCAACTATTCAGCCTCAGACCTTACCCACAAAAGCCTTTGTCTTTCCTGACCTGACAATGGTGGGGCAGAAAAACCCATCTTAGTTGTTTTTATCTTTCTCTAAATATCTGTATGGATCTCAAAAAAGTTGGAACTTTTAAGGATTGAATTAGGGAAATACCTACCTTAATTTTGTTTGAAAGTGGACTCTAAGGTATGTGCTGCCTTTCCTCAAAACAATAATTGATATATTTCTGTGCCAGAGCAACAGACTGCTGGTGAAAAGACAGCACTTTTCTTTCCATTTTGGCAACGGGATTCTCTTTACAGTCCTGCGTTGGAAACCAGAGAGTGATGTGGGGCGACCCCAAAACACAGAAGGTCAAAGCAATACATCTAACAGAAATGCAGAAATAAGAGACTTTTAGGTTTTTTTGGTTGTTTTGTTTTGGTTTCTTTTCTGGGCAGATGGTTGCACACGGCAGATGACGATCTAGTATTTGACATCTTTGTTTATTTTTTAACGTATTTCTTTTTCAATTAATCTTTCTGTTTACATTGATAATTGATGGAAAATAAAACCAATTTGATATTTTACTGGATATGGAAATGAGAAACAGCAATGGGCAATTTTTGGAGACTCTTTAAAGTAAATGTGCAAATATGCAAATATTTACCTAAAGGATTTCTGTGGTTATTTGCGTAAATGTTTGTTGACCAGTTTCTGAGAAGCTGAGATCACAGCATGGTTTTACTGAGAACAGAAGTGTTAAGTTGTATAAAACGCAGGTGGTGTGCTTGTTTAAAACAAAGGATAAAACCCAACCCTAACCACACCATTTATTTCTTCTCATCCCTCATGTCCCCAGGCTGAAAAAACCTCCACAGACTGGTTGTTAATTTCCATTTCCATTGGTTAGATCTGTCAGACCTTCCAAACACTAATGCAGCAGTAACTACACTCAAATGTGTGTTTTGAAGAGACTTTTTGTGCTGGTCCTGCAGGGTCATCTCTGCTCCCCCAGCTTTCTTAGGCATGAGCATCTCTCAGTGCCTTTTAATTGCACTTTGTCACTTCTAATAGACATGGATGTCTGCTGACATCACTCCAGCCTTTCGTTTGAGTCAGAAAGGCATGAAGAATGACCCTCTGCCTTAAGGAAAAGGGCCTACAGCAGGCAGGCTGGATACCATGACTGGTGGGCAAGAAAAGCCTTTCCTGTGGTGTTACATGTCAGTGATGGGTCGCTCTCAGAGCTGTGTGCAGCTTCATCATGTTTTCTGTGGGGAGGGAGAAGCACCTTTTCACGTGTAAAACATCTGGGAGAAATAAGTGACAGCTTGGAATTAGTGCAAATACGTTTGCAGTGATGCCAGCTAGGAAAAGTGTTTTGTAGCTCGAGTGAAATCCGCAGCAGCGCCTTAGTCCAAGGTGCTGTTGAGGGGTCACTTGTGACTGAAAGCTGCTGAAATAGAGGGACGATCTCTTGTTGCTTCAGGAACTGCTCGGTCAGGTCTAAACCTGGGTTCCTGGGCTGGTGTTGCTCAGAGTGGTAAGTGTGCACGGATTATTTTTACAGACAGCTACAGCAGTCTGTGCCTTTTTCAGAAGTTGGATCATTGCAGTAAGACTGAAGGATGACAGGGCTGTTAAAATAAAGAGAGTTGGGCTGGGGAGCAGTCTGCTTCTGGGAGTCAGAGTGCATGTGTGCTGTGATTATTAGGGTGTAATGTAAGACCTTTTCATAATCCCTTTGCACCAAGTGAAATGTTGAAGGGTGAGATGTAATGGAGACAAAAAAGATAGAACTTAGGGAGATGATGGTGTGTGTGGGGAAAAGATCTCTGAAGGAGCATCACTGTGATAACTTGCCCTGGCTGAAAATTATGGTTTTCACACCCATAACTTTATTTTCACCTTTAATATTTATCTGGTGGAATTGGTCCAGTCACCCGCAATGTGTCAGCAGTTCCATTAACCCAGAAATTCTGAGCAGACTTCGTGCTGAAACGAGGTGCTCTGGCAATGACATAGGTCCATTCACGCTGCGGGTAATTGGTGCAATGGGCTCTGCTGCTGGTTCCACAGCTCTTAGCTATATGGTTTGCCTGATTTCTTATTTCTGGGATGGCCCAAGAGCCAGCCCGGCTGCAACCTTGCAGAAAATTATTTTACAGCATTATAATCAGTCTTTGATCATAACCTGTTTATCGCCAACAAAAAGCTGGAGTTAGCAATGCACAGCTCAGGGGAACTCACATGTTGCAGGCATTAAAAGGTCTCAGCTGCCTAATTGTTGTATCTTCCCTCTGCAATAAAATTGGCCCTCATGCTTTTCAGGCTTGTTGTGTATGATTAACAAAACTTATTAGGCCAAAGAGAATAATGTGGCTATGGGGGTGGTTGAAAGAAAGGCTGGCACATCAATAAAGCTTCTATAGGTACTTTCACTGTTGGCTGTGACTGGTGAAGGGCAGGGTTTTGTCATACGTGGAGCTCCTGGTGTGGGCTTTGGTGGTTTCCTCTCTGCCTGCCATGACCAGAGCTGTGTGTGCCCTGCTTCTTGGGCTGATGAGCTGATCTGTTGAGTATTTTGAGAATGAGAAATAAATATTTTCTGTCATGCTGCTTCTGTATGGGACAGGCAGCTTGGTGTAACACAAAGAATAATTCAAATTGTGTGTTCGGTCTCTTACAGGAATTTGGTCTCAAAAATAAGCAACTTGAGAATGTTTTTATATTTATCATACTTTTTTCTCCCTTAATTTTAAGAACAATTTTGGTGACTCTATGCTGTTTTTATTTGCACTGAAAGCAAAATTAAGTGAGGCAGGTATTTTAGACTGCCAAAATGGCCTTGCCAAAATGTGCAGGAAAATGCTGACTGTTTGTTGAATAATCATTGTGAGTGAGCTACTAAAAAGTGATGGGAATTGGAGAGAGATATTTGCACATTGTCACAAGAAAAAAAATAAAATAAAAAAAAGCCTGGGAGCGTGACACTGCTGTTTCAGATTGGCTGTTTAGTCAAATGCAGAGTTGACTGAATGTCACTTGAGCTTTTTAGCACCAGATGTGATTATAGATGAAAATGCTCCTGTTTATTGTGTGGATTTTCACTCACATTGTTCATAGGACACTCTTTGTAATAATGATGATGTCTGCTTTCTGATTAATCTATGAACAATTTATCTTCTGGAAATAGCAGGTGTTGTGATGCCTCTTTCTCTTCACTGAATATTGAAAAAAATGGTGACAAAGTGTTATGTTTAGAGCCTCATAAATTGGAACGTGACTTCAGATTATGAACAATATTTGTTTAAAATCAAAAATTTCAACAGCAGGATTGAAATAAAGAAGGTAAACAATTTTCCTACAGACTTTGGAAATGGGACAGATGTCCAAAGGGTATCTGCCAGTTCAGTGAAGAGCTCGGTTTCCCAAGTTTGAAGTTGCAGCTATAAGTTTTGTCTAACCTTCTTGGCATCAATTTGTCACAGCTTTTCTTCTCTGATGAGAAAATAATGCTTTCCTTGGTTCTCCTCTAATAACTGTAACACCTGTGATGTCTTTGCGACCTGGTCTTTCTGACTTTGTGAAGTCTTTGCTGTTACTGATAACTTGTCAGCCACTTGATTTTGTGTCCACAATCTGTATGTCCACAACCTGTCATGTGCTGGAGGCAGTGAAGAGCTCAGGAATTAACCAAGTGGGACTTATTCTACATTTCCTATCACTTCTCTGTCCTGCAACAGTTTGTGCTTGTGCTCTTAATGGTGCTTCTTTAAGCAAGTACCCACTTTTCTCTTTTTTCTCCCCACTTGTTTTCTCAGTTTATTGATTTTTATCTTCTCTAAGTATTTTATTATATAGTTTTATTTCCTTCTCTTTTCAGCATCAAATACAATTTTATTCTTCCTTCTTTTGTTGCCTTTTGTGTGTGTGTAGCAAGAGGTTTCAAAAAGTGACTTGTTTTGGAATTTTTTAGTGGTTTTCACCAAACTTCTCCATTGAGACATACTTACTCCAGGTTGCTATATTTTTTTCCCCCAATACATAATAGAAAATTAATCACTCTTGATGAGAAACATCTTCTGTTCTTAGACTTTTGTGAATCTAAGCTCACTCACCAAATCCAAATATGCAGCATTTTGTTTGTTCTCGGCTGACATGTGTCTTACAGAATCATAGAATTGTTAATGTTGGTAATAACTTCTAAGACCATCAAGTACAACCATTAACCCAGCACCATCATGGTCACCACCAAACCGTGTCCCTCAGTGACACATTTACACGTTTTTGGATGCACCCTGGAATGGTGATTCCACCACTTCCCTGGGCAACCTGCTACAATGCCCAACCAGCTTCTCAGGGAAGAAACTTTTCCGAATATCTAATACACTCTACAGCACCTGTGAGGAAGAGGAGTGAGAAGAATGTGAGAGGAACAACCCTGCAGACACCAAGGTCAGTGCAGGAGGGCCAGGAGGTGCTCCAGGTGCCAGAGCTGAGATTCCCCTGCAGCCCGTGGTGAGAC
>VWZT01004153.1:0-14327 GCA_013397055.1 Pachycephala philippinensis
AATGAGGTTATTAGTCCTTTGTGTGTATGCAGTTCCTTTTTTGTTTTGGGTCGCTGGTCTCAATTTGAGTCAGTGGTCTTGAAAGATGAAGTCAGGGATCTCTTCATCACCATGAACTTTCTACTTTATTGTGGGCAAGCCTCGGGAAGCCTTCTGGAGACAGTCCATACCTCCTGCCTGTATTTGATCATGCAATTTAGGTACTAGCCATAGTTCTATCAGCTTCTTTTGTCTTTATGACAGTTCATTTACTATAAGCAAAGTTTCAGACTGAGAGTCCTCGGGGGCAAGTAGTCTTAAAGGTACAGTATGTCACCAAATCTTGGCCTGACATAAGGAGGAAATTGGAGAAAATGGAGGTTTGGCAGGACAAGGGAATAAATGAATTGTTGAAGGAGGCCCAAAAAGTGTATCTGAGAAGGGATGAGGAGAAAGCAAGAGCAAAAGGTAAGATTCTCATAACTGTAGCGAGAGAAAGCCATGAGAAAGGATCTGAAAAGACCCAGACCCAAACAGACAATGAAAAGGGACCTTCAAGAAACCTGAAGGGACGTTGCTATTACTGTGGGGAGAGGGGGCACTATAAGACAAAATGTAGAAAGTGGGAAAGGGATCAGAGGATGTATAAAGAGGTATAGCTCAAGGAAGGTGAAGATTAGGGGTGTCAGGGGCTCTACCCCCTGGGGATGAGATGCTTTTTGGCGTCATTTTGGAACAGAGCCCTTGATAAATTTGGAAATCGGACCCCAGGGGGAAGAAGTTAAATTTTTAGTGGACCCAGGGGTGGACAGATCATGTGTGGGGAAAATTCCAAAGGGATGTGTAATAGGTGCCAGAACGTGTAAAGGTACATAATAGTGAATAGCACTATACTTGGCTAAATTCTAACTCTTCGTTAACTTATCTTTTGGTGTAATCAGTGCAAATTGCTTCTAAATCCTAGCTAAAATTTAACTCTTCATAATCTTGACTCACTCCCTCCCTGCCCCCAGCTCCCTCTCCGTGTGCTCATCCTGATCCCAAATGCCAGTGCTGACAGCACCCCAGAGGGACACCAGCAGCTCTGGGGGACACTGAGGTTTTTAAATTGTTTTGTTATTTTCTCTCGCTGCTCTGCTGGGTGCCCCTGCCTCTCCAAACCCACACCGAGCTCCAGGCCAGGTGTCCTTAACACAATAATCCACCTTGTAAGGACTCTTTAAACTGACCTTTAAACAACCCCCCGATGAGATTCTGTTTGGGGATTTGGGCTTGGTTTATTTTTGGAAGCGGGAGCAACAAAAACTCAAATAATATTTTTAGCTTTGGACACCCCAGGAGCACCAACAAATCCAAAAATATTCCTGAAAAGCAAGACAGCAGTGGTCTGCTTTAACCATAAATGCCACAAAAATAGTAACCCCAGGAGAAGCTTTTTTTTTTTCCAATGCTAAAAGCAAATACTTTTTCAGCCAAAATAGAAGTTGATGTAACAGATTTGACCTTTCTTGCTGTCAGCTGTCAACCCAGCACCACCACCACATTCACCACGTCCTCAAGTGCCACATCCACGTATTTTTTGAACTCTTCCAAGGGTGGTGACTCCACCACCGCCCTGGACAGCTTCTTCCAGTCCTTTACAACCCTTTCAGTTAAATAATTTTCCCTGATATCCAATCTAATCCTACCCTGGCACAATTTGATGTGATTTTCTCTTGTCTTGTCATTTCTTACCTGGGAGAAGAGACTGACACCCCCCTCACTGCAATCTCCTCTCAGGGAGTTGGAGAGAGCAATAATGTGCTTTTCCTCCAGCTGAGGGTCTTGCACTGATTATTTAAGTTTCAGGGATTGATGGTTTGATCTTTCCCTTGCCTCCAGACTATGCTGGACTCCTCACCTGGAGTCTGGTCTGGAGAGTGTCTTCACCTCAGTCCAAACAGGCCAACTGTCTCTATTTTCAGAAAGTTTTGGGCTCCCTGGAGGGCTGCCAGCTGTCCCCTTGTCCCTCTGCACAATGGTGATGCTGGGACCCGGTGCTGTGTTGGCTTTTAATGACCACAGCAATGTTCTCAGAGCAGAGCAGCCTGCACGTGTTTAAAGCAGCAAAATTAAGCTCCCTGTGGCCCCCATCCCCAGCCAAAAATGAAAAGTACAGCAAGGTTGGAGGGGAAATGGCCCAGCTGGGTGTGCTGCCTGCCTGCCTTCAGCAGAGCCATGAGCTGGCTCTCTCTCAAGGAGTTTCCTTCCATGTCAGCCCAGTCCTGTCCCTCTGGGAAGGGGAAGGAAGGGGTGCAGGGAGGCAGGGGGCACTGGCAGCAATCAGTCAGTCTTGATCAATCTTTTTTCCATAAATTTATGTCCACTCGTAGCTCAAAATCCATGGAATTTAAATGCTCAACAGTGAAACAAAACACAAAAGCAAGCAGGGCAAGCTTTCAGCAGCTCAAATGTTCTTATTTGTTCTGTTTCAGGACTTATTTTTCCATTTGAAATTTTCCTCCTCTTTTAGGCTGGAAAAAAAAAATGCGTATGAAACATGGAAGCCACACCTGAACGGGAAAAAATATTTCCCTCTGCTTTTTGAATGGCTTCTTTCCCAGGCTGCCAGCCACCCACCCAGCTCTTTGCAAAGTCCCTTTGGGCACGAGCAGACTGCCAGCAGCTCGTTTCTACATTCCCAGCCCTGCAGAATGCTGCTGCTGCTCCCACAAAGGCCTGAGCTCACAGTGGGATGCCCCAAGAAGCTCCTTGCTGATAAGGCACTGCTGGCCAGAGGGCAGGAAGGCTCTGCAGAGGGATCTGGGCAGGCTGGCTCCATGGCTCAGGCCAATTGTGTGAGGGTCAGCCAGGTCCTGCCCCTGGGTCACAACAACCCCTGCAGCTCCAGGCTGGGGCAGAGGGGCTGGAAAGTGTCCAGTGGGAAAGGCCCTGGGGGTGCTGGTCAACAGCAGCTGAACGTGAGCCAGGTGTGCCCAGGTGGGCAAGAGGCCACTGGCACCTGGCCTGTCCCAGCCATGGTGTGGCAGCAGGGCTATGGGAATAAAAGCTTTAGCAGAGAAGTTTTTAGCTTTCAGCAGTAGTTCGTGAGAGCTCTGTCCTTTCTCATGCAAAACTATGCAAAACATAAGGTTTCTGTGAACCGAGTTTGCTAATCTTGCACCTGCAATTGTTGTGATATCGACTAAGGAAATGGATGATGTGAGAATTGACCAATCACTCTGGTAGGTAGTCAACTAGAGGTCCAATAACCTCTTGCCATTCAGGTAAACACTAAAAGAACTAAACACATAAAACCCCATCCTTTATGAATTAAATAATTCCATTCTGCTGACCACATTCCTGTCTCTGAGTCCTTCTTTACCCTCCAGCCGGTGACAACAGTGACACCAGACCAGGGCAGTGACTGTCCCCCATGACTGGGCACTGGTGAGGCCACTCCTCAAGTCGTGGGGTCAGTTTTGGGCAAGAAAGACATTGAGGAGCTGGAGCATCACTTCAGCCACCCAGCAGAGCTCCTGAAGTGCTTCCCCTGAGTCTGAAAGGGAAAAGATTCAGTCAGGACCTGTGTCCTGTGTCCTGCTGACCAAGGAGTGTAAAGGAGGGACACAGAGAAGCCATTCCCTGTCCTGGGGCTCGCTGTGAAGCCCTGAGACTGCCAATGCTGTCCCTCAGGAGCAGGAGGAGGTGCTTTAGATGCTGAAAGTTGGCACAAGGGGTGCACCAGAAGAGGGTTTGTGCAGGTGTCTGTCTTGGCTGCAACTCTGTGTTACATAAAAGTGATGCAGTTTTCTGTGCAGACAAAGCCTTTCCTGGCTAGGAAGGGGATCTGAGAGATTCAGGTTTGGGAGAGCACCAGGGACAGGAAGGGGAGGGTTGGGATCTCTGATTCAGCCTTCATCAGTCTGGGAATTTCAGCAGCTGCAAAAACCTCCTGAATCTCGTGGAGCAGTGACTTAAAACTCCTCACAGCCACTCTGACAATTCCCAGCTGTAGCTGCAGCAAGTGAGTGTGCTGTTCTGAGCCCTGGACATCTCTCTGTCCCGTGGGATGTGTTACTCTTCATGCCAACCTCAGGTGCTCCTTCCCAGCCTCCTTGAGGAAAGCAAACCATTTCCTCACCCCCTGCTTTCCTTACAGAGCAGAAGGTGAAGCCCACCTTAGACTGAGCTCTGTTCAAGCTGTGATGCCCAGAGAGGCCAACCTAGAAACGGAGACTAGACAGGAGTAAGGGAATAAAGGTGGATATTTATTTGAAAGGCCTTCAGAGGCACACCCTGGGCAGGCCAAAGGCTGCACCCAAGATGGACCCCGAGTCACGAGTTCTTCACACTTTTATAGCTTTGCTCCATTTGCATCTCAACCCAATTTCACCAATTAAACTTTAGCTAATGATGGAATTTCCCCTCAGCTTGCCCCCCTTCTCAAGATGCTGGGTTACACATTTTGGGCCTAGGCCGGGCTGGGTGTCCTTGGAGAGCAGCCTGGAGAGGCTTTGTTCTGTCTGTCTCAGCATGAGAGAGCAGCAGCTCCCAGGCTGCAGGACACTGCAGAGTTACACACTGGGAATACAGAATCTGAAAAATATAAAAGTTGAAACCTAAGGCATCAGCTGGACACCAGGAAGGCAGTCCTGGATAAAGCCTATCCCTGTATTTCTGCTTCCTGTGGACAGCTGATAACCAGGATTGTGGAAGATTTTGGGCCAGATGAAACAGCTGAATGGGTCACTGTGGAGAGCAAAGCATCTCCCTCCACGTGGCTGCACCAGTTACCTGAACTGGCAGCTTACTCAGGTGAACAGTGCCAGTGTGGGAGCTCTCAGTCTGGGTTAAGAAGTGTTTATTTTGGAGTTATATGAGTTAATTATGATGTTTTCCTCAGACTAATTCATAAAGGGAATTACAGCATCCTCGTGGTATTTGCCTGTGTCTAATGAAATGCACTTAAAAGCCTGGGTCTGAATCACTTGTTGATTTTTTGGGGGGGTTGGTTAAATTATACTGGTTTAGAAAACAAGGTCTTCAGCATGTTGGATGCTGCTGTGAAAAAGTTACTCTTTGTCTAGTTATTTCACTAGAATCATGCTTGTACAAATACTCCACTGAGAATAGAGGAAAAAAGAATTGGAAAAGACCAAGAGAAGTAACCTAGACCCCAATCAAGCAATCATTTCCTCAAACTCCTCCAGAATTTATGAATTTATTTATATTACTATATTATTTATATTACTCATATTGTTTATATGAATGCACTTGTCCTGCTGGGCAAGGGTGGCGAGGCCCTGGCACAGGGTGCCCAGAGAAGCTGTGGCTGCTCCATCCCTGGAAGTGTCCAAGGCCAGGTTGGACAGGGTTTGGAACACCCTGGGATAGTGGAAGGTGTCCCTGCCCAGGGCAGGGGGTGGAACAAGGTCCTTTCCAACCCAAAACCTTCTGATTGCCTGAAGTCAGCCCAAAACAGCACTGGGGTGTCCGAGCTGTGTTGGGAAGCTGCAGTGTGATCCTCATCTGCTCTCCCCAGCTGGGGTGCAACCTCCAGAGAACACCATGAGCAAGTCCCAGGGGTCTTTTTGGACCCTGGCTTCAGCATTGACCAAACCTCAGGCATCCATGAACATGTTAAGCAGTGGGCATGTGAAGACAGCAAGTTAATTCAGTTGTATTACAGCTGAAGTAGATTTAGATCTCTACAAAGTCTGGCACTGGTTGCTATTTTTCACCGAAAGTGTTCTCTTCAATCTTAAAAAATGGCTTTGATATGTGCTGAGTACCAGAGAGGCTGTGATCAATTTGTTAGAATGAGTTTATTAAAGAAGAGAGCCCTCAGAAGAAGAAATTGGGAACATGGCACCTGTAATTATCTCTGTCAATTGAGATGGATTCTGAAAACCTGAGCTTCCCCTCTCCAGCTTTGCTGCAGCTCTGATCTTTCACACACACACTGCAGCTCTGAGCTGTGCTGGTTCATCTGCTTTTCTCCCCTGGGCATTGGGAGATTCCTTCCTCTCCCTCCCCAATGTGCCATAAATAATCAAAACAAAGATGCCAAATTGATAAAAATTGTCCTTTTTTCAAGTAGACCCAACCTGTGTGCAAGTTGGGGTCAAATTTCACCAACAGCTTGAGCCAAAAGTATGCAGGATTGGTTTTGACATCAAGCTGAAATGTTTTGAAATGGCCTTTTTTAAACTTTCTACACTGTGGCAAATTTTGTTTAGTCTTACTTTAAAAACCAGAGTAGACAATAAAGGACATTTTTCTCTTCCTGTTGAAGGAACCTCTTAGGCCTGACTTAGTTTTGCCAAAATCGTTGACCCAAATTCCCTCTGCTTTCTTTGGGT
Organism: Pachycephala philippinensis; assembly: GCA_013397055.1. NCBI lineage: Eukaryota > Metazoa > Chordata > Aves > Passeriformes > Pachycephala > Pachycephala philippinensis. The sequence continues at coordinate 6,324 of VWZT01004153.1, forward strand.
TCAGCCACTCACATGAAAAATACTCTGTTCAGCCAGCTGTAATTCACAATATCTGCTGGTTCCTTGCCTTCTGCCCTGGCTTTCCTCCTGCAAGGCCTGCTGCCTCCTTTCCCCACCCAGTTTGGTGCCAGCGCCCACTAAATCCCCCCTTGTTTGTGACACAGCCCCTTCTCCCAAGTGGAGGGCCATTTAATTATTTGACATAATTCCCTTATTATTCAGCACGGCAAACGTACATACACATCACAGGGATGAATAATGGATGCTAATAAAGCACAATTAATTCACGATAAGCGCGTGTTACAAAGTCAGCATCAGAAGTGGGATCAGTGCAGGGAATTCTCCATCCCCCCATCGGGCTCCTGAGGAGGGGTTTGATGAGACCTGAGCACGGTGTGAGCCAAGGTGCCTCCCACATCAGCCAGGGAGGGTCTGGGGGCAGGAGGAGACTGTCCCTGTGCTCTCAGAGCAGAGGGAAGGGCTGGAAACCGCAGAGCCAGGAGCTGTGTGACTCCCACACGGCACCGTGTGAAACTGGGCAGGGGATCAGCTGCTCCCCTACCTCCTCCTCATCCTCCCCGACCCAGGGCAGGACATCAGATCAACACCAGCTGCTCTCCAAACTCCTGCTGCTGCCAGGGAAGGTCCTGGGCAGAGCCTGATCCCTCCTGCTTAATCTCATTTGTTCCCTGTGTCCCCATCAGTCAGGCTGGCACTCACACATGACAGCTTTGATCTTCCCAGCCGTGCTGTGGGAAGCCTGGCAGGGCCAGGGCTGCCTGCTGGGGACCATTAAAGCCCACTTGTTCATGTACCCGATGTCTGAGGCTCTTTGCACCGCGTCCAAGAGGCAGGATTAGCCTCGGCCATGAGCAGGAGTGGGTTCCCACTGATGCCTTAGGTTTTAACTTTTATATTTTTCAGATTCTGTATTCCCAGTGTGTAACTCTGCAGTGTCCTGCAGCCTGTGAGCTGCTGCTCTCTCATGCTGAGACAGACAGAACAAAGCCTCTCCAGGCTGCTCTCCAAGGACACCCAGCCCGGCCTAGGCCCAAAATGTGTAACCCAGCATCTTGAGAAGGGGGGCAAGCTGAGGGGAAATTACATCATTAGCTAAAGTTTAATTGGTGAAATTGGGTTGAGATGCAAATGGAGCAAAGCTATAAAAGTGTGAAGAACTCGTGACTCGGGGTCCATCTTGGGTGCAGCCTTTGGCCTGCCCAGGGTGTGCCTCTGAAGGTCTTTCAAATAAATATCCACCTTTATTCCCTTACTCCTGTCCAGTCTCTGTTTCTAGGTTGGCCTCTTTGGGCATCACCACAGCCCCAGGGCCTGTGCTGCCATCCAGGGAGCACCCATGCCTCTTCCACCTCTTCTCTTTTCCACTGAGCTTTGGCAAAGCCACAGATGGACTCTGGCTGGGGCCAGCTCAAAGGATATGATGAGAAAGAAGTATCCAGAACGAACCTGTTTCATCCTCCTGAGTGCCACTGCCCGTCCCCAGTTAACAATTCCTGCCTGTGGGAACAGGGGAATGTCCCTCTGTGCTTCACAGGCTCTGCTGGTGTGCTGAGGATGGACCCTACGTGTGCCCAGCAGAGTCCTCCTGTGCTCCCTGACAAGCAGGCAGAGCACTCTTCTGCTCCAGGTGGGCTGTGGGCATGGCTGAGACCCCAATTCCATGCTCAGCCCTTGCATCCTTGGCACATCTGTGACAATGAGAGATGTGATGAAACACAGATCATCTGAGTTATGGCATGTAAAGGGGCTTGGCCAGGCTCTGAGCTCAGCCACAGGCACGGGGAACCCAGCAGCACCAACTTCTGAGAGCAGCCATCAGGATCTGTGCCCCACATCTCAGAAAACCCTGCTCCCAGCTCATCCCCACTGCTGCAGCCAGACTTGCATGGATCAGGGGCTAATAACAGCTTGAAATACCCTCACAACAGCACCAGCAGTGCAAGTGCTGAGCAACCAGACGGAGCTGAGCTGTTCAGCAGCTTCTCTGCTCTTGACTTTCCCCTGACCCTGCTTTTCGCATGTCCCCGTTTGCAGTTTGGCTGATGCCAAAGCTTACGAGCCACTGCAAAGCTGCTGCTCTCCATTGCTTTTCCTTCTGCTCCTCCTTCATGTTTCGCTCCACACTCCTTTCCACTTGTCATCACTGACAGGGCAGCAGCTGCCGTCAGCCAAACCCTTACTTAAGGGGAAAAAAGTTTAAATTGCTCCAAGAGGGTCTCTTCTGAGGATGGGCCGAAAGAAAGTGAGTTTCTTAAACCAAGTCTTCAAAGCAAGGGAGCCCTTGCATGATGTGAATGGAGAAAGCACAAGAAATCCCCTGTGAGAGGGATCTGACCCCGAGTCAAGCTGAGGATCCCACACTTGTGCCAACCTGCAAACCCATGGTGAGGGAGCAGTGCTGGCCCCAGAGATGCTGGCAGTGCCACCAGCACAGCTTGTCCCACACCTCCCTGTCGCTGTTATAACGAGGACAGAGAGTAATAACGACCCGGAGCCAGGAATGGAGACAATAGAATAGAATTATTTAATTGATAACAGACAGGTTTTTATGTGTTAGTTCCCTTAGTGTTTACCTGAATGGCAAGAGGCTATTGGACCTCTAACTAGCTACCTACCAAAGTGATTGGTCAATTCTCACAACACTCATTTCAAAACATTTCCCTAGTCAATACCATAACAATCCCGAAATAATATGCAGATGCAAGATAGCAAAGTTGATTTACAAAACCCGTAGTGTTGTTTTGAATATTTTGCATGGGAAAGACAGAGCTCTCACAAAATGCAGCAGAGAGCTGAAAACTTCGCTGCTAAAGCTTTTTAACATCCATACCTCCCCAAGCCAGGATTCACAGCACAGCCCCACCATGGCAAACTGCTCCCTTCCCAACCTTGGCACATGCTGCCTGCACAATTCCTGCCCCAACAGGATGTGGAACAGCACCAGCACATGAAAGGTCAGCTTTCCATTCTGAGCAATTTAAGTTCTGTCAAACTCAGGAAAAGCTCATGGTTCTGCATCACATAAAAACACGGTGAAATTGCAGAAATGTGTTTGACAAATCCATCAAGTTACATCAACAGAGAGCCTGGTGTTCCTGGATCTCTCCGTGCACGCTGTGGAAAGCAGTGGGAGTTTGCCAGAGGCTTTCACCAGAGCTGAGCTGCACCTTGGAAATGCAGCTCTCCACAAGACCATCATTTGCTCACAGCCAAGCACAGGAGCTGTGGGGTCTCATCCCCTCCATCTTTCTGAAGGGCTGTGCGAGGGACAGGAGGAACTGTGGTTAATTTTATTCCCCTCCTGCAAGGTGACTTATTTCTTTAATTTCTGGATTTGCCGGCTGCAAACTACCACCAGCCTTTGCTGTTTATCCAGTGACAGTCTGAGCACGGGGGCAGGTTTTTCTCCTTTCACCCTCCCTTTCCCATCTGGTCTACCCATGAAAACTGTCAGAAGAGGAAAGCCAAGGAAAGGAAAACCAAGCTGGGAACAGAGGGTGACCACTGTGACAGCAGTACCCTGACCAGCCAGGATGCAACCTCACCGCATGGAAAAAGGTGAGCGTGTGTCACCTTCAGGAAAAGGAAATGCTGCCAGTTAAGTCAGGAAGAGTTGAGGACAAAGCCAGAAACCACGTCAGAGCTGAAGTGTAGCTCTTAAACTGATGGTTGACACTGGGGAGCTCCCAGATGAGGCTGACCCAGGCAACCAAAGCCTATTAATGCACACAGAGGCATGAAGAAAGCCCTTTCATTTCCCTTTCTGGTGTAGTACGTGTCATTTCTCCTTTATCAGACTGCCTGATCATCACACACATTAGTCGTTCTCCCAAGAGAGAGAAATGCTACAAAAAACCCACAGTACCAAGGGAAAAGCAGGGATGCTGACAGTGCTCCAGGTGGGGAAACCACGCAGGTATTTGGGTGAAGCAAGGCCCACCCCCACCCACAAAACCCTGCAAGAACTGCTCAGTGTGGGGAAGGCTTGGAGAAAAATCTGGGAAGGAGGAAAATTGTGGTGTCAGGGTCAGCCCTGAGCCAGAACATGACCCTTATGCCAAGGAAGAAAGGGGCTAAAGTCACCAGTGGTCACCTGGCTGGCACCATGCCCTCGTTCCCCTCTGCAGGGGGGTTACAGCAGCCCCAGCCCTGCAGGTTCTGCAGCACTTTTTGCTGTGGAGAATGAAATGGTGCACAAAGGTTTACAGACTGGCATCTGAGGAGAGACAGCTCTGCAAAGCTCTGCCTGGGGAGAGGGAGGATTCCTTCAGACAGCTGGGCTGGTGCAGCACAGGCAGCCTGGCCTGATACAGCAGCCTCAGAGTTTATCTTTCAGCTTCCAGGGTAAAGTCAGGAGCTATTCCAAGCAAATATTTAGGAAAAGGGCAGCCTAATTAATGGAGCTGAGTGAGATGATGTGAAGGCCTGACTGGGTATAAAATTAAACCCCAGTGTTTGCTGCTTCTCCTCCCTGCCAGGTGTCCAAATCTCTGCTTGGACAAAACTGGTTGTGCTGCCAGTCCTGAACTGGTCTGACTGGAAATTCTCCACCGGAGTCTTCCCTGGTGTCACTGTAATGCAGGGTGGGTGGGAATTGTGCTGCTCACTCAGAGAAACCTGTGGCCATCTGGCCAGGGATGATAGCAGGGTATATTTTTATGGGAAGTGTACGCAGCGGGAGGGTCAGTATCAGAACATCTTGATGAGAAAACACATTATTTCTCTTCAAGCAGAGCATTGCATGTGGTTCCCTTGCTTGAATCACTTGGGTATCACACTGGATTAAACTGTACCCAAACTAATCCACTGCATCTACCAACCCATCTGGTAATGTTGAAGAACTCCCAGAATGTGAACATGACTTCAAGTGTTTATTTAAAGTGTTTGGCCTTGCTAAAGACTTCATATGAAGGCTCTGGAAATGAAGAGTGTTGCCCTTGGTGCAGCTGTGCTGCAGTTTGTGGAGCGATGTGGGATTTTCTGAGCCACGGAATGGGCAGATTGGGTGGGGGAAAGGGAGGGTGGGTTGAGGAAAGGATGGCAAACAGCTTTGACATCTCTCACATTAGGAACTGCTGTTGTTAGAACTGTGTCCCAGACCTCACATGATTTTAATCCTGGGAGCAAGCAGCAGGAGGAGCTTTGGTTTTCATTATCTGCAGTCACAGAGAAATCATGGAATTGTTAAGGTTGGAAAAAGCCTTTAAGATCATCAAGTCCAACTCAGCACCACCACCACGCTCACCCCTAAACCCTGTCCCCAGGTGCCACACCCACACATCTTCAGAACAATTCCAGGGATGGTGACTCCACCACTTCGCTGTTCTGATGTTTGACAATCCTTTCCGTGATGATGCCTAAAGAGGCTAACCTAGAAACAGAGACTGGACAGGAGTAAGGGAATAAAGGTGGATATTTATTTGAAAAGCCTTCAGAGGTACACCCTGGGCAGGCCAAAGGCTGCACCCAAGATGGACCCCGAGTCACGAGTTCTTCACACTTTTATAGCTTTGGGCCATTTGCATCTCAACCCAATTTCACCAATTAAACTTTAGCTAATGATGGAATTTCCCCTCAGCTTGCCCCCCTTCTCCAGATGCTGGGTTACACATTTTGGGCCTAGGCCGGGCTGGGTGTCCTTGGAGAGCAGCCTGGAGAGGCTTTGTTCTGTCTGTCTCAGCATGAGAGAGCAGCAGCTCCCAGGCTCCAGGACACTGCAGAGTTACACACTGGGAATACAGAACTTGAAAAATATAAAAGTTAAAACATAAGGCATCAGTGAAGAAATTTTTCCTAATATTGAATCCAGTCCTCCCCTGACGTAACAGAAAACTGAGGCCGTTTTCTCTGGCTGTGAACATTTTGTAGAGGAGCACCAAGTCCTGTAGTGCTGCTGTATGAATAAGGCTTTCTAAACAGGCACTAACTTCTCCCAGACTTCCTGAAATCTTAAATTTGGAAGGGGAAAAGAGGTGGTGGTTGATTGCCCACTCCCCATTCCTATGGAGTGCCTTATCTCAGAAGAATTGGTGTTCACAGACAGCAGAGCTGCCCATCCCCAGCCCAGCTCAGCCAGCCCTGCCTGCCACAGGTGTTTTGAGTGGGATCTAAAAGGGGCAAAGCCCAGCAGGAGAGAGCTGGTGGTGGAGTTGGGAGAGAAGTTTTTTGTTGTATGTTTGAGGGGTGCTGTGTGGTATCACTGGTTAGGGGCTGGGGCAAGCAGAAGCATTCTCAGAAGGGTTTGGAGATGTGGATCTGTGGCTAAAGATTTGCCTGGACTTTGGTGGTGAGGAGGAGGAGGAACAAGAAAAATCAGGTGAGAAAAGCCAAAATGATGAGGGACTTCTGAAACAGAAAAGTTGGCTTTGGCTCTATCTTAGATCTGGAGCTTGGGCTGATTTAATTTTCTCCTCTGGTGCTCAGGATGTGCTGCTGAGGGGACACTGAGGGGACACGGGGTGGTGCAGCAGTGGTGCCCAGCAGGGCGGATGGCAGAGGGTTTGCTGCATGCCTGGGTACAGCTTTTGACCTGGCAGGTTTTGAGCTCTGCAGGGGAAGGTCAGGCTCGGAGCTGTCCCTGTACCCTCCCAGGTTGTGCTGCAGCCTTGTGGGCCCACACTGCCTCTTTCCTCAGAGGAAAAATTGGATTTCCGTGGCTATGTGGGGCCAGAAGTGGGAGGATTGTCTGGCTTGGCTGTGTTCATGGAGCACCAGCCCTGCCCAAGCCTGCTCGTGATCTTCTCCCTCCCACAGAGTGATGATCTCTGCTGCTGCTGCTGCAGTTGGATTTGTCTGATGCTCTGCTGACAGTTAATGATTGTTACTTTTTTTTTTTTTTAAAAGAAGTTATTTACCAATTTTCTTTCCCGTGGAGCTGAAAATAATAGCAAAATCAATCTAAACTACCTAACACTAAGAAAACAAATAGGTTATCCAGATGACCAAATTAAGCTGCTCGCGGAACTCGTGGTGGTTCTGCTCAGCTGCAGCTGTGGGACTCCAAAATAATTATTGCCAGCAGCCAAATGTGTGATGGGTTGGGTCTTTGTGGAGGGGAGAGTTGGGTTTTCAGTGGGGGCTGTGAGAAGGGAAGTACAAACACCCCACAGAGTGGAGAACATGAAGGTAACTGCTGGTATCCCATAGGTTTAATAACATTTGGTATTGGCTTTTTTCACTACTCAAAAGAAGCACATGGATAATAGCCGTGATGAGAATCTGCATTTCACCTTGGGAAGAGGCAAAGCAAATTCAGTTTGTGAATAAGGTTGTCTGGCAACAATGTGGAGAGTCTCTTTTCTCTGGCTATGTGGGGCAGTGGGGAACCTACAGAAACCTAAAAAACCCCAGCATCTTTTAGGAAGGAAAACAAAGGAAAGCTGAGAAAAAGAATCAGAGTTGTTGTGGTGGGGGGTGCTTTTGTTGTTTGGGGTTTCTTTTTTTGCTGGCTGTGTCCCTGGTTCTGGCCATGACACAGTCAGGGTGCTGGTAGGATTTTCCTAAATATTTCTGCATTTAAAGAGGTATTTCTGGTTTATGGTGTTAAAGACCCAGCTGAGATGCAGCGGGAGGTTGCATGCAGCATGGTGGGCAGTGGATTAGCAGGAGAGAGGATCCTAATCCCAGAAAAAACATTCCCTTTCTTTGGAGAGTGACATATCTGGCATAGCCGCAGTATTGGACTGTCGCCTCTGAAGGAAGGCTCCTGCAAAGGAAGAGGCAAAGGTAAAGAGAAGGGAGGAGAGAGGCAGAGCAAATGTTCTGAGCAGAGAGCTGCAGACAGAGCAAGAACCGAGGGTGCAGTCCCAAGGGGCCCATTTGTGCCTGTGCTGAGCCTGGGGAGAGGAGTTCTGGAGATGTGACCAGACAAAAAGGTCTGGAGCACAGACTGTACTTTCCTACCCAAACACAGCAGCAATCAGCATTTTGACTTCAATTTGCTCAGGGATTTTTTGGGGTTTGGGTTTTTTTTGGTTTTTTTTT
>VWZT01004153.1:14363-49834 GCA_013397055.1 Pachycephala philippinensis
GTTTTTTTTTTTTTTTTTTGAGGTTTTTTTGCTTTATCTTTACAAACACTTGCATGACTTCTTGGTGAGGTTGTACCTCCCCTGGTCTGTGTGCTCAGTGCAGGCTGAGAGCCATGTCCCCATTCCCAGGAAATGCTGGGTGCCCATCTCTGCTGTATGGGAGCAGCTTCAAACTGGGAGCAGCATTGCCAGATGTGCAGGCACAGCCTCCAGGTTGAATTGATGCCTAAAGAGGCCACCCTAGAAACAGAGACTGGACAGAAGTAAGGGAATAAAGGTGGATATTTATTTGAAAGGCCTTCAGAGGCACACCCTGGGCAGGCCAAAGGCTGCACCCAAGATGGACCCCAAGTCACGAGTTCTTCACACTTTTATAGCTTTGCTCCATTTGCATCTCAACCCAATTTCACCAATTAAACTTTAGCTAATGATGGAATTTCCCCTCAGCTTGCCCCCCTTCTCAAGATGCTGGGTTACACATTTTGGGCCTAGGCCGGGCTGGGTGTCCTTGGAGAGCAGCCTGGAGAGGCTTTGTTCTGTCTGTCTCAGCATGAGAGAGCAGCAGCTCCCAGGCTCCAGGACACTGCAGAGTTACACACTGGGAATGCAGAGTTTGAAAAATAGAAAAGTTAAAACCTAAGGCATCAGGATGGCCTGTCCAGATGTTGGCTGCCTTTGAGTTGCTTGTGATGCAGCTGGCTGAAAGTCCACCTCATGCTGGGGAATTCTTATTTTCTGTGAGCAGTTTGAGGCCTCCTGTCAGCCTTAACCCAGCCATGGGGGTCCTTCAAGTTGGCAAAACAGCTGGGATTGAAGATGGGAATAGGTGCTGGTCCCGTTCCACATCTGGGATCACGGGGAGACACTGACACCACAGGGGATTATAGTAAGAGTAGGAGGTTGAAGCTTTTCTTCAAGGAAAAATTACAGGGAAAGCTGCATAAACTGATTTATGGAGGCTTTATTTGCTCACCAATAATTACTCCTAAGCTTATACAACTTTCTCTTCCAGTGAAAACTAAGAGCTCTCCTTTCCCTGTGGCTCTGTCTAAATCTAATGTGGTCCCACCTATGCTTAATTCGGCTTTTTATTACCCATGGTCTTTTTTAAAAAGAAAGAAAGAAAAACCTAAATTTAGTAACATCAGGGGTTTCTTTGTCTAAAGACACAGCTTGAGGACCTGATGCAAATTTGCTGATTAACTTCAGCTGAGGGAAGGAAAGAAAAAAGTTGAAAGGCTTCCCTTGGAAAACAGCAGATGTGAGCACCTGGACACTTCAGTGTGGAGTGGCTTTTTTAAACTCTTAAATTGGCTTTTTTTTTTTTTTTCTTTTTAAGTGGTTAAGAAACTCAGAGAAAAATTGAGTTATCAGGTAGGAATACTGCCCTGAGTGAGTGCTGATACTGCAAACTACTCGTCCTGATAATGGGAAGCTGCCCAGCTTTCTCCCTTTGTGATGAACGCAGGTGTCTCCTGCTCTTAATTTTTATAGACTTCACAGTGGAGAGGAAACTGCTTTTGGGAATCATCTGCCTTGTGACAACGAGGCTCCTGCAGTCTGAGAGGCTGGGTTTAGTGTTATTCTCAGCAATTAAGTGGAGCAAGAGGGGCTTCTGCAACCGGTGATGCTCCCTCAAACGTGGAGTACACTTAAAACAGGATTAGCCAACAAGCTGATTTAGGGGATGGAGTTAGACAATGCAATCCTCCCAAATCTGGCTTTGCATATGGAAAAGGAGCTTGGGGAAGGTCTGCTGAGGGCAGAGCTGCTGCCTGGCTGGCAACACCAGCCCTGCCCCGCTGTCCCAGCCTCACCTGGAGGAAAAGCATGGGTGTTGACTGGGGAGGTGTTCTGTGATCCTGTGGTACAAGGAAAACGTGTGTTTAGCCACAGCTCAGGTTATAATTCCAGAAGGCTGGAAGGGAGCAGCGGTTGAAAATTAAAATGATATTTAAAGGAGTAATTAAAAGTTCTGCCACTGAACAACGCCAATGAACTGGCTGGGAATAAATCAGATTTCACTTGAAGGAAGTGACCTGGAAATAGAAATAGTGGCCTGTCCCTTAGCCAAACTTGCTCACCGTGGGGCGTCATTGAATGGAGTGTGAGGTCACCCTGGCTGGAGCTGGGGAGGGCTCAGCTGGGGAGCGAAACCTCCTGGGCAGAGCCTTGGAAGCCTCCAAGGTGGCTTTTGTTCCAGACCATGGAAATCTCAGCTCCAAGTAGACCAGCCCTCGTTGGTACAATTTTGCCTCTTGAAAATGCACACAAAATCTTTTATTAAAAACCCTGCAGATGAGTTAACAGCTGGGAGAAGCTGGAATATGATTAATGTCTCGTGAATTAGCCCTGGAGGTACTTTATGGAAATAAGATTTACAACACTATTACACGCAGTCCTGAATGTGCTTTACATTTTTAAATGAGGGGAATGAATGTTTCTCTCTGCTCCGCTCCCTTCTCCCTTGGGCCCTTGCAGAGGCACAGGAAGAGGATCCCAGCTGATCTGGGATGGGAGGGTTTGGTGCTCGGGGAGGTATTGGACTGTGCAGTTAATTGAATGATCTAACTGGCCCTAGTGCTGCGTCAAGCAAGGAACCAAAATGTGTCCTGACATGTAGGATGCAATTACAAGTCATTAACAGAGAAGCTAGGGATGCCAGGATGGAAAGAAGGGATCTATCAGGCTGTTTTGTCCATTCTCTCTGCCAAAGCAGCATTGCTCCTGACAGCACATGCTTGGGTGCTTCTGGAATAATTAACTCCTGACACCTTCAGAGTGCCGTGGTGCTTCCAGCAGTCCAGTTTGTTCCAGTGTTTTAAATGTTCTACTTAAAATTCCCCTTCCAGACCACACAGGAGGGAGACAGCAAGCCCTGGGGAAGTGGCAGGAGGTGAGGGCCCTGCCTGGGCACATGAGGGGATGCTCTGTGGAGAGGAGAGGTGACTGTCCCCTCCTGGGAGCCCTCTGCAGCTGGCACCAGCTTACCTTGGCTTTGTCTCACTACAAGAAATGCTATTCATGATCCTGTTTGGCCATGGAAAAGATCTCTCATTCCTTATGGCTGCCACAGAGGTCTTTCCCAACCATAACAATTCCATAACCAAGCCAGCACCACCGCAATGTTCACCTCTAAACCACCTCCTCAGTGCCACATCCACACCTTTTCTGGACACTCTCAGGGTTGGTGGTTCCACCACTTCCCCGGGCAGCCTGTTCCAATATTTGACAACCCTTTCCATGGAGAAATTTCTCCTGATACCTCATCTAAATATCACCTTGCATCTCAAGAGAAACTGTGTGCCCACCTGGTACCACACAGACCGAGGGTGCCCTCTCCTAGAGCGAGCAGGGAGGGTTAGAGATGGGCAGCTGAGTGTCTCAGCCTGGTGGTTCTGCTGAAGGAGGCCAAAAGGAGTGTGAAGGAAGGAAAAATCCCAGGGAATGGACAGAGAAGGAAGGAAAAATCCCAGGAATGGACAGAAAAGCAATGAACTCCACACTCGCATCTCCAGAAGTGACCACAGGAGATGAGGCTGAACTAATTCAGGTAACTCAGGGTAATTAACCTGGTGGGGAGACAATTTTGGGGGAAGGTGATGAATCAGGTGCGTCCTCTTGGTTGTCTCTACTGAAGCACTGGTTTTAGTGGGGACTAGATGATGAAGGAAGAGCTCTGAGCTGGTTTTGAGCTCATGCTGGGTTTTTTTACCCCAAATCCAGTACTTTTCCATTAGTACCTGGTGTTTTTAAAAGCTCTGTTTAAGAGGAGACTGTTGTTCTAGAACACCCTTGCCATCCATAGGCATCCATAAACTTAGCAGTGAGCCCTTCTGCTGAAACGTCTGTCCCAGGTGATCCCGACCTGCCTTGATGTCTGATACGATGTCTGCTCCAGACAAGCTGAAGGCTACAATTATTCACTGAAATACAGAATATTTTGCAGAAGATTTGAGCAATCTGAGATAAACTGGGATCAGAAAGTGAAGGTGGCTTATCTCCCCTTCACCCTAAATGCAGTGATGGGGTGGGATATCTGATCCACAGGCAGGGACTAATGTGACACAAAGCTTTCCTGTGACATGTCCAGGAAAAAAACTTGTTTTTCTCTCTGAACTGCAGTCAGGGAAGCCCAGCTCCATTGGGAGAGCGTGGATAGCTCCTGGGAAGGTGGATGCCTGCAAGAATCTGGAGCAGAGACTCCCTAAAGCTCCTGTGTGGCTCGTGGCCAGGGCCCTGAGGGGATTGCACCTGGGGCTGCCTCTGTCCTGTGCCCACAGCAGCCATCAGGTGCTGGTGCCTGAAGAGGCCACCTAAAAACAGAGAGTAGGCAGGAATAAGGGAATAAAGGGAGGTATTTATTTGAAAGGCCTTCAGAGGCACACCCTGGGGAGTCCAGAGGCTGCACCCAAGATGGACCCCGAGTCACGAGTTCTTCACACTTTTATAGCTTTGGTCCATTTGCATATCAGGGTTAATTCTTCAATTAAAATTTCAGTTAATGATGGCATTTCCCCAAGCTTTCCCCCCTTTTAGAGACTTTTGGTTTATATTTTGGGCTTAGGATAGTCTGAGTGTCCTTGGAGAGCAGGCCTGGAGAGGCTTTGTTATGTCTACCCAGCATGAAAGTGATGCCTAAAGAGGCCAACCTAGAAACAGAGACTGGACAGGAGTCAGGGAATAAAGGTGGATATTTATTTGAAAGGCCTTCAGAGGCACACCCTGGGCAGGCCAAAGGCTGCACCCAAGATGGACCCCGAGTCACGAGTTCTTCACACTTTTATAGCTTTGCTCCATTTGCATCTCAACCCAATTTCACCAATTAAACTGTAGCTAATGATGGAATTTCCCCTCAGCTTGCCCCCCTTCTCAAGATGCTGGGTTACACATTTTGGGCCTAGGCCGGGCTGGGTGTCCTTGGAGAGCAGCCTGGAGAGGCTTTGTTCTGTCTGTCTCAGCATGAGAGAGCAGCAGCTCACAGGCTGCAGGACACTGCAGAGTTACACACTGGGAATACAGAATTTGAAAAATATAAAAGTTAAAACCCAAGGCCTCAGTGCCAATGTGAAATGGGCTCTTCTGAAGAGCCCAGCTGCCGCTGGGTGCTGTAGTCACATTGTGTCTTTCTGCTGGCTTTCAGGGGACCAGCGCCTTTCTGCCGGGCTCACAGGCTGTGGTGTGGAGCTGGGAAACTCCTGCGGCCACGCTTGGCAGCGATGCTAAAACCGAGCATCTCTCGACTCTTATTTTGGTTTTTATTCCCATCTAGCGGCAGGCCTTGGGAACTGAACGTTTAAATCAAAATGAACGCTGCCCCAAAGGTTGCATGATGTAATCTCACAGCCCCTTGCTCTCCCTTTAATGTTTTGCCCTCACCAGCTTTGTCTTTCTGTCGGGATTATATTTCACATTAATTGGTTCCCACGAATTCAGCCCTGAATCTCCATGCGAAAAATATTCTTGTTTTGCAGCCCATGTCTCCCTCAGTGTTTCACTGTCCTGCAAAGTGTGGCTTTAGGGCAGCAAATTCCTGGCAGTGACAGGAGTGGCACAGGGCACAGGAATATTCCTTCTTTGCCCCTGCTGAAGGCTCTGCACTGGTTTGAGTGAGAAGCACTGAATCTGCAATTAGGAAAACCAACAAGTGTAACAGATAAGCACCTGTACTGAGCTTTGTTTTTAACTTGATTGCCAATCTGGGCAGGTGTCTAAGCATTTCTAAGGTGCCAGTCTTCTCCGTCTATTTTCCTGAGACAAGCTAACCCCCAAAAGAAACTCTTTTGGATTAAAATAGTGCTGTCCTCAAATACCAGATGCCTTTGGACAGATCACCTGCAGGCTTTCTATGCTGTCACTAACATGAAGTTCATAAACCTTTAATCTGAAATTGAAATCTTCCAAGAATCCCTATCTGAAGCAACATGAAAGCCACCAGGCAGAGACCTGATCTTCTACCACAGAGATAAATAATCCTAGAGTTGTACTTTTATAAACTCTGCATGATCTTCTGTATGTCACTGCAGTTCTCCTGGAGGAATTATTCTAGGCAGAAGGGCTGTGTTTCTGCTGCTTGTCCTACAGTAATGGAAAAGAGTGGTTATGACTGTATTCTCAAAATAATTATAAACCCATTATTTCATGCTTTGGGATCAAAGACTGGGGATCTTTTCCTCATGATTTTGTAGATACTGTTTAAGGGGTTCCTGCTTTACAAGCAAAGGACATTCTGGGACTGAACACTTTTCTCCTGTGGCTGACTCAGTTGCCCACCAAAAAAGTTCTGATTGGTGCAATGCAGTTTGGTTTAGATTGTTTTGTTGATGGTTAATTCCTTCATAACAAGTAGATGCAAGTAACTGTGCAATAGGTGGTTGGTCCATGACTGTGCTCTTAAAAAAGGCTCCCAGGTGAAGGAGACAGAGGTGCCTTGGCAACCCCAATGAGTAAAAAAAGGGGAATAAACAAAAAAAGGAGGAGGGAATATGATCAGATAGTGAAAGATGCAGTCTTGCTGCTAGAGATGCAGTGGCAGAATAGTAAATGTGAGATACAAAACCAGAAATACAAAAAGGCGAAGATTCCAGCTCAAGCAGAAAAAAAGAAACTGGAAATTATCTCAGCTGTTGACAAACTGCTTTTGAAAGAAAATCAAATCCTATCTTAGATACCAGCCCCTTCTGCCTGTGACCTTTGCTGCTCCTTGTGCTGCAGCACAGCTCTGTGGCTCCGTGCTGAAGGGATGTGTGTGCCACGTGCTGGAGTTTTCCCATGGGCTGCATCAAGGTTTGCTCCTTGGCTCCGTTTTCTCCGTGTTTCTGTCATGCTCCACTTGGCTCAGGGTTGCCAGGGTGTAATGAATGATCTGGGATTGCATAACTCGGGTTTCAGAAAAGGGAAGGAGATGAATGAAGTGTGGCTGAGGCTGGAGTGGAGCGGGGAGGGGGTGGCAGAGTCCTGGCACATCTGTTCAAGGAGAGGATTCAGTGAAGGAAATGGAGGAAGCCTGTCCTGCATCGTTTGAGATTTATAAGGCACACTGTGCTCTCCAAAGAAGGAGCCTCCCTGCTTCCCAAAATTCACCATTTCATGGCTTATTTTTGAGTATTGAAGCACAGCTGCCCTCTCTGAACTGGGGAAATAGGAGGATGTGAATGGAGATGTGAAAAATAAGGTGCTTCGCTGTCAGTTTGGAGGGGAGAAGGTTTTGTCACGTTTCACTCCTCCCCTAAAATTTTGGTCCTTCTCTTCCCCAGGATCTGACACTGCAAAGCAAGGTTTTATCAGCTGCCAGAGCAATGGGTGAGCCCTGGGTGTGCTCACAAACTCCTCAAGGAGGGGATGCACGTGAGTTATCATTGCACATTCCTGCTTTGTGGCAAACAACCAGGAACAAAGAACAGCAAATTCCTCTGGTTTCAATGTCCATCTCTAGCAGCTTTTTAGCTATATTCATGTTGCTGTTTGGACTCTGTGACATTTCTGATTCTCTGGCTGTGGCAGAGATGCTCAGTGTTTTGACTGAAGAGGTGGTTAGAGCTGAGGTGGGGTTTGATCTGCCTGGGATGAAAAATGATCATTACCCTGCCAATTAGCACAACCTCAGAAGGTCCCAGAGGGTTTTAGGAGTGAGGAGGGAGAAGTCTGGATTCTCCTTGCTGGGTCCCCACCAGTTTCAGCTTGTGCTGGGTGTCCCAGCTGCTGGGGAGCTGCACTGGTGGAGCTGCAGGCACCCACACGTGGGCAGGCTCCAATTCCTTGTTTCACCCCTGATGTGTGTTCAGATGCCTCCACACAAAATTTTCACCCAAAGCTGCATTCAGAGCCCACTTGTAGAAGATAATTCCTTCAGTCCCTGCAGGGAGAGATGAATCGAGCTCTGGAAGTTGAGCACAAGTCCCTCTGTCTGTCCCCCCCTTACCAACCTTTGACTTTTTTAGGTCAAACAATGCCTTTTATCTGCTTGGTGCCTTGAGTCTTTCATGATAATAGATACAAAATATGTTCAAAAAAGCTTTCCTGCATTACAATAAGGTATTGCACATTTTCATCCCATTTTCATGCCTCTCATCCTGCCATAAGGTTAAAGCAATAAATACCCTGTAGGAGATTCTGGCTCTCTCCTAATGATCTTTAACTCCTTGAAATGGTTTTGTGAACCTTAGCCTGCATTAACTGCCAGCCTCTATTTATGGCTCAGCAACCACGAGTGAGTTATAGCTGATAGATGAGGCAAAAGCTAAAAAAGGAAGTTTTCTGACATCACAACAGATTTTTAAAAAGTCCTCTGCAGCTATTCTGGGAACTCAGCTGCCAGGTTGGCACTACATGGGGTGTCACTGTGGCTCCAAAAGCAGTCGTAACAGCACATGGAGGATTCAGACAAGCAGGTTTCAGTTCTGTCTCTGCTTTTCCTGCAATGAAACACACCTGAACATTGGAAAGAAGCAAAATCCAGCTGAAGTTCTGTGATGAGGGAGGTAATTCCTGGCAGACTTTGCAGTTTTGTGCTGCCATACCCACCACAACTTAAGGCAACTTCTCCATCATGGAACCACTCAGGCTGGAAAAGACCTCTGAGATCAACAAGTCAAGCCATCAACCCAGCACCACCATGTCCTCGAGTGCCACATCCACGTGGTTTTTGAACATTTCCAGAGATGGTGACTTCACCATTTCCCTGGGCAGCCTGTGCTAGTGCTTTACAACCATTTCCATGAAGAAATTTTTCCTCATCTCCCCATCTGATCCACATCCTGGCCTCACAGGGCAGTGCTGGTTGATGGTAGTGATGCACAAAGAATCATGACAGAACCGTGGCCACCTCTTTTTTGGTTCCTTTGGCAGCAGGGCTGGACCAATGGGTCACGTGGAGGCTGTCCTGTGTCTCTGGGCTGGTTCTGGAGGTGTGGGCTTGGCACAGAGGGTCTCACCTTGTGCCTGTTCTGGCACCACCAGTGACCAGTTGGCAGCCAGCACTGACAGGTCATGACGTGGTGAGCAAACGAAAAAAATACAGAATTGGCTTTTAAAAACGAGAGTGAAAAATGATCATCGAGCTCCTCTTTCAACAGCTTGCACGCTGCAAACGTGATGATGAGAAAAACATCTCCCTGCTGCCCGGTGCTGAGCAGAAATGAGGCATTTCAGGGCTTGCAGGAGCTTCAGATGCTCACAGTTTGTTGGTTATCCTCATGTTTTGCCTTGCCTGACCTATCTCCTCGGGGCAGCAATAAAAATAACCAGCTCCAGTCCACTACTTGGCTGCTAATTGTCCACTTGTGGATCTTAGTCCCAGCTGGGCCTGCTCCTGCCCAAAGGCAGTTGTGTTCAGTAAAGTGGCTGTTCCCATTTGCAGCAGCTTCACAATAGGAGCAGGTGGCTGCCATTTTCCATGCAAGAAAGCTCCTTTGGAGAAAAGGGGCAAATGAGGAGAGGAAAAGAAAAAAAAAAAAATCCAAACAAAAACAAACAATACAAAGCACCAGAGAGAGGAAAGCCTCTGCACTGCTCTGGTTAAAATGGATAGACACCAGGAGTGTACAGAAATTAAAAAAGAAGCAATATTTCAGGGCAGAGGAGGGAGAAGGGAAATGCTGCTCCTGTCATTTCTCTGCATCCAGGGCTGCTCTCCCTGTTTTCCATCTCCATCAGTATGCAACATCCCAGTATTTCCCAGTGAAGATGCAGCCTGCTCTACAGCTAATTTTAGCCTCCTGATTATGACTTCCTTCAGTGATCTACCTTGCCTTGACAGCTTACAAGTAGTATGTATTTTCCCTGGGGTGCTGCAGACCAGAGGTGGAAACCTGCAGCGAGGCACAAAGAGAGGAAATGGCAAGAAATCACTTCACGGCTGCGAGCTTCAGAGCTCTCCTCCCCTGAACAGGTGAAAAAGGAAACTTCTGAAGTGCCTGTCGCAGCCTCTCACCGCTAACAAGCGTCACCTGGAACGGGGACAGCTCAGAGCTTGTCTCTGGGAAGAAACAATAGAGGAGAAGTGCCACAGAAGCTGCTTGTTCAACAGCACTGCTTAGCAGAAGCCAGATTTTTCGTATCAAAGGGAATTCTGCTATTTTTGAATTGTTTATTCATGCAGAAAGGTTGACAATGACGGCTTTGAAATTTTTTTTTTTGCCTTGTGACAACTTGGGAGGGAAGCTATCAGTCTCTCAAAAGGCTTTATGTTATTGTACTCGATTCCAGTGTCTGTTCTGCTGCACTCTTCAGCATCTACTCCAAAATCTCGTCTCCCTGCCCACAGCATGTGCACACAACATGGGCAGGGTGGAGGCAGTGGCTGGGCACTCACTGCTGACCTCTTGTCCACTGCAAGCACCTGGAGCCACCAATAAAACTCATAGGAGCAGTTTGGAGGCGAGGAAAAGGCTGTGGTTGTTCACTCAGCCTGTGGAGATCTTCCTGCAAAGGGACACCATGGGGAGCAATGTGGGATCCAGGGCAAATGGCCAGTTGGTGAAAGACATCCCTGAAATGGTCACTTTATAAAAGACATCCCCACAGGGCTGCTAAAGATGGAGGAATTGCATCTGCTCAGAGTCTCAGGAGCTGAGAGGGTTAGGAGGTGTTAGAGGGAATTAGTATCTCACAGTCTTGTCTTGCTCTTTCCCTTCCTTCCCTTGGCTTTCAGCTCCTGTTAGAAGTGACACAGGAACTGGTGGACAGGAGTGTGACTCATGATCTCTCAAACTCAGGATTTTATGCCTTCTTACATTTTTTTTTTTATTCTATACAAGCTTTTTTTAACCATAAGAACTATTTCTATTTGGCAAATAAAAGACAAATTTTTATAAAATTCTTAAACTGTATGTTAGGGCATTAGTAACTGTTTTTCATTCATCTTTTAGGATAAAATGTCAGGTTTGTATGTTGATATTGTTCTGTATTTTCACAAGATGTTCTGCCCTCAGGCATACATCATTTTTGAAGCACAATCATCTTGAGCTCATGAATTTCCCAGAACAATGTTTAACAATATGAAAAACTGTCCTGGATGCAGGTAAGGCTTTAATGAATTGTAAGAGCTTGTTGTTTCGATGTCCAGGTCATCTCATTCCAAAATAATTCCAAGAAGGGAATTTTTCCGAGGGGTCTGGGCTGGGAGGCTCAGTGCTCAGGCTGCTATACGAGGGATTTCTTTTTAGTTATGAATATCTTGTGACTCCAGTAGCCTGAGGCTCTAGAGGCTTCCCCATCTTCAAAGGGCTGAACTTATGGCTGATGTTTGGAGGTCCTTGCTGTGGATTTCATAGCTGGAAAAGGTGTTCCAGCTTTTTCCTTGCCTCTGGACAGAGGTGCTCGACACCACAGAGAGCTGCAGCCTGCTCCTTGTCTCTGAGGAAGAATTGGCTGGGGTGAACACTGATTACACTGATTTACAATTCCAAACTTGGGTGTGCACTGAGCAAACGAGGGGCTCTGGGCAAACTCCCCAGTGATTCCACCTTTATGGAGAGGTTTGCTTTGCCAGGAGTCCAAAAGTTCATGGAGAAGTCAGAAACTGGCTGGAGAACACATGAAGCAGCGGGAAAAGAGGTTGGAAACCAGACTCTGGGATCTGAGAGCTCCCTAAATCACAGAAGATGAGTTTGTAATTATTTGTGCAGATTCATCTGGAGTTATCCAGGCAGTAAATTCCTCCGTTACTGTTTTTACTTGGGATGAGGAAAGGATGGATTTTACTTTGCTTGGGCTCAGTGGTGGTTGTGGGGATGAGCTGGTGCCTGGCCTCGGGTCATGCCTTGATAAAGATCCTCTTCACTTCTGGGGCATCAGCAACCTCCTGCCTGCACTGGGCTGAGCTGTGAAACTCCCCAGAAAGGAGATTTCACTGTTCTGGCAGCCAGAGCACGAGCACAGGGCAGTGACAGCCCCTTCAGACCTTCCCTTCTCAGTGAATCTAGAGCAGATTGACGTGTGACAGCTTGGGACAGCAGAGCAGAGAGTGCTGGCAGTGCCACATTTGAGAGCTGGAGTGTTCCTGAACAGCCTGATGAAACCCAGCAGTGATGCCTAAAGAGGCCAACCTAGAAACAGAGACTAGACAGGAGTAAGGAATAAAGGTGGATATTTATTTGAAAGGCCTTCAGAGGCACACCCTGGGCAGGCCAAAGGCTGCACCCAAGATGGACCCCGAGTCACGAGTTCTTCACACTTTTATAGCTTTGGTCCATTTGCATCTCAACCCAATCTCACCAATTAAACTTTAGCTAATGATGGAATTTCCCCTGAGCTTGCCCCCCTTCTCAAGATGCTGGGTTACACATTTTGGGCCTAGGCCGGGCTGGGTGTCCTTGGAGAGCAGCCTGGAGAGGCTTTGTTCTGTCTGTCTCAGCATGAGAGAGCAGCAGCTCACAGGCTGCAGGACACTGCAGAGTTACACACTGGGAATCCAGAATTTGAAAAATATAAAAGTTAAAACCTAAGGCATCAGTAGCACCTCTGCCATTCTGGTCATACCCAGTTGCTGTTTGCTTACACAGAAGGAAAAGAAGTGTTTCCTGGGTTTGTTTCCTTGGTTTATTAGATTTTTCTCTCTTTTTTTTATATTTTCTCTCCCAGCTCCAATCTACTGAAGGCAGTGACAAGTTCCCATCCTTCAAAAAATTCAGTATAACTTGGAAACAATGAGGCCTGGGGATCAACAGTGATTGTATTAATATTTGCCTGGCAGATTAGCTCTGAGGAGCTGATAATTCACGAGCTCTTTGTTCACCGTGGTTCAGCGCCCGTGGATTCTCTCTCTGGAAGTGTCTTGCTGCAGCATTTCTGTCTTTTGAGGTCAGTGCAATGAGCTGCGTGGGTGTTTTTAGACATGAATCACATGCAAAGGCTGATTCTCTTTTTCTTTTCTGCTTTTTTTTTCCCCCCTGACATACTAGGCAGCTTTTAAAAAAAGTAAAAAAACCCAAACCAGCCTTCCAAATTCCCAGACTTCTTTTTCAGCTGAAAAACAACTTGAAGTTTTATAGCCATTAATTGTTCTCTCTTATCCACCGTGGGTCTGTGCATCATAATTGAGCTGTGTTTCCTGCAGATGTGTCCTGAAGGGCAGGTGTGAGCCCTGTGCAGCCCTGTGTCTGTGGCACTGCAGGTGTTGCTCAGCCTCCCCAGCTCTGTGGGCAGCAGTGAGGTGTTCCTAAAGCCAGGTTTGGGCAGGAGCAGCAAGGAAAAGAGGAGATGAGGAAAATCTTAGGGAGAAGGAAAGATCAGCAGCAAAGGACACGTGGAAATTGTTTGTTGAGGTTTTCAGACACGCTGGGCTTGTACTTTTGGCACTGAGCTGAGTAAGTCCAGACCAAAACTGAGCTTTGGTTCTCCATTCCACTTAAATCTACATCCTCTGGTGGGAAGGGAATTGTTAGGAATTGCAGAGAAACATCCTGCTGCTTTTTGTTGCTCCCAGCTCCCCTGCCTGGGTGCCTCACCAATGCTGCTGAGGCTCAGTGACATTTTCTTTCGGAGCATTGGTCCCCATTAGGCCCTCGGGAGGAGCTTGGGAGTCTCTGGAAGGGTTTTCTTTGGTCCCAGGGTATTTTCTCTGATACAAACCACTGCTGAGTAACTGCTCAGGATGCAGAGGAGAGGCACACACCCTTCTGTGTTTGACTTTAGAGCAGATCCCCATCTGTGATGTGGCTTTGGGGACGGTGTGCTGAACGTGCCCCGAGGCAGCTGTGCATCCTGGAAAGAGCAGGTTTGCTCTCCTATTTTTATCATCCTCTCCAAGGATGTGCTGTTTGATCTGGAGCCCAGTGTCTCTTTGCCATTGATGAGCTGTCAGTGCCAGGGCTGGGAGCAATGCTTGGATAAACCTCCACTGTCATTTTAGCTGCTTTTACAGCTGATAACCTCGGGCTGCTTTCAAAATCCATGGCATGAAGTCTAATGCAGCAGCACAAGGCATCAGATGTGCTGGTGCAGGGCAAGGGCTTCTCTTGGCCGTGACAGAGGCAGGTATTCAGAAACAAATCAGTTACTGGGGTCAGCAGAGCTGGGGTGGGAGGCGAGGAAATGTCATGGGTGTGTGTCTGCTTGGCTTCCCATTAGGGTCAGCGAGGATTTTGGGGACACGGGGCCGTGCAGCAGGGAGGAAAAGTGACATTGAGACTGACAGTGACGCCTTAGGTTTTAGCTTTTATATTTTTCAAATTCTGCATTCCCAGTGTGTAACTCTGCAGTGTCCTGCAGCCTGGGAGCTGCTGCTCTCTCATGCTGAGACAGACAGAACAAAGCCTCTCCAGGCTGCTCTCCAAGGACACCCAGCCCGGCCTAGGCCCAAAATGTGTAACCCAGCATCTTGAGAAGGGGGGCAAGCTGAGGGGAAATTCCATCATTAGCTAAAGTTTAATTGGTGAAATTGGGTTGAGATGCAAATGGCCCAAAGCTATAAAAGTGTGAAGAACTCGTGACTCGGGGTCCATCTTGGGTGTAGCCTTTGGCCTGCCCAGGGTGTGCCTCTGAAGGCCTTTCAAATAAATATCCACCTTTATTCCCTTACTCCTGTCTAGTCCCTCTTTCTAGGTTGGCCTCTTTAGGCATCAACAGGATAAAAAAGTCATCTGGAGTGATGGCCCCAATGGTTGTACCTTTGATGCCTTTTCCAACCTAGAGATGAAACAACACATGCCTTCAAGATAATATTAATATCGGAGGGAATATAAAAGTGGATCTTTATTGAAGGCCTCCAGGGGCAGGCGTGGAAAAATGTCCAAAAAAGCCCACCCCCACGGGGTGAATACCGTTTTATAGGTTTTAGGGATTTAGCATAAGTGACAAAAATCACCAGTTAGGAAGACAAGTGGTGATGCAATTCCCCCCCAGATCAAGCCCCTTCTCTGGAGTTCCCCCTTGGTACTGGCTGTACTTTCTTTATGAAAATGTGTCTCCACGAGCTGTTTTCAGCCTTGGTGGCCAGGGAGAACTGAGACAGGATTGGGGCCCTTGGAATATGTTTTGTCTTTCTGCCTAGGGGAAAGGGCATGGAAAATTCCTGGGAAAACTAGCCATGAATAGGCTACAAATATATGTGTGAAGGATACAGAGAATGTATAAAAGAAAAAAAGGTAAAAACCAAAATGGCATTGCCTTCTGGGAGTGGGCTCAGCTCTCACAGAGCAGAGGAAGAGCCCTGCTTGCCTTAAGCCAAGCCTGTGGTACTACCCTGTCCTGCTCTGAGCAGCTGAATCACAAAGTGCTTTTTGGGGTGTCGTGGGGCAGCCCAGAGTGAACCCTCAGCTCTGCTCTGTGTCCCTCAGCAAGCCACAGGAGGGGATTATCTTGTCTCATTTGGAGTATCTGAATTCCTGAGCACTGTTGGGTGGGCAACAGCACTGATTTTTTTTGCCTCAGGGGCCTGAAATTCAGCATGGATATTTAAAGGCTCTCAGTTTAATTCAATTCAGCACAGCATTTGGGATTTTATAGTGGGTACAATGACAGCTCTAGGAATGGAAAACAAGGTGCTTGAAAAACAGCTCTCATCAGGCATCAAACTCTCATTTGAAAGGTAGGAGTCTTCGTGCAAATAACTTCTTTATTAGAGGAGCACTGTCAAGCATCATTGTGATACTATCTTTGGCTTTTAAATTAAGTGTTCTCTGAAATCTTCATTTGCTGAGTGCTCTGAGCCTTTTGTCTGCAGCACAGTGGAGCAGGGGGTCTGCCAAGAGCTCCAGGGTGTGTGGACTGAGGTCTGTGTGGTGCTGGGCAGAGGCTCTGGAGCTGCAGTGCCCGTGGAGTGAAATGTTCAGCTGCTTCTAAGCTCAGTCCTGGTCTGCAGCCTCCCTGTCCTTCACCTTCTGAAGTGGAGACATTATGAAGCAGCTTTTAGTGCTTGGATGTGTAAATACTTCAATGTTTGGGCTTAGAAACTCATGGTTTGGGGGGCAGTTTGGAGCATTCTCTGTCTGTTTGAGGAGGGAGAGGCTGTCAGGAAAATGGAGCTATCCTAGAGGTGACAGGAGAGGTGTGTGGAGGACGTGAATCTTCTTTATACCTGGCAGTTGTGGCTGCCAGGCAGGGGAATGAGCTCTCCCAGACAGCTCTGCAGTGGCTATTGAGCTCTCAGAGAGGCTCTGGGTCTGCACTGGGGGTGGCAGAGGGTTGGGAATAAGGTGAGAGCCTCGAGGTGTGGAGGCACACACAGAATCATGGAATGTGCTGAGCTGGAGGGGACCCATCAGGATCATTGGGTCCAAGTCCTGCTCTGCCAGCAAAGGCAAACGAGACGGGGAACTGGGACAGATGCTCCATGAGCCTTTTTATTATTTTATCAGTCTCACATACAGAGTTGAGACACAGGAGATAATACAGGCTCATGCAGTCGCAGAATTCCAGAGAATTCCTGGTTACAGAGCATTCTTAAAAGTGTTTCAGCCAATGGCATTCTTATAAAAACTACAGTTCTCTTAACCAATCGCTAATATTGCACCTGTGCTTGTTATAAACCATACCTGCTTGTTTTATGCCTTGCACAGTATTCCAATATTCAGCCCAACCTTATCTATCTTACTAAGCATAATTTTTGCAACTCTAAAAGCTGTCTCAGCCAAACCTAGAAGCTTGGACCACTGTTTCAGTGCCCATGCTTGCTGTATAATTGTATCTTCTTAGAGTTCCTGCAGGCAAAGCTAATCTCTAAACTCTTTCCCTATAATTCTGAAACCTGCTTTTATTTCTCATGCCCTAAAAATCCTTTTACCTTTTCCTGTGTTTTCTACACTGGTCCTGCACAGGACACCCCAAGAAGGCACAGCCAGACGTGAAGCACTGAGCAGCAGCTGAGCTGTGCTGCTCCATGCCCTGCACTGGCAGCAGGGCAGCTTTGTCAGGAAATAAAGGAGGCACAAGTTAAACAGGCACAATTCTGAAACTGCAGGGGACAATGCCATGAACTCCCTGTGTGTTGGACCTCGTGGTTTTAGGGTATAACCTGGGCTCAGAGCTGCACCCCGCTGAGTACCAGCTGTCCTGTCATGCTGGAGGTGCTGCACCACTGCTGAAGGAAAGGAGATGGCTCTGAGGTTTTTCACCGGTTCCCTTTTCTAAAAGGAAGGTGTCAAGGTAGGGAAATGTGTGGAAGAGGCAATTTCTGGACACCTTCTAACTCAGAGAAAACTTCTTCAGCTGCCATTGTGATGCCTTACGTTTTAGCTTTTATATTTTTCAAATTCTGTATTCCCAGTGTGTAACTCTGCAGTGTCCTGCAGCCTGTGAGCTGCTGCTCTCTCATGCTGAGACAGACAGAACAAAGCCTCTCCAGGCTGCTCTCCAAGGACACCCAGCCCGGCCTAGGCCCAAAATGTGTAACCCAGCATCTTGAGAAGGGGGGCAAGCTGAGGGGAAATTCCATCATTAGCTAAAGTTTAATTGGTGAAATTGGGTTGAGATGCAAATGGCCCAAAGCTATAAAAGTGTGAAGAACTCGTGACTCGGGGCCCATCTTGGGTGCAGCCTTTGGCCTGCCCAGGGTGTGCCTCTGAAGGCCTTTCAAATAAATATCCACCTTTATTCCCTTACTCCTGTCCAGTCTCTGTTTCTAGACTGCCCTCTTTAGGCATCAATTGAGCCACGAGGTATAAACACTTGTCAGTTCTGACTGTGGTGAAGGAAGCTGTCTGTGTTGTGCCAACCAAGGAGAGACTATTGAGCTTTCTGTAGGATTTCCTTGTACCCTGAGTGCAAATACACATTGCAAGGTGCAGAAAGGACCAAAACACTGCACCAGGCCAGGCTCTGTCCTTAGGGTGGCTGAAAACAGCCCCTGCATTTCCCCAGCAGCCCCCTGGGGCAGCCCCTGCCCAGCTCAGCACCTGGAGGCTGTCTGTGCCCTGCACCCCACATTCTGTGGGGACAAGGATCCCAAACTCCTACACCCCGAGATGAGCGGTTCTTTCCAGTATTCCTCTGTGCTGGTGAGGAGTGGGAGCTGCCTGAGTCCTGTAAACCCCTTTTCGTGGTGGAGGGCTGAGGCGAGGGAGGAAGCTCACAGCCAATCGTCATCAGCAGACCTTGAGTTCATTAAGCTGTCACTGCCGAGGGAACCAACTCCTGTCCCGCACAGAGACACAGCCCAGCATCCCTCTGGCAGCCACACGATGGCAGAAGAACCAAGGATCACTGCACGGCTTCTAAAAATCTCTGCTGCAAGCAGGGAAGGCACCGGGCACCTGCCTCTGGGTCTGCAGCCTCCTCCATGGGCTAACTCAGAGCCCAGCAGGAATTCAGCCCGGCCAAGACCCAGCTGATGGGGCTGTTCCTGCCAGCTCCTCTGTGGCTGCTCCTCAGGGAGGTCACAGCTCCCTCTCTCCGTGCAGGAGGTCCCACATCACAGCATCACACAGCCTAAATGGCACACGGGACCCCTGTGACCTCCACACAGCCCAGGGCCCACCAGGGCCTGAGCAAAGAATTCCAGCGTTTCAAAATGTGAGGCAGCTGTAAATTCAGCAGCACAGGGCCCTGAGCCACCTGCCAGAGCTGGGCCTGCTTTGTGCAGGCAGTGGGAGAGGTGACATCCAGATGTCCCTTCCAATCTGAATTACTCCCTGCACCAACCCACCCCAGGCCAGCCTCTGCAGGTGGTTCTGCCCCAGCACCTCTGCACGCTCTTCCCTTTGGGAACAGGGCCCCAAACGAGCTGCTTTGGGACTAGAATTGTCATAAAGGTCTCAGAGTGATCTTCTCACCACACAGGAACTGCTTTGAACACCCAAGAGCTGTGCTCACAGCCTGAGGAGGGCGCTACTTGAGCTCTAGCCTGGAAAAATCTGGACAAGTGGATGAACTAAAGTGTTACAGGTGGTTACTGCCTGCTCCCAAAGCATCCTGCTCAGAGTGGAACTTGCTCCTAAAACACCCTGTTCAGTGTGAAACCTGCTCCCAAAGCATTGTGCTCGCTGTGGAACCTGCTCCCCAACTCCCAGCTCCGTGTGGAACCTGCTCCCAAACACCCAGCTCCGTGTGGAAGCTGCTCCCAAAGCATTGTACTCAGTGTGGAACCTGCTCCCAGAGCATCCTGCTCACTGTGGAATCTGGTCCCAAACACCCAGCTCGGTGTGGAACCTTATCCCAGAGCACCCTGGTCGGTGTGGAAGCTGCTCCCAAACACCCAGCTCGGTGTGGAACCTGCTCCCAAACACCCAGCTCGGTGTGGAAGCTGCTCCCAGCCCATCCTGCTCGGTGTGGAAGCTGCTCCCAGCCCATCCTGCTCAGTGTGGAAGCTGCTCCCAGCCCATCCCGCTCGCCCTGGCACCCGCAGCAGGTGGCACTCCCTGTCCGCAGGTGGCACTCCCTGTCCCCAGGTCCCGGGAGCTGTTCCCTGGGTGTCCCCAGGACCCGGCTCTGGGCAGAATCGCCTCCCCCGCCGCAGGGAAGGAGGGAAGAGCCCTGCACTGCTCACTCGTTCCCGCGGGAGCTACAAAGCCCATCCAGCTCGCAGCTGGGAGGAATAAAGGCAGGATTAGCCGTGGGCATTGGACACCTAGAGCCTCTCGCTGAGCCAAGTGAGAAGGGTAACTCGAGGCATTTGTGCTCTGAAAAGCCCGGAGGTTTGGCAAAGGCAGCCACTCACTCAGCTGTGCAGCCTCCTGTAAACTGAAATGCCCTCTTAATGCTGCTGAAAAGAGAAAATAATGATTGCGCTGGAGAATAAATACAAACCGAGGCTAAACATGAGATCATTGTGCTGACATTAGCAATTATCACCCCAAACACCTCTGCAGACTTTCAGCACGGGCGAAAGGTGGTCTCTGAGAGCAGAAGCCTTTAGCTGACTTTCTCAGGTGTGGGGTGGAGTAATTCCTTTAGTTAGGATGAATCACATCCCAGATAACAAACAAATAGACAAACAACAAAAAAAAAAGTAGGAGAAATTTCTGTCCATTTCGTGACAGACAATTCACACATAAAACTTATCCACAGAAATCACAGGTCATTTCATTTAAATACATCCAGCTGATTTTTTAGCACTTTCCCAACTTTCACAGGAGTTTGGGTTCTGAGGGCTGTTGTGGGCAGCATCAGGATCTTCTAGTCTGACCTCCTGCATGAACAGGTTAGAACATTTTTCACAGAAGTTGAACAGATTTTATCTTGGAGATGTGTTCCAAACACGGATACTCGATGAGCTCACCCAAGGAAGACCTTTCGTTGTACAATCCTCTTATTATTAAGAAATCACACCTTCACTGGAAACAGGAAATTCCTACTTATAGCTGGGCTAGGTGTGTTTATAAACTCCTTCCCAGACCTCCTGATTTATAACTCAACAGTCATACTACCTCTCTACTATTTTTTAAAAATAAACTAAAAAAAAGGCAGTTTCTTAAATTTAAAGATTTTAAGTTTCTTTTTCAAGTTCCATTGAACTCTCTCAAGATATTCCAGATCTTACTACACAATTCTACAGCTGGCCTGGAACAGGAGCCCCAGTGCAGGACTGAAGCTGCTGCTTTGCCCTTCCATCACCCACACCGTGTTTGTTCCTCAAATCACACAGGCTCCAGCACTGTGGGTCTTCTGAATCATAAAGAAAAAGACACTCAGAGCAAAGTTATGAAGAGAAATGGACATTTTCTGTCTCTCAGGAAGAAGGGGAGAAGAAATGGTGTGTGAGGAGGGACCAGGCAACACTTCTGAGAGTGAAGGGATTATTTGTGCCACTGGTGCTGTTTATGTTCATCCCCTGGGTGCTCAGCCATTTGTGGGGTCTCCCCAATATTAATTAAGAACAAACTAAGTAATAAACTGTGCCCTCAGTCAGTCACATCTGGAGAAATCCCTGCATGTATTCACTTACAAAAAACAAGTGACTTGCCTGGGCCAGAAAATGGAACTGAAGCTGAGAAGTCTCTGCATTTGAAAATAATTAATTTGGCAACACCGGGCCAGACTTACACAGAATCATTGTGAATTCTGCCAAAGTAGACATGCTTCTCTCAGACCCAAAACAGGCCTTATCCACCCTTCAGGACTGAAACTGCTGGAGACCAGCAGGGCAGAGCTTAGTGTGTGTCCTTTTCAAGCAATCACTTTTCATTAAGTAACTTTTTTTTAGACAAAGAACTTTTAACAGGAGGATGAGAGGATCTGCCTGATGAAATATTGACTCTCCCAATTCATATTAGATTCTCAAGCATCATTCAACAGCTCTGAATTGACTAATGGCCATCACAGCAAATGGATTTCCACCTTAATCTTTAGGTCTTGTCTGAATGATATTAATACACATTGTTTATCACTAATGAGCTCTAGAATATGATGTTAACAGAAGCAATTAAGGCCCAGAATAACTGTCTGCAACACTGTGCTGGAGCTGAATGCATGGGTAATGAATCACTTCCATAGCTCAGCTCCACTTTCCTCACTGCAAATCGTCCATCAGATCTCACTGAGCTCATCTCAGTGCCCAGGCTGTGCCTTTATTTTTAACTTGTGTGTGTGCAAGAGGTTGATTATTTCAGAAAGAAGAAGATAGGTCTTTTGAGGACCCAGACTTGAGGGTTTTATTTATTGTTGAGTGATAGCAGCTACATCTGAAGAGAGGTATCATATTTACCCTACTTTTTTCCTGTACCTGTAGATTTAAACTTCTTTTCAGGTGTTTAAGTTCAGGAGGATAAATCTGGATTCAAAGCACTGTGTAGCCAGGACTGCCAGACCCTGATTTCTTGTGTGGGTAATCACAACAAAGTGGTCAGGAACATCAGGGGGGTTTTTGCCTGCTCAAGGCAGGAGTGTCCCTCTCAAAGACCTTTGGAGAAGTGCTGCCTTCAGGGAAACATTTCCACGTTAGTTGTGGCCACAAGGATTTAAAAGCTGAGGTCCAGAAGAAAGGCAAAGTATGATGCTACCCAGCTAATCTTCATTTTGCACTGTTGCCCTGTCCCAGCACAGGCTGAACACTCCTGTCCTTAGTGAGCTGTATTAAACACTGAACCTTTGAGGGGTTTTGGAGCCAACCCAGTCCTGAAGAGGAAACAAAAGCTGCTCCTTGACAGCAACATGCACAGAAGTGAGGATGAGAATTGCTGCAAGCCTCCAATACAAAACTCAGTCCTACTCTGGAAGCTAGAGCAATGTCACTGCTGGCATCAGTAGGAACCTGTTGTAAATAAAGCTCAGTTTGGATCAACTAAGCTTTTCTGTGTTCTGATACACTGAAGAATACACTCACCTAGCCTTGAAGGAGAATTAAGGAAACCAGAAATATCAGGCAACAGGATAATTTGTTCTCAAACTGTAAGAAATGGTTGAAACAAGTCAACACCAGTGTGAATTTACTTTTGCCATGTATTTTGACAGGAGGCTCAAAATCTGCCTGAAGGTGCTCTGTCAGCCCAAACTGAGAAAATGGCAACAGCCATGAAACCACTTCTGTTCAGACACTCAGCTCCTTGCTTCACCACAACAGAACACCCCAAAACATCTGGAATATTTTCCTTAAATAAGCTCAAAGCAAACGGTTTTGTCCATAGGCTCACCTGGACTGTGCTGCACTGTTGTTTCTCTCAGCCCCAGCTCTGGCTGATGTTTATAAAACATCCAAATAAAATGGAAGCTGAAAGGAAGATGTTCAGCCAGCAAAGTGGAACACACTTAACTGCTGCAGGTGAACCAGGTGATTTTTACCTGTCTTCACCTACAGATGTTATCACCACACCTACATGCAGGCTCTGCACGTGGACATTTTTGATCTCTGGCTGATGCTTTGTACCAAATTAGTCAGCAGTTCCTCTTTTTTCTTGTTTTTAAGGAGTTATCTATCTAAGGACCAAGATCAAAGCAGCAGGAGCATCATTGCATTGTGCTGGCTTGAATTGCAGTGTCACTTTAATTTGCAGCCACCGAAGCAAAACCTCACCAAGTGCAAAGGAAATCCTTGGGCAATTAGCCTGGGCTCAGCTCGGGGCTGCAGGAGCCACACCACAGAGCTCTGGGATGTCCTCAGCACCCAGCCAAACCTGCAGCTGAGGGTGCAGCTCTGGAACACGGAGCTGTGGCACTGCTGAGGAGAAATGGAGACTCTCTGGGACACCCTGAGACAAAATAATCTGGGAAGGAGCTTAAAGGAGTCAAGCCTGTGCTGTTATTTTTTGTTTGCTTGCTTGTTTTTGATATATGTTAAGGGGAATTGAAAGAAGCTTATTTCATGCAAATTTTAGCCTCAGTAAAGGCAAGGGTATTAAGCAACTTTTAGAGTTACAATTCTTCTTGAGAAGAATGTGTGTTTCCACTGGAAGAGATTAGAAATCCTGTGCTCTAAAGAATTGGGGAAAAAACCAGCAGTAACAGCCATTTACACACCTCTTGAGCTCCCTCTTCTCCATGCTCAGTCTCCTTGTGCAGTTCCCTATCACACCAGGCTCCGTGGCTGTATCAGGATTCTCCAAACCTGACTCAAACTGCAGGTCTAAAGGGGGACAGGGAGAGGCAGAACATGGCACAGGCACAGCTCAGATGTGGACAGCAGCAGCAGCAGAACCAGTGTCACCTCCATCACTGTGCATCAGCAGCTCTTCTGTGTCACTAATTTAAGGCAGGAACATCCTCCTGTGCAATCACACAGACACATCCCCACCTCCCAAAATTTACAGCTACTACCAACAAGGAAAGAAGAGAAAAAACTAACACTCCATTTCATGTGGAGGCCAGTGAGACAGCAAGAGGCAAAGCAGTTTATTCAAGGTCTGCAGAAAACCTGGGATGCTGTTCCTGGGCAGACCTTCACTGCCCAAGGCCAAGTGACCATTCAGGTCCTTTCAGGGCCACCAGGACTGGACAGCTGGGTGCCCACCTGCCCTTGTGCCAGACAGACACAGGTAATTCAGGGCAGACAGGTCCCCAGAGCCTGTTTGCCCATTAAGATGTTGGGAAGAGAGTTTGATCTCCTTCCCAGCTCCCTGGGCAGGAGCAGCCACTGCCTCTGTGTTCCTCTGTCCATCCCAACACCCACTTTCCATGATGCCAGAAACCGAGCACCAAACTCCCCTCACTGCTGGGTGCCCAGCTTTGCCAAGGGGGTGGAAAACACCAATCTGCAGCAGAGACACCCCCAAAAAAGCCAAACCCCGAGTAGCCCTGGGCTGCCCCGTTCCCCCCAGCCCATCTGGCCAGCCGCAGCCGCCCGGCCGGGCCCTTTGTCCGGCCGTTCCCAGGGGCCGGGGGCGGCCATGGGTGCTGTATGAGGCACCTGCGGGCCGGACAATGGGCTGTGGGTGCTCGGGGGAGAGACAGATTGATGTATTGTGTGTGGGGGAGGAGGGCTGTCACTGGAATCCATGTGAACCCAGGCTTTCGGGGCAGGGGAGATTGACAGCTTTTGTAGGGCGCAGCTCTCTTTCAAAGCTCTGCTTTATAGACAGTAGGTTAGGGGGGCCCGGGCTTTCACTCCCATAATTCGAACAGGGCAATCATCAGCATTGAGAATCTCTTCCCTCTCTCTCTCTCTCTCTCTTTCTCTCTCTCTCTGTTGTTTTTTTTTTCCACCCCCTTGTTATGCATTAAATGATTTCAGTGGAGGAATGTGCAGCATTAATTAGAATTGGTTAGCAGATACCGAGGGGAAAAGTTTCTTCACAACAACTAAAGGAGGTGTCAGTGCCACAAAGGCGGTTTTGTTTTCGCTCTCCCCCGCATTATCAGTGCAATATGTAAGGTAGCGATTCTTTTCATTTAAATTAAGTGGAAAGCTACTAAATCTTGTTTTATTCTCCCCCCAAAAAAAAAAGAAAAAAAAAAAAGGAAAAGGAAAAGGTCCTTAACACTTATCTTTTAACTTCTTTTATTTTGCAAGGTTAGTGTTTACTTTTGCTTTCAGTCCTCCCCATTAATCGGCCTGCAAAGATGTGTATCCAGTTTTGTGTATCATTTAGCTCTCACAATTATAAGCCAGTACAACTAATATATAAGGATTGTCTCCTGATTAAAGCAACAACTTTACCATTTAAAATAAAAGGCGCTCGTCTAGAAGGACACATTGAAATTCAGAAGTGTGGCTGGCTGTTCTCTGCAGGGATTTCCTCGTTTCTTTCAACTTTTTAAATAGAAGTTAAGCTAAAAGATGGGCTTGAGCATATAAAGTAAGAGCTTAGAAGAAACGCTCATTAATATATCTATGTACTCTTTTTATTTCATTCCTTAAAAACTTTTCCCATCGACATCACGCACATAAATATTAGCACTGATAGTGTTTCAATATTTTCTTCCATCAAAAGTACTCAAGTGATTTATAAACAATCGTTTGACAAATAAAAACTAAAAAAAATCTTAACAAAAGACATAGCTCTAAGTGCTACACCATGGAATATCCCATTCCTTGTTTTCTGTTAAGGGTTTAAAAATTACCAAATTATTACCACCATAAAGCAGCATCTCTTAAGACATGTAAAGCCAACTACTGTCTCTAGAACTGAATTACCAAGGCTCCGTGCCATGCAGGGTCCCTTCCCACAAATTCCTCTGGAATGTGAAGATATTTACACTTTGCCCACTGCACCAGTCAGTAAATGCCTCTTGTGTTCTTTTTTACCAGGAAAAGAATCATTCCTGCTTGTTCCCCCTGAGGGAGGGCTGGCAGGAGAGAGCAAGGTATTCCTGGAGAGGGAATGGTCCTTCTCCTGCAGGGCAGAAACCACACCCTCATTTTTTGTCTGACATACCCAGGCAGTCTGGCCCATGCATTATACAGCCAAAATCACAGCTTAAAAAATAAGCTTTGCTGTTCACTATCTAGATCTCGACAAGCTCGATTGTATCTCCATCTTACTGATAAATCAGGAGTTGCCAGTGGGAGATAGGATGTTAGAGCTTTTTTTAAGCACAGCTCAGCACTGCAACAGCAACTTTAAGAGCTGAGCAAAGATGAGCAACACAGAGAAAGAGAGGAGCAGTTTCTACTAAGAGCAGGATGCAGAAATTTAACAATATAAAAAGCCAGCTAAAGTATTTCACCCTCTGGCTGGAGACTTTTCCCCACCATGAACAAGCTCTACTAAAATTCTGATATTGTCTAGCAAGAAAAAAAATCCATTGGGTGTGAAGAGCTATTTTCCATAGTGCAGAGGAAGGGAGGAACGGGGTCTCTTCCCTTCCACCATCCCCAAACTTCCCTTCCACCATCCCAAAACTTCCCTTCCACCATCCCAAAACTTCCCTTCCACCATCCCAAAACTGCCAGTTCAGCTTCAGCAGGTGGGGCGTGAGCTCTGGAGCCTGCAGCATTGCCCCGAACGCTCTACCAGCAATAATTAATTAATTAATGGGGTGTCACTGTGCAGGCTGTTTGCTGCCTCAGACACAGAGCAGCCCTTCTCCGGGAGGCCGGGGTCAGTGCCCAGATGGGTTTGAAGTCAGGGCCAGCCCCGGGGTCAGGCGAGGCAGCGCGGAGCTCCCGCAGCATCCTCCCCTTCCCCGAGCCCTGGCACACGGGACCAGCTCCTTCCACACATCCAAAGCCTCCGCACGCCTCTCCCTCGCCAAGTTTTCCCCTGTCTCCTTCACCCTGGCCCGAGGACCGGCTCTTTTCTCATTTTTTTTCTCCCCCTGCCCACAGCACCTCTCCCAGAGTTACGCATCCCCCATGCATGTAAATGAGAGGGGTCCAATTACACGCGAGGGAGAAAGGGTTTAATGAATCGTGAAAAAGCAAGGGTTGCTTAGAAAAAGCTCGATCCCAGCGCCCCCTCATCCCCCCGCTTGGAAACGTGCGTTCCTCGGTTCTGAGAGGGGTGAGAGAATGCGGAGGGGTGAATGGGAGAAACCCCCGGCTGAATGAATACGACGTTTGTTTGTGTTTATTCCAGCCTGCACTTGAAACCTGGGATGGGCGCTTTTAAAGGGAAATAGCGGAGAGCAGGAGTTATTATTCTTCTCTGCACAGCATCAACAAATGCAATGCGTGATTGCAGATGATGCCTTGAGAGGCCAACCTAGAAACAGACACTAGACAGGAGGAAGGGAATAAAGGTGGATATTTATTTGAAAGGCCTTCAGAGGCACACCCTGGGCAGGCCAAAGGCTACACCCAAGATGGACCCCGAGTCACGAGTTCTTCACACTTTTATAGCTTTGGGCCATTTGCATCTCAACCCAATTTCACCAATTAAACTTTAGCTAATGATGTAATTTCCCCTCAGCTTGCCCCCCTTCTCAAGATGCTGGGTTACACATTTTGGGCCTAGGCCGGGCTGGGTGTCCTTGGAGAGCAGCCTGGAGAGGCTTTGTTCTGTCTGTCTCAGCATGAGAGAGCAGCAGCTCACAGGCTCCAGGACACTGCAGAGTTACACACCGGGAATACAGGATTTGAAAAATATAAAAGTTAAAACTTAAGGCATCACAGGTAGCTCCGTGCTCGAGTTTCTCCCACATGCCGACATTTCTCCTCTTGCTCTCCTTTCCTCTGCGTGTTCTGAGTTCTAAGGACACAGAAGAGGCAGAAGCAAATTGTTATTCATGAGGTCCTGTACAACACAGCCACAGGTGACACAGCCCAAGCTCTGTGACCAACTCCCACACCTGGCTGCCCCTGAAATGGGTTGGTTGTCAATGCCTGTCCCAGCCCAATGTGAGCTGGACAGCTGAGGGTGTCATAAGCACTTCAAGGCAAACCACTCCAAAGCAATATTATTAATGCCAAGTATGATTTCATTATGGTTACATTTAAAATAGACATTAAGGGAAATTGATTTGTAAATATTCTGGGACTCTTCAGAGGTCTTTTCCTTCTGTTGTTCTCTTTTTTTTTTTTTCCTTTAGCAGGATTAATTATTAGGCAGTAATGTTTGCTAAAATTACTTTGATATCTAAAATTACAGTGTTAAAAAACTCCCAGTTCCCTCGGTGGGAATTACACAGCATTGAGCTGTGAAAAGGAAAAGAAACAGACATTAACACTTGAGTTTGAGGATGGTCTCCCTTTCCCATATCAGTGAGGGAATCACAAATACTGTGCTATTACATCTCCAACCAGAATGTAGCAGAGATATTGTCTGTTCAACATTTTTAAAATTTGGCCTCAGACTTTTCTTCTTTATTTGCAATTAAAAAATTGCACATGGAAGTGGTTTCTCATTGAGGTGGGATGCAGCTGGGAAGAAGAATGGCTTCCAAAATTCCATGTGTGCACAAATTTCCACAGGATCCTGAGTAACTTGTGCCCCAAGATTGCCCCAATTTTTACTGACTTCATCTAGAACCCTGCAGGCAAAATGCATAACTTTTTGCAGTTATGAATTAATATTTCTCTTTAGAAGCATGTGGAATAAAAAAGACCTGCTGCTTTGGTATTGCACATTCTTAGTCCTGAGTTATTGGCCAGACACAAAGGTGAGTGATGGAATTCCCTGAGCTGACTGAAAATGGATGAAGGTTTACAGGAAGTCAGATGGAAAAACTAAATTGCTACTCCTGCATATAACAAAGTAAATTTTTTCAGTCTATTCAATTCATTTCATCCAAAGATGCTACAGAATGTATCTTAAAGAATACACAGGTAGATAAAATTTTCATATAAATCACTTGCCCTTTAAATTTGGCCAACAGATTGACTCAGCCACATAAATCAAACCTCATTCAGAAAATAACATTTAGAGAAGCACAGAGGGAAAAAACCCCCATCTGAGTTAAAAACCAACGTCTTATACAATGGTGTTAAGGGAAAGACACATTCCGGAGCTCATAATTCTCATACATTTCATCATGGAAGTTGGATAAACAAAATGGTTTCAGCTACAAATGTCACCACTGGGCACCTGACACACTATTAGCACATTTTCATGAAGGACCAAACACCACTTGAGTTGAAGGACTTTTTTTTTAGATTTGTTTTCCAATTAGCGTTTTAAGTTATTTAAGGGCGATGCCTTCTCAATGCTCTTTGGGGTTTTCTTTTTTTTGTAATGCAGTGTAGAAGAATTCTTTAATCCAGTATAAAAGAGAAATACCAGTATAAAATACCAAGCCACTCTTGAGATACCTTTTTCATGTTTAACTTAGCAAACCAAGAATACATAAAAGCACAAAGCCACTTAAATCTCCATTCCCATACCAATGGGACACACCACCACCCAAAGGACCATTTTGTGCATCCAATCCTAACCCTGAAACATTTCCTCAGTGTAACTGCTTCTCTGCTGCTTTTACCATATTACTTTTCCTCCCCTGCCCATGTATGGCAGATATTTGGGGTGATGGATATTTATTTGGGTTGGGACACCTTTCATGGGTCAGCAATTCCAATTCCACCTCCTGGAGAAGTGGTGGAACCTTTCTGAGGTCTCCCCTCAGCAGTGAGGCAGGAGGAGATCCACGGGGCCAAGTTCTTCGTGCTGAAGCGCACAAGAACATTTAGTACACTCCCAGACTCTCCAACCCAGCCTTTTCTCCCCATTTTTGTGCTGATTCAGTGGAAAGGACATGAACACCTTGCCTTACTCTTCAAACCTGCTTTTTTCTACACTTGGCTGCCACCACCCAGGGCACAGGTGAGCCCACAGGGGATGGCACAAGGGACAGACACCAACCAGGGAAACTCAAAGATCTGCCTGTCTTGGTCCACCAGCTCTGGCACATCTGCCTTTAAGATTTAACTGCAGGTGAGTTATGTTTTCATTAGTCAGTTCTGATTTTCACAAGCCAGGATCTGACTGTCTGCACAAAAGCCTTTGCTTTTCCTTCAGCAGAAAACATACTAAAATACACTTTCAAGTGGTTGCAGATTTTTCTTTTTTTTTTCTTTTTTTTTTTTTTTTTAAATGGGGAAACATTAGGTAATTAAGGAAATCATGCACCATGCCATGTGGAGGCCTCCTAACAAATACAACTTTGGTGGCCATGACCCTGGCCAGAGGAGGAAGGCTGTGATGTCACCTCATCCCCAAGTCCCAGTTTCACGGATAGTATCTCTGAAAGGAATTGTCTAAAGGAGATTGTTCCTTATGAAAAGTTCACATGATGGAGTCTGAAGGGCTTGTTTCACTTGAAGCCCAGCAGGACAGAGCTGTTTGGAAAGAAGCATTCAGTGTGTTCTGTTTTGCTGAAAGCTGTCACAGTGAACAAGTACTTAGCAAACAGCATGAACAAGGATATGAACTAGAAAACTAGCAGGGCCCTGACAACGCTGTAATAGTGGGCTCGTCTGTTCAGGGCCTCTGCAGGGCTGCACGGGGGCAGGAGAAGGGAAACAGAAGGACTGGACTCCTGGATTTTTCATTTTTTATCAAGGTGACAGTGTATCGTTGCTCCCAACTTGTTTGTGTTGTCGTGGTCGCTTCTGGCAGCGGTGGGAGGGAGCAGCCTCCTGGCCACAGGGGCTGCAGGGCAGAGGCACAGCACATCCCAAGGCTCATTCACTAAAAAGCAATCAGTTCTCTTCCTCTTGTCCTGCTCTGCAATGGCTTTGCTGTTGTTATGATGGGCTGCCTGAGCTGTCACTCCTTACACATCTAATCCATGTTCAGCAGTGAGGAAAAGCTGCCTGAATCCCAGTCCAGAACTGGAGGAGGATCTGCCATCCCACACCTTTGAAAACAGGCCACTGTCACTCAAAGGGAGTTGATGCCACCATAAACTATTAAACCCATTAAAGACCACCACTCCCTCCACCCCATCAGAATACTGAAGGCAGCACAACATTAAGAGACATCAAAGGAATAGAGAATAAGAATATGATGAACAAAAATACTCCTTTGGCTTTTACACACTGCTCCTGGTCCTTGTTCCTCTAGCAAACCTCAAAACCACACTAACCACACCTTTCCACCATCATTCTGACAGTTGTCATGCTCAGGACAAGCAGAGTTTCAAAAGCTGTGAGAAATCATTTTTATTTATCACTTCTAACAGGTTATGCATTTGTTTTTTAGATAGAGAAAGTCCCTAACTGGTGTCCTTTGTTGCAGAGGACTAACTGTGCCTTCTACAGATCGTCTTCTACTAAACAATTCACACAAAATCTCTTTTCCTCATTCCCTTTGCAATGGCAGAAGATTTGGAATGTTTAAGTGCCCAGCACAGCATCCTTCTCTTGGCTCACAGACCTCCACTGCCTCACGATGGAAAGAACTTTTCTACCTGTAGGAAATCCTGATTTTATTCAGGTCCTGGGATGTGCTCCTGGAAGTGTCACCCATTCCCTTCATACTCTGCCATGGCTGAAAACCTCTGGTAATGGTTTGTGGAAAGAGCACAGCTGAAGGAAGGAGGAATGAAGAAACAGCAGCTCCCACACTGAGATGGATCAGAGGCACTGCTGCACTCCTGAGCCTCTGCCTGCACTTCCCTTCTCCCTTCATGGCCAGGGACAGACTTATTGCTCCTGCCTGGAAATTTGGATCTTCATTTATAAGGCAAATATACATTGCTTTAAAAAGGCTATAAACAGAATTTTGTCTGGCCTCCTGCCTCAATGCAGCCCATCTTGGCATCTGAGGAATATCTGTCTTTAATCTGAGGCTTCTAAACCCTTTAGCATTAATGTTTTTAGTAATCCACAACATTTCTGGGTAAGTTCTCCACTAAGACCCTCCACAACACTGATAGATACCCAGCTTTAGGATGAGCTGTGTTCCAGGGAAGTCCAGAGCTGTGCCCACCAAAGTGACAGGCTTTGTCTGGGCCTGAGGAACATTTTTTATCACTTTTATGATAATTCAAATGTATTATTCTCTAGTTCGCATGTAAACTGGGTATCAGGTGTTCTCAAGCTCAAAAATACCTCGTGGGATTGAACTTACTTCAAAGATAGGCAAAGCTCCTCTCTCCCTCTGATAACCACATCCCTCAGATCCCGGGAATTCTATTACAAGTTTCTTATCACTATGAGTACAACAGAGTTTTTTCAGCAAAGCAAGTGTCTTTTGCAAGGAGACCAATTATGATAAGGCTTCTCTTCCAGTGATTTTTTTCAGCTGCTCCCTGAACAAGATAGCATGTTTTCATTGGGAGAAAAAAAGTGATTTCCCTCTCTTTTTATCTGCTTTTTTACAGCCGAAATCTCCTTTCATTCCAAGTGCAGAAGTTTGAAAGAGAAAGGACTAATGAGGCTCTATAAATAATACCAGCATTTTTTATTATATAGGGACCTGTATCATAAACATTTTCAACAAGAGAGTTTGGATTAGCCAGGAAAATCTGGTCTGTAGCAAGAAAACATTTACATTGTGCCCTCACCACAGGACTGGGAGTGAGCACGCACACAGAGGTGACCTCCAGGCAGAAACAGGGACATTTCCAGCTGGCTACAGGAGATGCCACCACTGATTCTGGACAGCTGCAGAGGGACAGGATGCAATTCTATGCCCCACCTCTGTCCCTCTACCTCTATGAAACATCCACTGTCATTTTTATGACTTACACCTCTGCTTTTTAGTCTCTAAATTTGCAAAACTGCTTCTGTAGCACCACAAACAGGACGGGCAGACACCGATCTGCTGCTGAAAATGGCAGTGCCTCATCTGCCTGCCTAGAAAACAGCACCCAGCAGCAGGATTCGTTTTTGTCCTTCCATAGCAAGGGAAAAAGACATTCTTTCTGCCATTTCCCTCTGCACAGATATCCCATATTCCTGGTCTTTAAGCTGTTCTATTCCCAGGCTAGCCCATCTTTAGCCCATGAGCTGTTTGAAAGTGTAAAACACAGAGCCCCTTTCATGCAGGGAGGGATGTGTTCCTGCCAGCTCCCAGTGTTCTAGGGAATTTGCCAGATCC
Source organism: Pachycephala philippinensis (assembly GCA_013397055.1). Lineage (NCBI taxonomy): Eukaryota > Metazoa > Chordata > Aves > Passeriformes > Pachycephala > Pachycephala philippinensis. Next base: position 47,090 of record VWZT01004153.1, read on the forward strand.
CTCAATAATCTGATCCTCTGCCTTTTGGCTCCAGTGTTCAGAGCTGGCTCTTTGGTGTGAGTTCTCCCAGGACAGGATCTCCATCCCCTCCAGCATCGTGCTTTCCCTACTGCCTGGTAACCGTGTGCAGGGTCCAGCCCAGTTCAGCATTCCCTTCCCAGCACAGCAGCCTGAGGAGGCAGCAGCAGCTCCAGACAAGGCAGGCATGTGCAAGAATGAAGGATTTCTAATGAAGGACTTCTAATTGCAGTGTCCCGTTTAAGCTTTCTGGTGCAATAAATGCTCTGGGTTTGATTCCTGCAGCACAAAACGTGGGGCTGCAGGAATCCAGCAGAGTGCTGAGAACAAGGAGAAGGAAAGTGGTGTAAAAGATGGTCCAAACAGGGCCTGAAAAGGGAGCAAGGACAGCTGAAGTGTTTTATGTAAAAGATGGTCCAAACAGGGCCTGAAAAGGGAGCAAGGACAGCTGAAGTGTTTTACTCTCTATACTGAGTCCCCAAATACTGTTAGGAACCCTTCCCCCTGGCTGGGGAACTCAGCTGTGCACCCCAGGCCAAAGAGAAGAGATGTCCCCCACCCTCCGGGGCTGCCAATTAACCACTGTGCACATGCTGAGGGAAAAGCCCGTGCCAGCACGCCCGCAGCAGTGCCAGCCTGAGAAAAAAGGGAGGTGTCACCCTGAGTGGCTGTTCTGTCATCACCCAGAGCCGGGGCTGGGGGACATTGCTGCTCCAGACATCATCTGACTGACTTCCCTCGCCAGCCCTTGTTCCCTCTCCTGCCCAAAACGAACAGATCTTGCAGAAAAGGAATGTAATTTTAAAAGTTCCGAGTTAATCAAATGCTTTAAAAACACAGTGCCCGTGGTACAATGGATCAACGTTGTCCTGGGTGTCAGTCCATTCACTCCAGCGAGCTTACGCCAGAGATGAATTTGCTCTGGTGCCTTTGTCAATAAAATTCTAGATTAAAAGAGACCCTATATAGAGCTGGTCCCAGAGGTAATTGCTAGTTAATCAGCCAATTAACTGACCCAACGAGTAGGAAAAGGGGAAGGGGGAGGAAGGGGGGGAACAAATCAGTCAAGGTACGGTAGAACGTAATTCTTTGGGATTTAATGTTAGAAACCTTTTCAGAGGGATTGCAGCCTACCTTGACTCACTCCCCTTCTTCTCTCCTTGTTCTCCTCTTCCCAATTTGTAATTGTTGGTTCCCCTAATTGGCTGATTAACTGCTTATTACAGACAGAGCTGGAGGTATGTGGGATCCCCTTAGCCACGTTGATTGCATGGAGGGAAGCAAGGCTGAATGCAGCAGAGCATCTCTGTGGGCTGGCTTTTCCCTACCCAGCCTGATGGCTTCGAGTCAAGCAGCATTTCATTTGAGAAGACCCTTTTCTAAACTAGCTTCTATTTTATTTATATAATACTACAAACAAAGGGAAGGATTTTTTAATTTTTTTTTTTTTTTTAAACACTCTGTTATGCAAACAGAATGATTTTTAGCAGTGGAGTTTGTACACCCCAAACCAACCCATTTCCTGTTCACTGATACACCGTCAGCACCATCAGGATATTTTAATGAATGAGCTGTTACAGCTGCCTGATGTTACAATAATAAGTAATGACAATAGAATTAACCTCTATTTTCCTTTGATAGTGTAACCAGGCTGTTTGCTGGGAGATGAGTCCTAAAGGTGAAAAGGGCAAGCTGAGAGAGTTCCCCTCATTTCCAGTCCTTGGATTTCTGTGCGGGAAGAGAGCAGAGCTCACCCTTGCATTTGTTGGCCTCACGTGAGATTTATGGTGGGTCAGAAGGGAGGTACCAGTGAGTTCTGGTACATCCTGAAACCACACAGCCCAGATGGAGCCCAAAGCTGCTCTCTGAAGCTTCAAAGAGGAGTTTTGCTGTTGTTCAGCAGAAAGGAAATCTGCTTTAACACACCTTGTCCAGTGAAGTGGAGACAGAGATGGAGCTGCCACATAAAACTGTGACATCAGGGCTGCGAGAGCTCTGGGTTTGAGCTCTCCAAAACAATATCAGTGCACACAGGTTATTTCCTAAAGCTGGTGGATTGTTTTGGTCTCCCACCCTCCTCTGTAGATCATAAATAATATTCTTTTTCTCCCCTCATTTCTTGAGCTGCAAAGCAGCGGCTTCTCCATGGAGATGGGCAGAGAATGGGATTCTCCTGACAGAGCCCCTATTGCATAAACCTCTTCAAATTCCTCTTTTCTCCCTCACCTTCAGAAGAGAATTTGAGATTTTAATTCTATTTAATATTTGTGATCATTTAGTCCTTCTACCCCTCTTTTCTCCCTCTGCAAAAGGGCAGGCTGAGCCCGGGCAGCCCATCCTCAACTGCATGTAAATCACAATCTGATTAGGCAGTGATATATTCATCTCTAGCTCCTGTATAAAAGTTATTCAAGTATTTTGACAAAATAAGTGCTGTTTACTTTATACATTTTCTGCTAATTCTAAAGATTTCTGCAAACCTAAAGGATCTCATGGAATTTACAGGCTTGTGGCTTTGCCATTGAAAGTATAAAAGCATGCTAAATTAAGTTGATTTGCCTGTGAAAGAAACACGTCCATTATTCATGTCAGGGCCCTGTCACATCAAATTGAGGGAGTGAAGAAAACCCTTTTTTATCAACGTTTAGAAGCAAGGGAAAAACCGACCATTCAGGGACTGAATTTCAATTGGGAGAAAGTCAGCCTGAAAGCAAGGTTACCAAAAAA